>CM053770.1:516744747-516771226 GCA_028658325.1 Potorous gilbertii
AAAGTAACCTTCTATGGTCTTATTTTTTTTTTCCCTTTTCTGGGCATTTTCCCAGCCAGTTACTTGACTTCTGAGAGTCCTCTCCACCCCCGCCTAGATTCACCCAGCTAGTGCTTGGGGTCTGAGATTCAAATGCTGCTCTCCAGCCTCAGGGCTTTTGGTGGCAGGCCTGGCTTCTATTCAATGGGAGCTTAAGTTCTGGTGCTTAGGTGGGGGCAGGGCCACCTCCCAGGCTCAGTTCCCTCAGGGGGTTTATGCAGAGGCGTTCTGTAATGGAGCTGCTGCCGAGCTCCTGCCTGCTCCAGGAGCCTCTGGCCGCCCACTGCCTCTGCTGCTGCCTCCCAAGGGGGCCTGAGTTACGGAGACACCCCGCTCCCCTCTCAGCCTGTCCAGACGTGTCTCTCACTGACCTGTGCATCTGTGGGTGGAGGGACCTTCGCGGCTGCTGGAAATTCTGTCCCTGAAGCCTGCTTGGATCTGCTTGCTCCTCTCAGTGCGGTGCAGCCAGGGCAGGGCTGGGCTCAACTCCCATCTGGTCCATGACGGACCTCTGGGATCGGTTTTTCAGGGCTCTCTGGAACGGAAATCTCCTTCACCTCATTGCTGTGCAGCTTCCACTGTTCCAGAATTTGTTGGGAGTTCTTTTTACAGAAGATCCATGGACTGTGGGTTCAGAGCTAGCATATATGAGTCTTTCTACTCCACCATCTTGACTCCTCTCCCTCAGCTGCTTTTTTAGCTAAGAGATGTATTTGCATTATTTCTATCCTCAGAAAATCTAAAGGACAAGTCAATAGATAAGCACAGCTCTTGACCACACATAAGCAATTATAGGATAAAACCTAGGACATCATTCCTAAGGTAGTTATATCTGCACTAGAAATGTCACATGCTAACATCACTGAAATTTCTTGTTTTAGTCTTAAAAGTTTTTAATATGTCAAAAAGCACAAAGTGGTAGAGTTGAGGCCACGGATCTCCTTGTGGATTGTGATATAAAGCTCTAGACTTCCTGATATTTGACAACGCTACATTTCCTTGAAAGCTCCTTTTGGTCATAATGGATGCTGGCGGAAAATCGCATCAGTCAGTCAACAAACATTTATTAAGTGCTTACTACATACCAGGTACCATACTTACTAATCACTTACTAATACAATGGCAAAAACATTGCTCCTGCCTTCAAGGGCTTAGCATCTGTGAATACTTTGTGGTTCCTGGTTGGGTACACTTGTGCATACTTGGGAAAATGATTAGTCATCATTAAGATATGATTCATCTTTAATCTTCACTTACCTATGCTTGGGGTCTTAGTTGGCCAGGTGGCGTAATAATAGCACCTGCTACACAGGATTATGAAGATCATATGAGATAATATATATAATATATATTCTATATTATTATATTATATATAAGATATTATATAAAATACAGTATATATAAGATATATTATATAATATACAATTATACATATTAAAGCAGTATATTTTGGTTATTATTTGTTCACATATTGCCTTAAAATTAGTCTCTGCCCATTTTGGCAGGTTATCTTATATATGTGTATGTGTTGATTTCCTCTTTAGAATATGTTTCTTCAAAGCAGGGAATGTTTCAATTTTATCTTTCTACCCACAATACTTAGCTAAGTGTCTGGCACACAGTAAGCACTTAATGTTTGTTGATTAAATGACTGATTCTACTCTAAGATCCCTTCTAGCTCTAAGTTTATGATTTTATGATAGTAATAGTTACCATTTCTATAGTGCTTTAAGGTTTGCAAAGCATTGTACATATAGTCAAAGCTAGGATTTTTCCAGTAGTAATGTGTGGCTCTGAGAGTTGGACTATAAGAAAAGCTGAGCACCAAAAAATCCATGCTTTTGAATTACAGTGCTAGAGAAGGCTTCTGAGAGTCTCTTGGACAATAAAGAGATCAAATTAGCCAATACTTAAAGAAATTAATTCAGACTACTCAATGGAAGGACAAATACTGAAGATGAAGCTTAAGTACTTTGGTCATCTAATGTAAAGACAGGACTTATTGGAAAAGACCCTGATGTCAGGAGAGAATAAAGGCAAAAGGAGAAGCGAATGGCCGAGGATGAGATAGATGGACAGTGTCATGGAAGTAATGAACATGAGCTAAGACAGACTTTGGAAGACAGCAGAGTTTAGAAGGCCCTGGAGTGCGATCCATGGGGTCACATAGAGTTGGACATGACTAAACAGTAACAATTACATACATTATCTCATTTGATTCTCACAACAAACCCTGTGAAGTAGGTGCTATTTTACAGATGAGGAAATGGAAGCTGAGAGAAATGAAAGGATTTGCCTTATCGGTCACATGGTTAGTGTCTGAGGTAGTAATTTAAATTCAGGGGTTCTAGACTCCAAGTCCAGCACTCTAATAATAATAGCGTGCAATTCTATGCTACATTTGGATTTGCTAATACATACACATACACCCCTCATTTGATATTTGAACCTCATCACAAACTGGGTGAACTAAGAGCTTTTTTTAACTCTGTTTGAACCTTACAACAAATCCTGTGAATGTCATTATTCCTGTTTTACATATGAGGAAACTGAAGTGGAGAGAGGGTAAGAGACTTGCCCCAAGGTTACCCAGCTAGCTAGATTTATACTAGGGTCTTCCTGACTCCAACTCCAAAACCTTAATAATAACGATGATGATTGATAGCAATTCTAATAGCATTTTAGGGATTTGTAAATAGATATATATTTACATATATATAGTATATGTTTATATATATGTAAATATATAAATGTTTATATATGTGTAAATATATAAATATATTTACATATATAATATGTTTATATATGTAAATATATAGTTTATATATATGTAAATATATAAATATATAACATATATACAAACCTGCATGTATACATATATACATGCATACATACACACATATAATACACATAAACACATACACAGCATATATACATATACACACATAAACACATATACACGCACATATACACACATACATATGCACATGTACATATACACATACACCATACATATACACATACATACACACACACGTACATATATACACACATACACACATATAAATATACACACACATCTACCTCCTCATTTGAAGCTCACAACAAACCCTGTGAAGTAAGCGCTATGATAATTTCTCCCATTTCTCCCATGAGCAGCCTGAGGCTGGGACGGTTCCCCGACCTGTCCAAGTCCCCCCAGGGGGCACACCTGAGGCTGGCTTGTCCTGGGACCTTCCGGATTCCAGCACGCACACCAGTAACATCGCGGGCGTTCACAGGGCGCACTAAGGTTCGCAAAGCGCCAGGCCTACGTTAAACGCTCACCTCCGGCACACCTGCGCTCCTTCCGGACTTCACCTCGGTCCCACCCCTTTCTTCTACGCCGCCCCAAGTCCATGTCTTCCTTTCCCGAGCCTGAGCCCCGCCTCTTCCCTCGTGGATTCTTTCCCTGCTTCCGCGTCCATCCTCTCGGCTACCCAAGCGAGAGCCGGCCTCGGCTCCTAGCAACCGCATCCTCCGTTCCCAGACACCGGCAGGCGGCACGTCCTGCATCGTCACGCCGTAGCTCCGCCCCGCAGCCTTACCCCGCCCTCTAGCTCCGCCCTCTAGCCCCGCCCCCTCCCCCGCGGCTCCCCCCTGCTCCGCACCCCCTCCCCCCAGCTTCCCTTAGTCCGGGCTGCCTGCGCCGCCTGAGACTCTTGCTGAGCAGTCATGGCGGATCCCGCAGCCCCCGCGCCCGTCGCTCCGGCCCCGGCGGGTGGGCCGCCGGTGTGCGGCCCCGGAGCGGCGGCCGCCGGCTCGCAGCGCCTTCTCTTCTCTCACGACCTGGTGTCGGGCCGTTACCGCGGCTCGGTGCGCTTCGGGCTAGTGCGCCTCATCCACGGCGAGGACTCGGACTCGGAGGGCGAGGAGGGCCGCGGCAGCTCCGGGGGCTCCGAGTCCGGCGGCCCGGGCAACGAGGAGAGCCGCGCCAGCCCCCTGCGCCGCGGCTACGTGCGCGTCCAGTGGTACCCGGAGGGCGTCAAGCAGCACGTGAAGGAGACCAAGGTGAGCGAGGGCCCCGGCGGGCGGCCGGGGCAGGGGGCGGGAGGACCCAGGCGGCGGGGAGCCGGGGCCCCGGGGCCCGCGTGGTGGCCGAGCCTCCGAGGGAGCGGGGGGCGGAGGCGGGAAGGGGGCACCAGGGTGGGGACCGGCCGGGGCAGGTGCGCTGGGCCCCGCGGCTCGACCCGTGCTAAGTCATTGCAGCAGGGCTTAGGGCGAGCCCCGGGTGCGGGGCTCGGGGCAGGGCCCTCGGGCTCCCGGACTCTGGGAGCTTCTCCGGGCCTCCTCGCGCCTGCTCGGGCCCAGGCACTGAGGCGCCCGGCGGCACTTCGCAAGCTGGGGCGGGGGTGGAGGAGAGAGATCGGGCCGGTTCCCGGAGTGGGGAACGCCGACCCCCCGGGGAGCGACACGGGCTGCATTGTGCACGGCCCAGAAGCCATCCAGAAAGGAGAGGCCCTGCCTTGTCAGTGTAGGCGTCAAGGAGGCTTGGCTGGGAAGTTCCGTGGGGAAATACGTATATTATATGTGAAATATGGATATATTTTCCTTTATTGCAAAGGAATTTGATTTGCTCTTATTTTATCCCGAGTACCTTTATGTAGTTGCTAATGGGGAACTTTGTGAAAGCAAGTCAAACGCTTGGCAGTCCTGAGTAATGGTATGTGTAGTACAGTATTCATGTTAACCAAGGCTTGGAGAAGAAACCTTGAGAGCCGAAGAGGGGGTGGTGGTGCTCTTTATAGGAACTGAAGGAATGATGACATTTCAACATTTGGAAGTGCCTTTGAGAAGGCTAAAATGGGAGCTATCCGGGGGGAAAAGTTGCTTGTGTATGGTTCAGATGGCCAACGAAAATAGGTGTTTACTCAAAAAAGTAAATCTTAAGCATATTTGGACTTCTTGGAAAAAACACTTTAGGAACCAACCTATTGACTACTGCAAATCCTCTAATTTGGAGTGGAACTTAAAGGGATTTTCTTGCTCCCAGGTTGTAAGCAAACATCACTCTTCCATATGGCTGTCTGCATTGGAGCTGGGGAAATGGATTGATAAATGCTTTGGAAACAAAGGGTTTGGCAGCCTATAAACTAGGACCAAACATATTTTGTTAGTTTGCGTTTCCCAAAACGTGGATGGATATCAGTGACATATAAGGACACCCTTGTTTACCGTCTGTGTCCTCTATCCTTCCCTGCCTCTTTCCCTCCCCCCGCCCCCCCACGAATTTCTTTGCTTGGATAAGGCCTGAAATGTTTCAGCCATCTGGGTCATGGCTATTGGAAGATCTGATTTTTAGGGAGTGGGCACATTAGAAGTTAGTCCTTTGCTAGATTTTATTTCTCACATGGGGAGACAAAGGAAACTGAGAAATAGAAGGTCTTGGCTCATTATGAAGGTGGGGGGGGGGATCTTTGGATGAAGATGTCACTCAGGGAGAGAGGCCCCATCACAGGAAGAGACTGTAATCCATTTTCTAGTGGCAGAAGTGATTGCAGATTCCAGCTGAGTCTTCTGCTTAAATGCTCACAGACATACACATTTAACCTCTCTCTATTCCCCACCACCCCCACACACAGATCTCCCACAACCACCCCCAAATGAAACTTGAGTAGTTTCATTCTTAAAATTAGTTTGATAATTTGGTTGGAGAATGCTGCTTTTTGCAGTAGGATGCTATGTTTGTTAATAAGCACTCATCCTTATTATTTATGTCCTCAGGAAGTGGATGTTTATTGTTCTTTGCCTATGTCTCAAGTGCATGGGGATTCTGGTCCCTTTTTGTGGGCTTTTGAAAAATGTATTTTTTTCCTTACGTTCTCTTTTTGTATGTTATAACTTCAATTTTGACTCCTTGCAGCTAGGTTTCTTGGTGTCGAGACAATAAAGGCGCTAGTTCCTGATTTCCAGGCTCAAACTCTCTCCTTGGCTTTTTCAGTTACTGGCTATTGCCATGTTTAAAAGTTGTTTCTGTCTTGGCTTCAGGAGTTACCTTTGTTTACAATTTTGGTTTTATCTGCCTTTCCTGTTTCCCTCCACTCTAATCCAGTGACTTATACTTTGACTTATCTACTAGTTTTGAAGTCATCATAAAAAAAATTACCATATGGTTCCTGCATGGACAAATTCTGAATTAGTTAAAATGTGGGTAGGCTGAATAACCGTGCTAAAACAGTGGTTTTTTTAATTTGCTATCATATTCCCGTTTCTGTGTTCCTACCCTTCCAATCAGGGCATATCAAAAGAATGCTGAGAAAATTGTGAATTGTAGCATGATGGACTCATAGAAATAGTTTTGATGAATTTTAGATTTTTGAGCATGACAAACAGGGGGCCCATTAAAGATTAATTTTTATATTTAATCAATTTTAACTTATTAATAATAAGTATATCCAAATAGCAACTAAAAATTTTTTGTTACCTGTGCCTGGCATATATTAAATACTGAATAAATATTTGTATTTCTGTTACTTCTGATCTTCATGATTGTACCAAATACGTTTTATGCAGATTATAAGTAGTATATATGCAATATTTTAAGTTCAGTGTTTTTTCGGTATATTTCTTCATATTGATCTTTTTTATATTTACGCATAATTCTTACATTTGCCATTTTTTTTCTGGCAATGTAATGTCCCTTTGCATTAATGCACCACAGTTTGCTTACCCATTTCCCAACCCATTGTGCATTTGGGTTTTTTCCAGTTGTTTTTTTTATTGTTCTTATACATAGCACAACTGTAAGGGGAGAGGGAATGTAGAGATCAGAGGAATTTAAAATGACTACTGAATCATGAATAGTATCAGTGGCTCCTTTTAAAATAATCAGGCTTAATGTTTGGTTTCATAGGTGCTTTAAAGTTACTAATGAATAAATTCACAAAAAGGAGACTTGACTGGCAAATACCCCCTTTGGCTGAAAACCAATGTGGAAAATTTACCAGCAGTCAGAAGCTCTCATTTGAAATTACTGAGCCTTTGGCCCAGTCCTAAAGCCAGCCAGACCTAAGTTTCCTTGGCCCTTAAGAAGTAGGTTATTTGTTGTTCTGACCCCATATGTCCATTTATTCCTTCCTTTTTCAGTCTCCTCATAATCCTCCTGACTATGGTAGTCAGTACAGAATTTATTTATTCTTAAATTTTTGTAACTGGCCACATATTCTCTATGAGGTAGAACTTGTATTTTCAATTTAAGTCATTCATTAAAGTCCTGCTGTAAGACATGCTTTCCCACATGGCCCTCTCCTTACAATTTGGGGAAAACAGTGATTTCCTTTCAGAGGCCTCCTGATCTTATGCCTTGTCCTCCAAAAGGTACATGAAGTGTCACTTTTTAGTATTTTAGAATTCAACATTATTTATTCTGATCTAAGAATATCTAAATAGAGATTTTACACATCATTCTCATCTGTACCTATGCCTTTCTCATCAAACACAAGCATTCTCTTTTGATTTAGATTCAAGAGCCTGTCTGTATGAGTTATCAACAAATCAAACGTGTCTTAGAAGTAACTTTCAGAATCATACTGTTTCTATGGGGCATCAGCACCTGTGTGTAGTGTTGAAACAACTCTGGTGACAAATTCCACAGGGATTGGCATCTAGGTTTATTTTAGGCTCCTAGCTGGACCAGTGTTTCCATAGCCATTTAAATGCAGCATCATAATAGCACATGAAATTTTGTTTCCTTTGCCCAGGTGCCTGGTCCATTAGCGACTCTTCTGAGTGATGTAATAGGAAGGAGTTATATAAGGTTAACCAAGATGCAGGACTAAGTGCATCTAATTGCTTTATGTTCAGATATGATCAGAAGTTTTTTTAATAGTCTGTCTGTTTTGCAGTTGTCTTCCCTTTCTTTTGGCTTCTCCTTCCTACTTCTGTGATGTGACTATCCTTGGCTTGTGCCTGTCTCAAGAACGACTAACTTTTCGCTAGATTAAAGCCTGCTAGTGAGTCCGATTAGGAGTCAAGACTCTGGACGCCTCTTCTTGGCTGTTACTCAATTTCCTCATCTGTAAAAGGGAGATAATAGTATCCACCTCACCGGCTGTTTTGAGGATCCAATAAGAGAATTCCTCAAAGCGTGATGTGAATGTCAGCTCTTGTTGGTTCTGACTCTGGGTGACCTTGGGAAAGGCGTCACTTCTGCTTCATTTCTCCCCACAGCAGAGTAAGGGAAGCGTACTGATTCTTCTTAATCAAAAAACTATTTAAATCAATATAGTTTAGCTATCTGGAAGACTACCAAGTTAGTGGATGGGCTAGCAGCTTTGGTACTAGTAACAGGCTTTTTCCGTGCTAGATCATATCTTACCCCCACCTCCTTCCAGAAAAATTTTAGTGCAGCATTATTTTAGATAAATAGAATGTTTGTTGTTTACTGTGTGCTAGGCATTATGTCAGATGTTTGGGAATACAAAGGTAAGAAACCAAGATAGTCCTCTAAGAACTTACAGTCTTCTATAGCACATGGAAGGAGCCAGAAAGATGAGGAAGTAGAGGGATGGACTTGATGGGGTATGGTGAATAGAAGGCCCAGAAATGGCCAAGAGGCCCAGAATAAGATAAAAGCTTACTTACCAGATCCAGAAACACCAGGAATGGAATCCAAGGTTCTGTTGCAATTTTATGTGAAGAATGTGCCATCTCTGGAAACAAATTGTGTAGAGGAGTCTGTTTCAGTGGAATACAGAAATAATTAGCTGATCCAAGTGAGTTTTTCATCTCTTGTTTCTATATTAAGGTCTTTCATTAAGAATTCATGAACTTCAGCCTTCCATTGTGTTTAAGGAGTTCACTGATATGAATTTAACATGAACACACACACACACACACACACACACACAGCAGGAAATGAGAATATGAAGTATTACCTTAGTATTTTTAGATTAGTTTATGTGAATGCATTGCTCATTTGGTCTGAGACTAAATACCCAAGTAGACTCTACAGATCCTTCTCATCTGTATTTGAGGATTGATGAAAGAACAGTGATAACAACTGTAGCACTTTAAGGTTTGCAAAGCACTTTGTTATCTGTGGTATCTCTATTTGATCCTCATATCATCCACTTGAAATTTAGGTGCAGCGATTATCTCTGTTTTACAGATGAGAAAACTGAGGCTGAGAGAGGGTAAATGACTTAATCAAGAGCACCCAGCTAATTCAAATCCTGTCTAAAGTAGAATTTGAACTCAGGTCTTCCCTTCCAGTCCAGTACTCTTCTTATCTGTCATCCAGCTGCCTCCCCAAGACTAATAGAATAGCCAAAGAGATCAGGGAACAGTCAGTGTTTCTGTTTTGTTCTGCCTCTGTTTGTAACTTCAGTATTTAGCACAGTGCCTGGCACCAAGGAGGTACTTAATAAATGCTAGTTGTTATCTATATTTATTGGTTCTTGAATTGAAATAGCATTGAGATGAAATAGGAAAAATAGGAAGTAGTCCTAGGTCAGGTGGAATGAAGGGGATATGGGAGAATTAGAAGTGGGCTCTAGGAGTAGCGTAACAGGAAGTCTAACAGGGTAGAAAAATGTATCTGTATTAATTTGTTCCCTGAGTTCCTTAGCTATTTTCAAACCAGTTGTAAAGATACATTCTTATAAGTATAAACAATTATAAATATGAAGATTTCAGAGAAACATAGAAAGACTTGCATGCACTGTTGTAGAAGGAAGAGTATTACCAAGAGAATAGTATATACGATGACTGCAGTAAGTGGAATGACAACACTATGAAGGAATGAAAACAGGCAGCCAAACTTAGGTTAATTACATTGATCAGTTTTAGACCTGTAAAACACTTCTCCCTTCTCAGTAGCATTGGGGGACTAGAACAGGTATATGGTGGTGAATATGGTTTGCCTAACATCTTTTTGTTATTTCAAAAGGTAATTCAGTGGTGAGGGAGGTATATTGGAAAGAAGGGAAGGAAATGCATTTATTAAGTACTTACTATATATGTCAGCCACTCCACTAGATACTTTACACATATTATCTCATTTGATCCTCACAGCTGTTCTGGGAGGCAGGTGTTGTTATGATCCTTATTTTACAGTTGAGGGAACTGTGGTAGACAGACTTTCCCCGAGTCACATAGCTAATAATTATATTGGAGGTGGGATTTGAATTTAGGTCTTCTTGACTCTAGGCCTAGTACTTTATCAACAATATCATCCATGTGCTTAGAGGGAATGTAGTGGTAGTGTGTTTTGTTTTGTTTTAAAGAATAAAAAAGGATACTAATTTGACATGGTTCTGGGGAGAAAGAAGGCAGTGAAAACTTTTACTGGGGTCACCCAGAATCAGCAGAAATGACAATTTTATATTTTATCATGCTTTAAAAGATTTGCAAAGTGCTTTTTTGTCATCAGAGAACTTAAAACATTGATTGATTAAACTAGCTTTTGGGGGTCCAGTTCATTCTTTCATTCTATATTATAGTTCCTTTCCTAGACCCTTTTCCTTTCCCAGTTTAACCAAAAAGCAAAGTGTCTGCTAAGTGCCTGGAAATATGAAGACAAAAAATAAAATAACTTTTGTCCTCAAGGAACTTACATCCTACCTAAGGGGATATACAACATAGACAGGAAAATATAAGATAATTTTAGAAGGGAGAAGTTACTTGCAGATAGGGAGGGCTAATACCAACGTTATCTTAGACTGCATTAATTGTAATGGCCAAAACATTTACTTAGTCTAGTGATGCCTCATAGGGCATATCAATGAACACCACAAATTTAGCTTAGTGGATTGGAGTTTAAATTTTTTTGTCCCTTAAGTGATCTAACTTTACTTTCAGCTTATACAAACCTACTTTTGCCTGCTTCTATCATTTTCCTGCTTAAAAATATTGAATCATGAAATACATTAACGAAGCATTCATTGGAGAAATCTGAATGCCGCTTAATTTCTGATTCCCATTCATTTCAGTTTTTATTTGTATTATGTCTTTTTGTGTGTTAAAAACGAAAAATTTTTGTCTTGCATCATTGCAAGTCTTTTTATCTTATTGTTAATTATTTTCTTTTTTTTCTCTTTCATTTAAAAAATGTCTCAATAGTTTTTTGCAGTCATGAAACATTTTGTTATGACTATTTTGGTGTCTATGAGGCTTTTCGTTTTTTACCTTCTTAAGTGCTATACTTAGCAAGAAATCAAAGAGTATGGGCATTTTAGTCACTTTGGGGGTGGGGAGGAGAGGCATAGTTACAAATTGCTTTGTGAAGTGCTTGAACAGATTCACATTTCCACCAACAATATATCAGTGTGCCTGTCTTTCCATAGCCCTTCCAGCGATGACTATTTTTACTTTTTGTTATTTTTGCCAGTCAGGCAGAGGGAGTATAAAGTGAAAATTCTAAGTTGTTTTGATTTGCATTTCTCTTATAGTTATTTGGAGTAATCTTTTATATGGTTAACAGTTGGAAATCATTTTCCAGTTAAGGTGGCAAAGTGAATGCTTGTAGAGAAACCTAGATTTTCCACATAAATCCCAGTAAATATCTGAGAAAGGTCCCAGAAAAACCAGTTATGAAGAAAACCAGAAAAAAGTCCACACTAATAAGCTCTGCCATCTAGTTCAGAAGTACACAAAAAGAGGCTTCTAGGCAGGGAGAGGAGCTGCGTCAAGGAAACTAGTGCAAGCTCCGGTAAAGGAGGAAGCCAGCTGAAAAGAAGCTCTGACAGGTAACTCCTGCAAGCAGACTCAGACCTGACCAGTGTGAATTTTAGTAACTGAGCTCTTGTAGCCAAATCCTCTTCCTAGTTTGTCAGACCAGAATTGGAAGACAGAGCTAGCACCTACAGGTTACTGAGTAGGGGACAAAGTTCAACCAGGTAATCCTCAGAGCATTGGGAGCGCAGCAGGAGGCAAGGCTAACACAGTACCTGAATCCCAGTACAATATAGGGAAGAGTGGGGAATTTTGTGCAGAATGATTAAGAACAGTATGATCTCCAACATTCCATGGGGCCTTTCAGGACTGTAGCAGGAGAAAGAATCAACTATCAATTGGAGATCATATGAGGAAGAGTCAGAGACTCCCACAACTGGAAGTGGACCACCAGGAGGCTGAAATAGAAGCCACGGATTAAAGCAGAGGGTGGGGCCTAATTTAGGCTGCTTCATCCAGCATCAGCATCATCTAGACTACAGAGGAGAGAAACCCAAATAAGTCCTATGCATCTGTCTAAGAGCACCAGAGGGGACTGATCTGAGCAAAAATCCCATTTCAAGAACGAGGACTAAAAATATGAGTGAACATAAGAAAACAGCAAAAATTGTGAAGAAATACTATAGTCTAAAAGAAGGGGAAGACATAAATCTAGAAGATAGTAGCTCCACGACAAATTGAAAGCAGAACTTCAGAGAAAAAAATATTTGTTTGGCCACTGGACTATAAATGGTTGAAAGAAATGAAGCAAGAAATTAAAAAACACAAAGTTCTGGAGGAATAACTTAGAACAGAAGGAGGGAAATTGTACATAAGTAGTGGACTTCCTCAGAGACTGGAATAAACAGAACTTAATGACTGTGAGACAATAGAATATATGAGAAGAAAGTAAACGATAGAAAAAAATAGAAGAGAATGTAAGCAATTTACTACCAAAAACAACTAATCTGGAAAACAAGTAGAGATAATTTAAGGATCTTTAGAGTGCTTGAAAACAAACCTCCCCTCAAAAAAAAAAAAACAATCTTGCATGAGATATTTCAAGAAGTTATAAAGTGAAATTCATCAGCTGTATTTTATGCAAAAATAAAGTGAATATAAAAATAATTCACTGATCACCTCCTTAAAAGAAACGCCAAACTGTAAACACACAGGAATATCTTAGTCAAATCCAGAGCTTCCAAGTCAAAGAAAAAAATATTCAAGCATCTAGAGAACAAAGAGTTCAAGGGCAAGGTAGAAAATATAGGATCCTTACCCAAGACTTAACAGCATTTGTAACAAAGGAGAGAAAATTTTGGAATACAATATTCTGAAAGACTAAAGATAGAGGTTTGCAAACAAAACTTTACCATGCAAAACTGAGTATAATTTTATAGGGATGGAATAGAGGACTTTAAAAAATTCATAATGGAAAGATCAGGCCTCAGTGGAAATTTTGAAATGTTAACACATAGAAAGCTAGAAAAGAAAACTCATTTAAGCAGATAGAAGGGTCTAAACCTATGATGAAGCGCTTACATTCTGACAGAGGGAGCAAGATATGTTCCTACAGAAGCCTTATCTCTTATACGTCAAGAGACACAGAACCTGGTTGTGGGTTTATTGTGTTTTAAGGAAAGGAGAGGGAAAAGGAAAATGCCAGGAAAGAAATTAGGGAAGAAAAGGTGTTTGAATGGGAAAGGGTATACAAACATAGAGGAATGGGGAGAAGAAGTAAGTGTTCTTTACTTCAGTTATCTGAACCAGAAAAAAGGAGGGTGGCACACAAGTAGCAAATACAGAAAGAAGAGCTATGAGAGACATCTCCTCTTCATCCTTTGTGAAGTGGGGGACCCTTACAGTTTGGGATGCTCAGATTTCTTGGCATTTAATAAAATTTTTGTTCTTCCATTCTTTATACTTTATTATTAGGAATGGCTCTCTGGTGATGGATGGGATGAAGAATATAGAAACATAGGAGATATAAAAACAAAGAATATCACTAAAAATATAACTGGATTTTAAAAAGGAAAAAATGAAAAGCATCATGAAAAAGCACATGTAGAAATTTTGAAAATCAAAGATAAAATTTTAAAAAGGAAAACCATTAAAATCATATATAAAGCTTGGAGTTTCCCAGCTCCCCCCAAAAATTATTAATAGACAAAAATGTTTGATAATCTGATTTCCAAAAATGAAAGGAAAATCAAATTGCCAATATTAAGGAAGCTAAAGGAGAATTCATAAGTTAAGAAGAAATAAAAGGATATTATTAGAAATTATTTTGCCTAATTATATACCAGCAAAATTGATAACTGACATGTATGACTATTTATCCAAATGTAAAATAGTCAGATTGCCAGAAACAAAAATAGAACATTAAATTACTGAGTTTTGGAAAAGAAATTGAAGAAGCTATGAAGAAATTCCTAAAGTCAAAATGTCCAGGACCAGATGGATTTATCAATAAATTCTATTAGGCATTCAAAGAAAATTCAGTTTCAGTATTAAATAAATTGCTTGCAAACATTGAGAAAAGAAAGGGTCCTACCATATTTCCATGATACAAATATGGTCGTGATACCTAAGCCAAAGGGAGACAAACTGGAGGGGGGGGAACAGACCCATAGACCAATATCTTTAATGACTATTGATACAAAATAGTGAATGACATTAACAAAGAAGCTAAAACTATTTTAAAAAAGATTATACTATGCTCATATTAGATTTATAATAGGAATACAGATTTGGTTGAATATTAGGAAAATTATAAACTGATAGACTAATAATAAAAGAAGACAATAAAAGTTACTTATAACAATAGACACAGAAAAGGCCTTTGACAAAATACAGCACCCTTTTATTTGAAAACAATTTGAAAATATATAGAAATAAATAGACTATCACTTAATGTGGTAAATAGTATCGGTAAAAGCAAAAGGTAGCGTTATATGTAATGGAAATACTAGAGACATTTCCAGGGAGATTGAGAGTAAAGAAATGATGACCATTGTCACCATGATTATTTGATATAGTTCTGGGAATACCAGTAGTAGTAATTAGAGTACTACACCTCAAACTATATTGCAGAATTATAATCAGCAAAACCTATTTGATAATGTTTAAAAAGTTCATCTATGAAACATATTTACTCTACAAGACCTAGAAGTAAGTTAGCATAGTAGGAGAATGTTAAATAAAACCAAAGGTTTCTACTACTGAGGTGGATACTTTTCACTAAAAACTGTTGAGAAAATTAGTAGGCTTAGACCAACATTTTATGCCTTAAGCTCCAATTTGAGACATGACTTAGACATAAAAGATTCTGTCATAAATAAGAAGAGCAAGAAATATGAAAACTTTTCAGAACAGTGAATAAGGGAAGAGTTCTTGAATAATCACCTATATTTTGTCTCTTAATGTTATCATAGTTATCCCAAGTATCTTTCCTCCTCCCAGAGATCCAATCCATTTGACAGTACTTTTTAGAGAGGAAAAAATAGATCAGTTAGCTGAACAATGCATTGAAAAAGTCCATAAACATATGCGAGGTATAATACCTGTGACTCTCCCACTCCAAGTAGGGTTTGGTTGCAGGTATATTTTCATAACTTTTTATTTGAGTCCTGCTGGATATTTATAATTTTGTTGTATTTACTTTTGTGTTTTTGGTGTATGGTTCTTTCTGATTACATGGTTGTAGTTACTATGTATATTGTTTTCTTGGCTCTGCTTACTTTACTCTGCATCAGTTCATATAGATCTTTCTATGCTTCTCTATGTTCATTACACACATCATTTCTTATTGCATAGTAATATCCCATTACATTCGTGTACCACAGTTTATCTGTTCCCCAATTGATGGGTGTCTCCTTTGTCTATAATTCTTATCAATCACAAAAAATGCTGCTATATTTTTTTGGAGTATATGGGCACTTTTTTCTTATTGATGGAGGCTGGCTGAAAGGACATTTTAAATCATTGTATAATTCCATATAGCTTTTCTAAATGTTTGTATCATTTCACAGTGTCACCAACAATTTATTAGTGTGCTTTATCTTTCTGCAGCCTCTCCAACATTGACTGTTGCCATTTTTTGTTATTTTTGCCAATTTTCAGGGTGTGATGTAAAACCTCAGTGTTGTTTTGATTTGCATTTCTCTTAATAATTATTTTGGAGTGTTCTTTCATGTGGCTATGAATACTTTGCAATTCTTTTTTTGAGAACTGTTTATTCATATCCCTTGGCCACTTATCTGTTTGGTCCCCACAAGCTATTTCAAATTGTCTCTTCCACCTTCAGATCATCCACAAATTCCCCTTCTGCATCTCTCTGCTGAGTACCTTGCTGTTGCCTCTTAACTGACTCAGAAAATTTAGGCCAAAGCACTCTTCTCCCTTTCTTTTCCTCTCAAAATGCCTAGCTGGCATACTATTTTTTCTCTGTGACAAAGAGATGATTTTTCTTTTTGTCATGGCCAACCCCTTTACATGGACCCTTAATCTCATAATCCAACAGATTGCAGTATCAGTCACCTCTGGAATCTTCAGTGTCTGCCTTTCTATCAGATCATTTTTTTTTCTTTCTTCAAACATGCGTAAGTCTCCTCAGACTTAACCCTTCACTAGACCCTACCACCTCGAAAAGTAATCTCCTCCTTTTCTCATTGGAACTCCTTGAATAACAGTCTATACAGACAATTTTTGCTTTACATAATGCTATGAAAATTGACTATGCAAAGAATTCGGAAAGAAATATTCCCCCCAAAAAACTCTGTTACCTTTACTGTACAGTATTATATGCCCTCTCTCTACTCCTGCCCCTCATCTTGGTGCTTCGTAGCCTCCTACTCCCCTCTTAAAAAACAATCCTTCAAGTGAAAGCAGAACAAAGGTTAGGCCACTCCAACTGCTGCAGATTTGGGGCTTAGCTGGAGACCTCTAGCTCTTAGACCTGAGGTGGGGAACCTGCCACCTTCACATGTGGCCCTTTAGGTCCTCAAGTATGACCCTTTGACTGAATCCAAACTTCACTGAATAAAATTCATTACACTTGAGAACCTAGAGGACCACATGAGCTGTTGTGGCTGTACCTTTGCCCTCTTCTATCTACCCACCCACATCTGTCTACCATCAGTCTGTTCCCAGTTTATTGCCCTCTTCCTGCCTCTCTCCCTTGCTTTCCCACATCTTCATTACGTAAAAATCACTTTACACAGAGGTCTGCAGAACTGTCTTCAAGTCTTCATGAACTATGCTTCCTGCCCCTACTTCCTGGAATTTCTAAACATAAGAAAGGTAGGCTACTAACAAACATAGGGGAAATGTGTTCCACATCACTAATAAAGAGAATTGCAAATTAAAATAAGTCTGAGGCTCTTTCATATAACTCTCAGATTGCAAAAACACAAAATGAAAGTGACCATGGTTAGTGTAACTCTAAAAGCACTGTTAGTGGAACTATGAATTGGCTATTCTGAAAAAGTAGTATGGAACTGAACCTATAAATCCATTACATTGTATGTATCTTTGATCCAGTGGTACCACTGCTAGGTATATAATCTAGAAAGCACTCAGGAAGAAGGAAAGGACATATATACACACATACATACATATATATGTATAGATACACATATATCCTTATATGTATATATAAATTACAAATAGTACTTTTTTAAATTGGGGAATGACTGAACAAATTATATAATTCACGTTAAGAAATAATGAAAGTGATGGATTCAGAGAACCTGAGAGGACATGTATGTACTGATGCAGAGTGAGATAAGATGATCAGAACGTTTTTTTACAATGACTAGAGCATTGCAATGGCTCACTAGTCTGTAAAGACTTGAGATCTCTTAATGGATGTAATGACCAGTCATGATTCTAAAAGACTACTGATATGTGCTTCCCATCTCCTGGCAAAGAGGTAATATACTTGAGGTATACAGAATGAGATACGTATTTTTAGACACAGCCAATGTATATATTTGTTTTGTGTGACTATATTTATTCATTAAAAGGAAGGTCTTTTATTGGGAGGTGGCAGAAGTTTGGAGGAGTAGTACTAATAAAAACAGAGACTGAGGTAGGGAAATCATGAAAATAAACAGAAAAGGGCTGAGGAGGATCAAAAGGAGACAGATAATCAGGGCAATATTGGAGATACTTTGTTAAATTTGAAATTTGCCTTCCAAAAAAGTAGAGTGGAAATATGGCTTTGTAGAAAACCTTTTTCTGTTCTTTGTAGAGGGAAATAATCATTGATTGGTATTTATCAAGTTCATGTTTTTAAGAAGGAAAAATTTTTAAATACTTCACAGTTCCTCCTTTGAGAACTGTTTCTTTATATCTTTGATAACATGTAGTTGTTATATCAATTCTCTATTTATCAGAGATATTTGTTGCAATTTTTTTTCACAGTGGTTTTTCCGCTTATCCGAGCTATGTTTATTTTGTTCTTTAAATAATCTGTTTTGTCTTTTGTTATCTCCTCTATCACCTTTGGTTAAGAATTCAACCCTTACATGAAAGCTACGTGTTTACTCAATCTTGTTTCCTCTAGTTTTTTTCCTGGTGTAACCTCCAGTGTTTATGTCATATAGTCATTTTTCTCTTTATTTTTTATGTTAAAATAGCCTCATGATGAGTCTTCCTGCCTCTAATCTCTCACCTCACCATTCCATCTTCCATGTAGCTGCCAAAGTCCTATAGTATAGATCTTTCCATGTAACTCCCCTATTCAAAAAAGTCCCAGTGATGACTTTCACTTGCTCTAGAATGAAACAGAAATTCCTCTGTTTGGCACATAAAACCCTTCACAATATGGCATCTGTTCATCTTTCTGGGCCTTCATTTTGCCCGTTTCTCATCTCTGTGCCTTTGCACAGGCTGTCTTTCCCAGGCCTGGAATGTACTTTCTCCTCTTTCTGTTTCTTAAAGCTTAAGGTTTTCCTGAAGCTTCTTACAAAGTTTCAGCTCAAGTGCCATTTCCTTTATGAACCCTTTCTTGTTTCTCCAACTTCTAGTGGGCTACCTTTCAAATTATTTTGTATTTACTTTGTGTATATTTTACATATATATTCACATGTATAATCAATTATCAAAATACCTGCCTTCTTAAGGAGGGGATAGGGGCATGAAGGAAGGAGAGAATTTGGAATTCAGGATTTTTAAAAATGTTTTTAGAAATTTACATATAATTGGAAAATATTTGATGAAATAAATTTTTTTTAAAAATCATATTCTAACAATTAGGATTATAATTGTGCCTTTATCTTGATTAGTTTGTCATAGACACTGAACTACAAGAGAAAATAAAACCAGATCCTTTAATAAATTAATGAAACTTCTTTTTAAAAATCTGCTAACTTCGAGGTCAGGCATCTGTCTAAAAGATTTTCTATTATGAATGTAGTTTCTCTGCATTCCCTCATATGTTTTTTACCTTTATAGAGTATGTACCTCATTTTTAATAGCAATATTATTCCTGTAGCGTGGTATATATTTGCATGTCATTGAAGAATTGAAATTGAGAATCACCCCAGACAGGTCCATGGAGAGACGCTCGTTGTTGGGAACAAGCAGTTTGCCATATGTTATGTAAAAGAAATTAAGGTTAAATGGATTAAAAGTATCGGTTAAATGTTTGAGTGAAAAAACAGTTAGACTAGTCAGTTCATTGCATATTGTGTTAGTCTCTTCAATGACAAGAAATTGAGGAGTGCTCCCCCCCCAAAAAAAATAACCAAACAAACAGTGGGATAAATCAGACCTTTTGTGGTGAATTATGGGAGGAAGGGGGCAAGAATTGAACATGTAAGTAGCAGTCTGCCATAAGTGAATCCCACATGAAGGCCACATAATCTTTTTAGAGGGAGTGTGTGTTCTGTCTTAACTAGATGTGGCAAGGATAGAGAAGGTCTGGGTGATATTCTTCAAGTAATAATTTCTAGTATGGCTTCAGTGCCAGTGTAGCTGTGATTGGTTGATTGGACAGATGTAACAGAAGAAGCAGGTTGCCACAGTCTCTGAAATGAACCTCCTTTTGTAGGAGAGACCCAGTTGTGAGACTTGGCTTTTGGTGCCAGGAAGGCTTAAGGTGGCAGTATGCCAAGAATAGCTGGAGTTGCCAGGACGATGGTGAAAGATCCAAAGATGGACAAGTACTAAGGTCATGCTCACTTGGTAGTTGCACCTAAGAGAATCAGCAAAACTTACGCAGTATCTCCAAGCCCTGTGTTTCCTCCTTGCTGTGAATAACTGAGTTAGTTTCTTCCTCCAGCATAGGAGCATCAGGGGAATGTGCAGGAAGATTAGACTGGATCTTGGAAATAGAACATTTTCACCTTTGAGCATGGTGATGCCAGCTGAAATTTAAAATTGTGTATTTTATACTACTTCTATCTGATTTAAACTGTAGTAATACTTTAATTTCAACATTGTATCTTGTTACAAAATGATATTTAAGTGATCTCTTAACTGTTGGATTTAAGAGATGAAAGACTGCTCATGATGGAGTCAAAACAGGCCAATCTCCTATCATGAATTTGTGTCCTAAGTAGAGTTTTTAGTGGGGAGTACCAGGAGGACAGAGCATAGGAAACTGGCTCCAAGATCCTGTCATTATCCTTAGTAACATTTAAGCTGTTCACATACCTTTTTAAGCTCATATTCTTACATTTGTTAAGAGTGGAAAGGAGCCTTCAAGATTATGACATTCAGTCTAATTTTGGTATACCCACATGTTTCAATATACATTAAATCTTCTGAGCCCTTCATCCCTCCCTTATCACCACCCTCATCCCTAGAAGAAAAAACCAGACTGCCAGCTACTTCGAAATGAATAGTTAATGTCTAACAAGTTAAAAATTAATAATCTTGGTAAATGTTATTCCTTCCTGGAACTATCATTGACCATTGGTGGTCATGTTCTCTATAAGGTTAATTTGGATGCTTCATGCATATTTGCAACTCTGAACCATTAACATCAGCTTTTATCGATCAGAATTACAGTATCCGAACCTCTTCTGTTTTTTGACATTTCAGTCATTCTTCCAGATGCATTACAGACAAAGGAAGAACAAAATGCTTACTGGAATTTTTTGCAATTTTGCATTTCATTGTAAAATTGAATCACAGTAATGGATGACATAGTATGACCTAATATTTGCTGCAAGGTTATTTGTTCTACCTTTTTACTACACTTTGTATTTGATGTTTTGTCTTCCTCTAACACAGGTAGACTAAATTAAGCATCATCTCTCTCAGGTGTTCAGATTACCTAGAATCCCAATTAAATATTGATATAAAATGTTCTTCAGAGATATTACAAAAAGCAAATACTACAATATTTACATATTTCAAAAAGTTAATAAAGTATTTAGAAATCTTGAATTTCATCTTGGAGATATTTTTCAGAATCTTTTTTTTTTTTGCTTGTATCTTGTGGTTTTAATAGAATATAAATTCTTTCACTTTGGGGTCTGTATCTCCAGCATCTATCAGAGTGCCTGGTACATAGAAGGTGTGTAAATGCTTGTGATTGATTTGTGTATTTTGAGTTGGTAACATTGGGTATCTCATAGATAAGTCAAGGAGATGGGGCATTTACCACAGCATTTTGATGAAAATGACCATATGGCTATTATCTGTTAATTTTGCATGCAGCAATTTGAAATATAAAGTATCAGAATAAGATCCTTACACAATAATTCCTTTTATTAGTCAGAAGAGTGACTATATAGGCCTACCAAGGAAATAGTTGCCTACAAGGAAGGGAATAATTACAAAATCTCTCTTACTAGTACTTTTCTTCATTTGCATTCCACAAGTGAGAGCCTAGTGTTTTCAGGCAGTTCTGAAACTGCTTCCTTCCCCCTCATTTAATTTTGTTCCCTGTGGAAGAACAGACTAGCAGAGCGACTTTGATCGGCTTGCCCAGATCTTGTTTGCCCATGCTTAATATACAGAGAACACATGTATGTATATATGTGTATCTAGATACACATAAACAGTGATGCTTTTGTGTTGCTGCTGGAAATTCTGTAACTATTTCCATAATTCTATGTTTTCAATGTCTGTTTACTTTTTTATTTAAAATTTTAATTTTATTGATCTTTTGTTTTTGTATCACCTTCATTTCTGAACATTTCCTTTCTTCTCCCCTACCCAGTGAGCCATCTTTGTAACAACAACAACAACAACAAAAGAGATAAAAGCATCAACTCTAATTATTTGAGGACTTTTTGAGGTTTTTTGAGGTCAATAACATTTTTTTTATTTGGGAAGAAGAGATCATTTCTTTTACCTTCCTCTCCACAGCTAATTTTTTTTTTTTTGCTTTGGACATTCCAACACATGCAAAAAAATATTCTCTTCTCAGTGACTTCCTTATTACTAGTTCATATCTTAACCTCTCCCAGGATGGCTTCTACTCCTATCATTCTACTGAAATTAAACTCTCTGAACTATCACCAATTATCTTCTAGTCATGTAATTGAAAGGCCTTTTCTTTGTTTTTTTAACCTCACAGTTTTTGTTTTATTTACATTGCTTTTCAATAAAATCTTTCTCTACACATTTTGCCTTCCTAAAATACAGTACATTTCTTTTCAAAAAAATAACTTTTTTCCCCAAATTACATGTAAAAATCATTTGTTGATTTTTTAAAAATTTGGAACTCAGAACTTTTTTTAAAGCATGTTTTCTTTGTCTCTGTATTCATCTTTGTAATTTCTTTGTAGCATTTGACACTGTTGACCAATTTTCAAGGTTTCTCTCAGCTAGGAGGTAGAGTGGATAGAGTACTGGGCCTGGAGTCAAGAAGACTCATCTTCTTGAGTTCAAATCCAGCCTCAGAAACTTACTGACTGTGTGACCCTGGACAATCACTTAACCCTGTTTGCCTCAATTTCCTTATCTGTAGAATTCACTGGAGAAGGAAATGGCAAACCACTCCAGGATCTTTGCCAAGAAAACCCCAAATGGGATCCTGAAGAGTTGGTCATGACTGAAATAAATGACTGAACAACAGCCACACACTGTGATGTTTCTTTTCCTACCAATCTATTTCTTCTTTGTGTATTTTGTAGGCTCTTTTACTCCTCCTGCCCTCTAAATATGGGCATTTCTCAAAGTTTTTCTCTGATCTTCTTCTCCCTTGAAAATCTCACCTGATCTCTCATGATTTTAATTCTCTCCTTGTGTGAATCATTCCCAAATCTGTCTTCTGTCTGTTGTCTTCACCTCTCTAGCTCCAGTTTAGACCAGCATTCCCAATCACGTGCTAGATATCTTTGCCTGAATATCTCTTTAGCACCTCAAACTTACAATAAATGAACCCAACTTATCATCTCCATATACCTCTAAACTTTTGTTGCTATTTCATTTTTTCTGTTATCAGTTCTTCCAAGTCAACCAGACTCAAAACCTTGGAGTTGTCTCCTTTTGCTAACACTATTCCAGTTAGTCATCAAGTTTCCTGTGTATTTTTCCTTTGCAACATCTCTCATATCCATCTAAACCTGGATATGGACATTGCTTTGTCCTCAGGAGCTTTGCATAATTATGTGAATGCTGCAGTGGTATCAGTGGGGTTCTAAAGCTCATTATATGCCTCTATCTCATGGAGAGCTGGTTATGCCAAGTCAAACCAGCCAGCATTTATTAAGATCTGTGCCAGGCACTGTGCTAAATTTTAAGAATACAAATACAAGCCAAATGACAATCTCTGACTTAAGGGAGCTAGAAAAGGTGAGGGTAGGGGACTGGAAGATTGGAGCACAGAAAAGAATTGAGTCACCCTGTTTGACGTGGGGTACTTTCCTTAAAATAGAAGTTACAGAAGGAAGTTACTGGTCACACAATTCCAATGTACAACAAAAGGCAATTGAAACAGAGCTCTGAACATGATCAGTTTATCAGGGAGACTGGTGGTCCCTAAGCAGTTGGACCCAAGACCTTCCTCTTGGTCAAAACGGCCTCTGCTCATGGGCTTAAAGGTTTTATAGGTCTTGGGAATTCCTGGGGAAGTCCCTTCAGAAGTGGGTTAACTCCTATGATTGGCTAATCTCCAGAAGCAGGGGAACTCTGATGATTGGCCAAGGACTATATCATCAACTGCCATCAGCCACAACTACTTCATTAACAGACTTTCCACAGGACATCTGACCCTTTTAGCAAGGTCTTGGACCTTTTGCAGGTCATTTGGCCATCTCAGCAAGGGTTTGGTCAGCAACATCCTGGGGTTCAAGAGCATTTGACAGGGACCCTTTGGAAGTTGTGGTCAAGCAAAGGTCACTTGGGAATAGATGGAGGTAATGCTTATAGAGTAAATTCCTATCACCAGTTAATAAAAAGTACTTATAACAAGTTTAACTAATGCATCATGAAACAATCTTATAAATCAGTACAAAAAATATTATAATCAATACATTGATTATGACTCTTAACTCTTACAGCATTTACTGGCATAACTAAATCAAATTTAATTCTATCCTACTTAACTCACTGATCATTCACTGATACTTATTAAATCTATGAACTGAACACTGATTAAATTAAGTAGGTGTATCACAATTATCTTCACAAAGTGATGAATCAGAGGAAGGGGTTGTAGGGTGAGGATGATCTTTCGGGATGAGAAAACTTGCTGAGGGCACTCTTTTAGAGTGAAGATTGAGGATGGAGCAGCTTTCTCTGTCTCTGTTTTTGAAAGCTATCCCAGAGTGGTGTGAAATGGATCTTCATAGAGAGAAGATTTCTTTCCTGTCTTCAGTTGGAGATAGGGGAATCTTCACATCTGCCTCTTGAGGTGGATCTCTGAAGCAACTGCCTATGCTGTTATAGCAATCCTGGAAGGTGCAGCACCTCCCCCTTTTATCCTTTGGTCCCTATGACAGGGAACCAATAAGTAAATTAATTTGTCATCCCAAAGTTAAGTCCTTCAACACTGATATACAATGGCATTGAAAGCATTCTGGGAGCTCAGCTTAACTACATGATGCTCCACGGAATGCCTGTTCCTTTCCTTCCTCAAATCCATCTCTGCATGTTCCATGGGCTGTGCTCTAACAAAACAGATTAGTAGAGATTCCTCCTGATTATAATTTTTTCTTCCTGATTACCATTTTTACAAGTGGAAGAAAATACACCGACTGGATCACGAAGGCCAGTTCAATTAATCTGGTAGATTAGCAGACACACAAATCATAGCCTTTCAGCACCGTGATCGAGAGGCAGGTAAATGAGGTTGACTCAAGAATTGGAAATCTCTTTGAGGAATGTCAGGAGTTAATATACTTCAGAAAATTTCCATTGCAGCCTAAAACAGTGATTTAAGTTTAACATGATACCTAGGCAACAGAAACTCGTGTGTGGGAAATGTCAGGAAAGAGTTTTGGTTGCATTCTTCTTTGATCACCTGTGATCCCTGAACATCTTGGCAGGGTTCTGCCACAAGCCAAAATTTCTAATGTTAGATGCTATCTTTCCATTTAACCTTAATTTCTTCCCTTTTTGGAGGCGGGGGGGGGGCGGGCGGGGCGGGGGGAGCTTGGGCTAGGGAGGAAGGGGTGAGTTCTTAAGTTGTTTTTTATGGTGGGTTTAGTTTAAGCAAAAATAAAGTAGGAAATAAGAGAGATTTGTGGAAGACTTAGTTCTCCCTAATAGTTGTTAGATACTAATCATCTCACACTTGTTAAGTTCAGGATTTTCCCTTCTTAACGTGAACAGAGTAGAGTTTCATTTTATCTTTAGATTTGAAAAATACTATATATCACACTGTTGTCATATAGAAATCAGTTTCAGGAAGTCACTGGGGCACTGTGATTCTTGGCTGTGATGTTGGAGACTTAATCAACTGAAATTTTCCTGAATGCTCTGACTTCTTTCCTGTTTAATAGGTTTGTCATTTAGTGGTGTCCAGAAAGGGTGAAACTTTAACATCTGCTTGAATTGTGATGAGATCCGCATATCCACTGGTGATTTGTTCAGTCTCTGATCAATCAACCCATAAAACTTGCTGAGGGCACTCTTTTAGAGTTAAGATTTTGGTTAGATTTTGATAGTACAGGAGGATGGAGCAGCTTTCTCTGTCTCTATTTTTGAAAGCTATCCCAGAGTAGTGTGAAATGGCTATTTCTTTCCTTTTTTCAGATATGAACCAGTGAAAGTTTGAAAAGACTTAACCTAACATCTTATGGTGCATGCAGTTTCTTTAGGAATTAAATATATGTTTTCTATGAAGCTTATGGACCCCTTCTGAGAATGTGACTAAAAGTATCAAATAAAATACATAGAATTAATAAGGAAATGAATATATTGAAATATTTACCAAGATATTTTAAAGACAAGTTATAACGCCAGTGCAGTACCCCCAGCAGCAGCTATAGAAATGCATGCATATTTCCTGGGTAATTGCAAAATATAAACTCTCTTCCTCAAAGAGAAATCAAGACATTTATTCAAACACCAGAAAGCCAAATCCATTATAATAATCAAGAAATCTATACACATTTTCAATTCAGGGAGCATGGCCTTCCCTCCCAAACTATATACGAGAGGGAAGGCAGGCACTAGCAGTTGGAAGTAATCAGGTAAAGCTTCAAAGTGGTGCTTGAACTGCATCTTGAAGGAGGAGGGTTCTACAGGGTAGTGAAAAGGTGGAAGTGTATTCTAGGCATGGGGATAGACCATGCAAAGACACAAAGATGGGAAATGGAATGCTATACATTAGAAAAACAGA
>CM053770.1:516771726-516798848 GCA_028658325.1 Potorous gilbertii
ATAGAAGAGAGGGCAGATTGGTGATAGAGGAAATTAGAATGCTCAGTGTACTGGGGTGGCGGGAGGGGACAAATGGGGAGAAAATTTTGGAACCCAAAATTTTGTGAAAATGAATGTAAAAAGTTAAATAAATAAATTTATATTATATTAAAAGCAACTGAAGTCTACCAATTAGCCATGACTTCATTTCAGAAGAGCTGACCAAAATGATGCATAAATTTTCAAGTCCTCAAACTAGGAGGCAAAATTCTTTTATAAAATTTGAAATGTTCACTTCCTACTTTTTTTTTCTTTTGCAATGGAGATCAAAGTTGTAGGATACTGCATACATTTGTTTGATGTGTTGTTTAGTTTTGCTGAACCTTTTTCTTAGTTACAGGGGATGGTCCTTTTAGAGGGAATGGGGAGGGAATACAGTGGGAAATATGGGTGATGTAAAAACAAAAATTGTCAATTTTACTTTAAACTTTTAAAAAACATATTTTTAAAAGTAAACTTTGGTGGACAAGAGGCACACAAGTTACTAGACTGATGGAAAGCTAATCCATATAAAGTTATTGAGAAATGGGGCAACTTGCCTGTTTTACAGAAAAGCCCCAGAGAGTAAGGAGAGCCTCATAAAGACAATCCACCACCAACCATTTTTTACCATAAAAAAATTAGTGAGATTTCTGATAAGCAGGTGGAGAAAATTGATGGACCTCAGCTGACTTTGCAAAAGAGACTGCCTACCAATTATGTAAAGACTAATCTGAACCATTTACCAGCTCTGAAAGTGGAATTTCTAGTAAAGGTGACATACTGTACTATTTCCCAACAATCTTGTCTTGAACTGAGGGGAACTGCAGGTCATTTTCTGCCTAGTATTTCAATCATAGAGCTTCTTAGGGTATACAGAAAACATACTCGGTATAGAAGTATTGGCAGCTCAAGTTCAGATTCCATAGGTTCAGTACTGTTAAATAGCCCATAACATCAACGAACTAAAGTATTGGGGCAAAGATGTCAGCAGGTCACATAAGATCTCCAGGGGTGGGGAACCTGGGGCCTTGGGGCCACATGTGGCCTGCTAGGTCCTCAGATATAGTCCTTAATAAAAGGATTTTTCTGTGAAACTTGAACTCAGTCAAAAGGATACATCCAAGGACCTAGAAGGCCACAGGTTCCCCACTTCTGCTGTTAGACCTATTTTGTATAACCAGACTAACATGATAATACAAGTGAACAAGATGTAGGGTAGGTGACAATATTAGAGACTGCCCGTATAAAATATACTTTGGTTCTTATTAATGTATGCCAATTACAGCAAATTTGTTAGGCTTCTGTTTTATTATTTTGTTGTTGTCACCAGAGGTTCACCAATGCTTTTCTCCTTGAGTCTTGGAGAACCTTGAGCTGAAACTGTGACTGAAAATTCAGCCTCCACTTTCCCCAAGGAACAGAGGAAGAACCAAAGATGTCTCTCATGAGGCTGTGATGTCAGAGACAGTGCAAATGAGCTGAGGCCTGATCGTGAGCCCTGGGAAGCCAGGCTACTGCAACAGGAATCACATTGTGCTGTGATTGTTGTGGAGGCAGAGGGCTTGTCACCAGCCCCTGCCCATAGCCTTAAGTGGCTTTAACCATGATGCCATAGCCCCATACCCAGTAACTTCAACTGCAGGGCAACCATAGGCTAACAGTGGAAGAGAATGGGAAAGCAGCAAACTAGGTAGCCCCCAATGTAGTTACTCTTACTACTGTTGCGGTGACTTGGGGGTAAGGTGCTGAGAAAACAACTGTAGCTGAAGGGATTTGGGCCAACAGGAAGATACAGCAGAAAGACTAGCTTACTTTTCTTGCCATGAATGACCTCTTTTCTTCTCTCCCCACCCTGGGAAGGATGTATCTATTCCAAAATTTATCTCTGTTTCTTTAAAAGTCTATTGCATTTCTCTCTATCTAGTCCCTAAAAGTCAAAATAAAGATAAAGCTTCGGTTAATCCAATGTATTCATTTGTTCAAAAGTGATTGAGAGGAAGTCTATGGGACCTTACAGACACAGAGAAAATTTTCTTTCTAGTCTCTGGGATTTCTTCCAGCTGAGATTTTAGGATGAACCAAAGAGCTTTTTTGTTATTGATAATATATAATTATCTACCCAAATATCAGAGATCAAAATGAATCCAGACCATAAAAGATTTCTCTGGGCACCAAGGAGACAACAGTATGGTAGGAGAAGGTTTGGTAAGTAGAAGTCAGAAGAAATCCCTCCTTTAGGCAATGGCCTAGGGCAAAATCCTTTTACTTTTGTCTCTCCAGGCCAGACTTAAAAGAGTTGGGTTCTCCTTTTCCAGAATGGTTGAGTTGAGGGTGATGACTCATGAAAATGTCATATCTATGGGAAGCCAGAAAGGAGTTGGAAAGAATGACTCCATCCACAAGAAGGTGGGCCAGGTAAGGAAAAGGTAGTACAAGAGTTAGTTTTCCTCTTTAGCCAAACAACTTATACCACCACTAGTGTTAGACTATCATGTTTATTTGTTTATGTGCTCTGTGCTTGTAGTATAGCAAGTATACTTACTGATTTCATGATTTTGCTTATTGTTTATGTGCATGTAAGCTAATGATTATTTCTCTGTTTATAGGCTTATTGACATTATTGCAAGGTAGCTTTATGTTTGCTTTTTTTTGCTCTAATTATTTGCTTGGCTACTCTGGATATGCATGTTTTGGGATGTTCATATTTAGACATTTGGTCACTGTCAAATAATACTTTGTTTTGATCTGTGTCTTCTGCACATGATGTTAATATTAAGCTTTTGTTTTGATTTGTACTATGGGATGATTACCTGGGATGCTAAGACAATTACCCTTGTTGTTTTAAAGTGTTTATGTTTCCTTTAATGCTTATTCTGTATAATTGTAGATTTCAAGTATACCCCATTAATTTTTGCAAAACACTTCAACATTTCTGGCCCCAAAGACAGCATATGTGCAAATGCTTCTATGGAGATGCAAGAGTCAAATAGTTTGGTGACATCTTTGAACTTGACTTCCTGGGACAGTTTCTTGAGGACTCTAAGAGAGAGAAGCCAAAAGATAATCCATTCTGCTTCCATTTGGAAAGGAACCATGGCAGTCAGGTCAAACTTTGCAAACTTTCCTAGATTATAAAGAATGAGGAGAGTAATACATAATGAAATTGGAAGGGTAGGTTAAGTCCAGGTTGTAAAAAAATTTATAAACCGAACAGAGTCATTTATATTTTATCCCATAGGCAACAGGAAGCCACTGGATTTTGTTGAGTAGGAGAATAATATGGTCAGAGGTATAATTAAGGAAAAATCACTTTGGCAAGATGAATAGAGGATGAATTGGAGTAGAGAGAGACATGAGGAAGGAAGACCAATTAGGAGGCCATCAAAATAACATAGACAAGAGATGGTAAGAGTCTGAACTAAGGTGATGGCAAAAAAAGGGAAAGGGATCTGATGTAAGAGATGTTGTGAAGGCAGACATAAGGTTTGGCAGTTGATTGGCTATGTTGGGGGGAGAGCCAGAAATCATAGGATATTGGAAGAAAGGTAATGCCTTTGATAGTGATAGGAAAGCACAGAAAGAGTGGTATGTTTGAGGGAGGGGGAAGATAATGAGTTTTATTTGGGTTTGAGATATCTCTGGAACATCCAGTTTGAAATGTCTAAAAAGTCATTGGTGATGTAGGACTAAGTATTAGGAGATAGCATGAAAGATACATAGATCTGAGAATTTTCTTCACAGAGATGATAATTAAACCTTTGGGAACTGATGAGGTCACCAAAAGAAAAAGTATAGAGATGGGAGAAGAACAGAATCTTGAGGAGTGCCCACAGTTAAAGGAAATGATAAAGATGATGAGCCAACAATGGAGACTGAGAAAGAGTGATCAGACAGGTAGAAGAATCAGAAGTTAGCATAGGAAGAGGATTCTGGGAAAATGGTAGAGTAGGTCAGAAAACTTTCAGCTCTCCAAATTTCCTCCACAAAAAAGACAGAACACCCCCTCAGAGCCCCAGAAATAAACATGGGCTAAAGCAGTTGTCTTCTTAAGATAATTTGATAAGACCCCAGGAAAAACCCAACCTCCAGGGGTGGAGGTTCTGCCTGAGTAAAGTGCAAACATCTCCAGGCCAACTCTTCAGCCTTAGAAACTTGCATCTCACAGACAGTGTGGAGGTCTGAAGACTGAGTAGGAAAAGATTGAGGGACTTTCCACAGTTGAGGGATGCTAAGCACAGCTCTGCTGACCAAACTCCTCCTAGTCTGTGACTGAAGGGAGAAAAGGTTCACACACACCTGGTGAGTGCTGTAGCAAGGGGCAGGGACCCTTGACTGTGGGCATTTGCAGGAGAACAGAGTCTCTGGTTTCATTCAGAAAAATCAGCTGTGGTCTGCAGCCACCAGAGGGACCATAGAGAGCAAGACCATTTGCGGGACAGAGGGTCTAGGGCCATCACTGTGGGTTAGGTGTGGAGAAAGAAGAGCCCAAGGTTGGGCCCCAAAATAGATGTCAGAAAATAACAGTAAAAAAACCTGAGACTTGAGGCATCATTTCCCATACCTCAGGACTAGAATTTAATTATACTAATAGTTGCTAAAAAACAAAATAAAACAAAAAATAAAAATTAGTAGGCAAAAGAGAAAGAACCCAACCATAGATAGTCACTACAGGTATGGAGAAGATCTGGGCTCATATTCAGAGGAAGATATTGGAACTAAAAAAGCCACTCCTTTTTCAATGAGAAATGTCAAATGGTCCCAAGAACAAAAAGAGTTCTTGAGAGAATTTAAAAAGGACTTTAAAAATCAAATAAGAGAGATTGAGTAACAATTAGAAAAAAAAAAAGAGCAATCCAAGAAAATTATGAAAAGAAAGTCAACCAACTGTAAATAGAGAATCAGAAACTTAAGGAAGAAAATAATTCCTTAAAAGTTAGAATTGGGAAAAGGGAAGCTAATGATATTCTAAGACACCAAGAAATCATAAAACCAAAAGGATGAAAAAATGGAAGAGAAAGTGAAACATCTCATCAGAAAAACAACCAATCTGGAGAACAGATCAAGGAGAAATGATGTAAGAATATTCAGACAATCTGAAAATTATGATTAAAAAAAGTATCTTGATTCAACATTACAAGAAATTATTGTGGAAAATTGCCCTGAAGTTCTAGAACAAGAAGGCAAAGTAGAAATAGAAAAAATCCACCAGTCACCACTTGAAAGAAATCTCAGGAGGAATACTTACAGGAATATCATAACCAAATTTCAAAACTCCCAGGTTAAGGAGAAATATTAGAAGCAACAAGAAAAAAAACATTTAAAGGATTACCCAAGACCTATCAGCTACCATGTTGAAGGACTGAAGGTCTTGGAATACTGTATTCCATAGAGCAAATAGCTGGGGTTACCACCAAGGATAACTTAACCAGCAAAGTTACATATAATCCTGAATGTAAAAAAAAGACATACAACAAACTCAAAACTTTCAGGTTTTTGTGACAAAACCCCCAGAACTTAAGGGAAAATTTAAGTTATAGCAGCCAGGAGAAATATAAAGTAAACAATGACTAAATTATAAGGGACTCAATAAGATCAAGCAGTTTACTTCATATATGTGAAAATATTAGCAGTACTCATGATAGTCCTCATTATTTGGGTAGTTTGAAAGAAAGGCTTGGTCTAAGTAAGCTGAGTATGATGAGGCGATACTAAAAAAATAAAACTCTAGGGAGAGATAAAAAAACAGTAATTATCTCATACAAATGAGGGATAAAAGGAAAAATTGATACAGAAGAAGCTAGTGGGGGGGAGGGTAGGTAATGCTGGAACCTTACTTTCATTGGGAATGGTTTAAAGAGGGAACAACTTATAGCTCTACAAGGGTAGATCTTCTAAATTCAGAAAGAAATTAGAGGCAAGGGGTAGCATGCAGGGAGAGGACAAGGGAGGCTTGCTTAGAGGAGTAAGTAGGTTAAAGAATAGGAGGGCAAAGTAGCAGGTAGAAGTAAAACTGAGTGAGGAGGAATAGGGTAAATAGGATGAGAAGGATAGTGAGGAACAATAGGAAGAAGGAAAATAAACAAAGAAAATACGTAACTTTGAATGTGAATGGGACAGAATTACCCATAAAACTGAAATAGATAGCAGATTAAAAGTTTGGGTTCAACAATATGTTTCTTTCAGGAAACATTATAAAAATGAGATACAAAGATAAAATAAATGTCAGGAGTAGAATTTAGTATATAAAAAAGCAAGGGTAGCAATGATCTCAGGCAAAGTTAAAGTTAAAACAGATTTAATCAGAAGTGAAAAATAGAAAACTATACCATATGTCAGCAATATTATCCAATCTTATTTTGGACCAATTATGATACCAGATACTCCTACAGATATATGTAAAAATATATAAATACCTGAGCATGGGTCTTCCCAAACAGATATAGGAACTATATGATCATAAACATCAAACATTTTTTATTCAAATAAACTCAGATCTAAATAATTGAGGTAATATTTATTGTTAATGGGTAAAAAAAAAGCCAGTACAATTTTTAAAATGACAATTTTACTTATTTATTCAATGTCTCAATTATATAATTAAAAAATTATTTAACCGAGTTAGAAAAAAATTAGTCCATTTGGAAAAACCAAAGGTCAAGAATGTCAAAGAAACCAGGCAAAAAAAAGATGTGAAGAAAGAAGATTCAGCCATATTAGACCATAAACTATATTGTAAGATGAGAGCATTGTTGAAGAGTAAAAAGGATAATTTCAATTATTTTCAATTACAATTTTTTTGTATAAATAAAACCTATGTAGCCAAAACCAGAAGGAATGCAGATAATTGGAAGGGGGGAACTTTCATAGACAACCTCTCACACAGGATGTGATTGGGTTGTAATATTGCTGTGATCTAGGAAGTGATGAAAGACTTGGATGTATGAAGGAAGATGCTCTCCACCTTCAGAGAAGCAGGTGATGAGAAGAAACAAGCGTGATATGGTCTTACATATATCTGTAGGAGTGTATATGTGTATATTTATGTATGTGTGTATATCTATCTATCATCTATCTATCTATCTACCTACCTACCTACCTACCTACCTACTTACCTATCTATCTATCTACCTATCTATCTCCAAGCTTAATTGTAGCCTTCTTTAAGGTAAGGAGGGTAGAGGGAAAGGAAAAAAATAGAACAAAAAGTGCACAATAGAGAACAAAAGAAAACCTACAAACTGGGCAGCTTTGAAAACAATGTATAGTATTTATTAAATAGGTTTTTTTGAAATGGAAATTTATTGTTTTATATTGAATCCTCTCTTGGTTTGCTGTGTACATGGAAATTTTTTTTCTTTTCTCATTTTGTATTTAAGTTTAAAATTTAAAAAATTACCAAAAACAATTTTAAAAAATAAAAGACGTTAGCATCAGAAAAGGCCAGAGAGAAGAGAGTATAGGAGGAGAGAGTGATGAACAGTATCATGCTGTAGAGAAGTCAAGAAGGATGAGAATTAAGAAAAGACCATAAAATCTGACATTTAAGACTTCATTAGTGATTCTATAGATTATATATCAATTGAATGAGGTTGGAAGCCAGATTACAAAGACATGAATGAGAGGGGAGGTAGAATCAAGTATAGACAGCTTTTTAGGACTTTGGTTGTGAAAGGTAAGAGAGATATCAGTTATAATTGGAGGGATTGATAAAGTCTAGTGAACTTTAAAATTTTTTTCTTTTTTTAAATTCCGAATTTAACAAACATAAAGAGAACATTCAGTATATAAAGTGGAATGGAGATTATATATCAAACCACAAATCTGTATTTTGTATAGTTTGATTTAAAAAAAAAATAAATTTAGCACATTATATTTAAAGTAGTCCTGCTTGTCTTTGTTTCCTTCTGAAATTCCTCGTATTCCCTTCCATGCATTTTAAAAAATGATTCAATAATTCTCTTTTCTTCCTTTTGTTTTTAGCAGCCCTATTGCTAGTACCTTTCTCTTGCCCATTCTTCCCACCTAAGAAAACAAAAACAAAAACATAATCATTGTAATAAACATGGTGAAGCAAAACAAAGCCACCCATTCGCCATGTCCAAAAATATTATATGTCTTTCTGCACCTTGAGTATATCAACTCTTTGTTAGCAGGCAGTAATATGTTTCTTCCTTAATTGTCTCTGGAATCACAATTAGTTATTGTGTTGATCAGAGTTCTTAAGTCTTTCAAAGTTATTTTCTTTGAGATGTTGATGTATAAATTGTTTTTCTGTGTCTGTTCATTTCACTCAGCATCAGTTCTTACAACTCTTTTCAGGTTTCTCTGAAACTGTCTCTTAAAATTTCTTACACTGCAATAATATTCTATAATATTAATATGCCATAATGCCTTCAGCCTTTCCCCAAACGATGGACACCCCCTTAGTTTCAAGTTCTTTGCTACAAAAATTCTTGTCATTGTTTTTGTACATATGGGTCTTTTTCCTCTTTCTTTGATCTTTTTAGGGGCATAGATCCAGTAGTGGTATTGCTAGATCAAAAGCGTATGTACGATTTAGTAATTTGGTGGGGGAGAGGAGGTAGCATAGTTTCAAGTTGCTGTCTGGAATGGCTGTATCCATTTGGAATTTATTGTAGGAGAGATGGGGGGGAGGGAGAAGCACCAATTTGAGTCTTAGTGTGTATTGCATACTATATTATTGTGTTCATTTGCTTCTGTATGTTTCATACCTCATTTGTTCCATTGATCAACTTTTCAGTCAGTACCAATTAGTTTTGATGAACCATTTCATAGTATAGTTTCAGATCTGATACTGCCAGGTACCCTTTCTTTCCTTTTTTTCTCCTTCATTATTTCCCTTGAGGTTCATGAAGTTTTAATTCCTTCAGCTGAATTTAATTACTTTTTCTAGGTCTTTAATCTTTTGGTAGATTGATATGGTACTGATGAATAAATAAATACATTTAGTTAGTATTGTCATTTTTATGATATTGCCATATCCCAATCATGAGCAACACAGTTATTTGAATCAGTCTTTCATTTTTATAAAAAGTATTTTGTAATTGTATTCATATAGTTCCTATGTGTGTTTTGGTAGGTGAACTCCTAAATATTTTATACATTCTATAATTCTTTTGAATAGAATTTTTCTTTTTCTTGCTCCCTGCTGGCTTACTACATTGCTGATTGCTAGATAATTGCTAATTGTTTCAATTAATTTTTAGGTGATGTTCTTAGGTTCTCTTTATAGAACATCATATTATCTACAAAAACCAATAATCTTGCTTCCTCTTTGCTTATGTTCTTCCACCAGTTTCTTTTTCTTGCTTTATTACTATAGCTAGAACTATGTCAAATAATAGCGTCCTTACTGGACATCCCTGTTTTACTGGAAAGACCTCTAATTTACCTCCATTACATGTAATGCTAGGTCATTGTTTTAGATACCTTTTTTGCCATATAGGAGAGGTTCATTTATTCCTTTATTTTTGTTGTCTTTAATAGAAATTGATCTTGTATGGAACTTTCCATAAAATAATAAGCAGTATCTACCCAAAACCATCAGCAAGCATTATATGCAATGGTGATAAACTAGATGCATTTACAGGTGTGAAATAAGGATGTCCACTATCACCACTTTTATTCAATATGGTACAACAAATGTTAACTGTAGCAATAAGAGAAGGAAAGAAATTGAAGGAATTAGAATAAGCAAAGAAGAAACTAAGTTATCACTCTTTGCAGATGATAGGATGATATTCTTAGAAAATTCAAGAGAATCAAGTGAAAAACTATTTGAAATAATAAGCAACTTTGGTAAAGTTCCATGTTACAAAATAAACTGACATAAATCATCTGCATTTCTGTATATTATTAACAAAGCCCAAGAGCAAGAGATAGAAAGAGAAATTCCATTTAAAGTTATGGTAGACACTATAAAATATCTGGGAGTCTACCTGCCAAAACAAACCCAGGGACTATATTAACACAATTTTAAAACACTTTTCACACAAAGTCAGATCTAAGTAAGTGGAAAAACATCAATTGCTTGTGGGTAGTCTGAGCCAATATAATTCTCATATATATATATATATAAAATAAAAATGACAATTCTACCTAAATCAATTTACTTATTCAGTGCAATACTAATCAAACTACCAGATAATTATTTTCTAGAGCTAGAAAAAATAATACCAGAATTCATCTGGAAGAATAAAAGGTCCAGAATATCAAGGGAACTAATGAAAAGAAATGCTAAGGAAGGTGGCCCAGCCCTACCAGATCTCAAATTGTATCATAAAGCAGCAATCATCAAAACCACTTTGTACTGGCTAAGAAATAGAGGGGTAGACCAGTGGGGTAGGTTAGGTACTCAAGACACAATAATGAATGAATATAGCAATCTACTGTTTGATAAACCCAAGGACCCCAGCTTCTGGGATAAGAACTTGCTGTTTGACAAAAATTTCTGGGAAAACTGGATAACAGTGTGGCAAAAACTGGGCATAGACCAATTCCTAACACTGTACGCAAGAATAAAATCTAAGTGGATACATGATCTAGGTATAAAGATTGATACTATAAACAAATTAGGGGAACAAGGAATAGTATATTTGTCAGATTTATGGAGAATGGAGAAATTTTTGGCCAAACGAGATAAGAGAACATTATAAAGTGCAAGATGGATAATTTTGATTACATTAAATTGAAAAGTTTTTGCATAGATAAATCTAATGCAACCAAGTTTAGGAAGGAAGCAGAAAACGGGGAAAGAATTTTTGCAACTAGTATCTGTGATAAAGGCCTCATTTCTAAAATATATAGAGAACTGAGTCAAATGTACAAGAATACGAGCCATTCCTCAAATGATAAATGGTCAAAGGAGATGAACAAGTAGTTTTCAGAGGTAGAAATTAAAGCTATCTATAATTATATGAAAAAATGCTCTAAATCACTAGTGATTAAAGAGATGCAAATCAAAACAACTCTGAGGTACCACATCACACCTATCAAATTGGTTAACATGACAAAACAGGAAGATGATAAATGTTGGAGAACATGTCAGAGTTGGAACACTAATTCATTGTTGGTGGAGCTGTGAGCTGATCCAACCATTCTGGAGAGCAATTTGGAACTATGCCCAAAGGGCTACAAAAATGTGTATACCTTTTGACCCAGCAATATCACTTCTAGGACTGTATACCCAAGAGACCATAAAAATGGGAAAGGGTCCCATATGTACAAAAATATTTATAGCAGCTCTCTTTGTGGTGGCCCAAAACTGGAAATCAAGAGGATTAATTGAGGAATGACTGAACAAGTTGTGGTTTATGAATGTAATGGAATACTATTGTGCTATGAGAAACAGTGAACAGGAAGACTTCTGAGAGGCCTGGAAAGACTTATATGAACTGATGGTGAGTGAAAGGAGCAGAACCAGGAGAACTTTGTACACAGCAACAACCACAGTGTATGAGGAATTTTTCTAATAGACTTAGTACTTCATTGAAATGCATGGACTTAAAAAATTTCCAATGGACTCTTGAGGCAAAATACCTTCCACATCCAGAGAAAGAATTATGGAATTGGATCACAGACAGAAAAAGATCATTTTCTTTTGTAATATGTCATATTTTGTTTTGTTTTATGATTTCCCCCAATCATTTTATTCTTCTATGCAACATGCATTTAATAAGAATGTATGTGTAGAACCTATATAAGATTGTATGCCATCTCAGGGAGGGAGTGGGAAAGGAGGGGGGATTAAGAGGGAGGGAGTGGAAAAAAAATCTAAGATATATGGAAGTGATTGTCAAACACTGAAAACAAATAAAATAATTCAATTAAAAAAAGAAATTAATGTTCTTTGAAAGTTTGATAGAATTCATTTGTAAAATCCCTTGGGCCCAGAGTTTTGTTTGTTTTTTCAGAGTTAAGTGACTTGCCCAGGACTACACAGTTAGTAAGCCTCTGAGGACATATTTGAGCCCAGGAAGATGAGTCTTCCTGACTCTAGGTTCAGAACAGTATCCACTGTATCACCCAGATACTCTGTATAATAGATTTAGGTGGGATTAATCATAAGGAGAAATGGCACTGGAAGATAGAACCATAGGTGATTATGGTAAGAGACCACATCAGAGTTTTTGGGGGATTTTTTGGTTTGTTCCTCTGTCAGGAGGCAAAATGATAGTGGGGTGATAGCCCCTGTTGGAAAGGTATATAGGCACCTCAACCTCCAAACTGAGCCAGTTCTGAACCGTAACTCCCAAGCAATGCATGGATATAGCCATCTTTGAGAGAAAGACACAGACACAACCTAATTTCGTTTGTTTCTTTTCTTAGAACTAACTCTGTGGAGGTTGACAGACACATGACCACAGGATCACATGGTCTAGGGGTAGGCTTTTGGGTAGTGTTCTCTCTGCATCAGTTTTGGGGCTTCCAAGCTGAGTGGGTTCTCTGTATTCCTCCATCTCTTCATGATGCCTACAGACATATACCCAAGTATACACTATCCTTAAAAAAAAACCCTTCACTTTACCCTACCACTCCCTCAAGCTATCATCCCATATTTTTTTTCCTTTTCAAAGCCAAACTCTTAGAAAAAGTTGTCTATACTTGTTTTTCTTTCCTCTCATTAACTTCTTATAGTCATCTGATCTCATCTCTCAAGTGAACTACTCCATAGTTACCAATGATTTCTTTGTAATGAGGATCAGTTAGGAAAGCCTGACCAATTTGAAGTTTCCTCCAATCATCTTGACGAGATTACATGGTATAGACCTTGCATCTGAAGGGCACTTTCTATAGAGGTGGACTGGGGCTAACCACTAGAATTACTCGTTGCCTGGTAGCTCGTGGTAGCTCCTTCTTGTCAGAGGAACCCTCCTCTTTATCTGTATGCCACAAGAGTCAGCTGTGAAATGACTCGTCCCTTTTCCCTTATCTTTTTCTCCCTTTCTCTTCCTTGGACTTCCAGACAAAAGTGCAATAAAGCAGAATGAGGGGAATTTTCCTTCCCCCCCAAGCCTCCTCCCAATAGTGACTCGCAGGAGGTGCACATGGTGAGTGATATGTATTTACCCAGAAAGGAGTTTCTGGACCTCTATTCCTACCTGCCTTCTGTCTTTGTGTCTCCTTTTCTGAGCACAGGTTATATAGCAGCAATACTGAGAACTGATATTGCTAGCCTTAGGGTTCCTTCATAAGAAATCCTGAGTCCTAGAGCCCCCAAGAGATTTGAGAGTTGGGAACTAGTCTAGAAGGAGATTCCCATATGAACTTGATTTTTTGAAGGAAGAAAAGGACTGCCAATAGAACTGCCCCCCAGCTAACGGACTAAAGTCCTTCCATAAGAGGAGAGGGAATCCAGACCTTGCTATGAGTTGTTCAGACAGCTCAGGTGGAAGCTAAGTGGGAAGTACTGGTTCAGCACTATACCAAAATTTCTTTACCTTTTGGAGGTGAAGAGTGGACGTCTAATGGGCTATTAAGTGTTTTATATTTCTGTATTTGGTGCAATCCAAAGGTCTGGCTGGCTAGTCATTTTTCAGCACAATATCTTTCCTGGGATTGGGATTAAATACAGTCTAACTCTTGTACATCTAATTCACAGGACCTAGGCCAGGGGTAGGCCTCAAGGCCAAATGTAACCTTCTAGGCCCTTGCATGCTGCCTTTTGACTCAGTCCAAGTTTTATAGAACAAACGCTTTTATTAAGGAGAATTGTTCTGTGAAGTTTGGATTCAATCAATAAGCCACTCTTGAGGACCTAGAGCCATAGACCACATGTGGCCTCAAGGAAGCAGGTTTCCCATCCCTGTCCTAGGACAATAGAGAGAAAAATCATGAAAAATAAAGGATGTTGATGCCCAAAGTAAGCAAGCAAGCAAGCCTTTTCCAAAAGCCCTGAATGCTTTGGAGTTGTTGGCTTTCCTAAATCCTTGCATACAGAGACCATGTACCACACATTTTCTTGTCTTCCTGTTTTTCTTTAGCTATTGAAGATTCAGTTCCAGAATTTAACACATGCTTAAAATAAACAGTATTAAATCTATGAGAATCATGGTTTCATATATACAATCTTTTTTGTATTGTGCTATGTATATACAAATGTTCTTTTTGGAGGAGGTATTTAAGTTCATATAAAAAATTTAAAAACAAAACCAAACAATTTTTCAGTTCCAGATTGCTTGCAACTCTCCACTTTTCCAGGAGATGGCGATCTCTCTCTGCCTCCATGTCATTGTTGTGTTTGTCCTTCATTCTCAAAGAGGACCATGACATCAAGCTGATGACATGACTGCACTTGACTTTGAGTGAGGGAGGGCTGTGCAAGGTCACCAGACCTCACTTTCTTCTGAGCCATCTGTCCAGTGGCCTGATATTCATCAGGAGGACTGGAGACGGCCCAGGATACAATGGGAGACTCTGGCCCTTTCAGGCTAAGGTCTTATCAGATTCGCACTTTGAGTGAGATACACTCATTCAATGAATAGGCTTCTTAAAGTAGTTGCTTTAGGGATGACCCCTTCATTACCCATTAAGGTAAAGGAAAGGAATTCTATAAATCTGTAACTTTAAAATGGGGATCTCGAGGAGGAGGGCTGTGCCCCAGTTTTAAACAATAAGGTTATCCTACCACAGAAAGCAAGTCACTGAATAAATCCCCAGGATGTAACCAAGATCATCTATTGTGTGCAAAGTTCCATTTATGCTAGGCTCTGAGGATACACAGATGTCTCAGACCCAATCTATACACTAGAGAGATGGTCTCCCAAGGGAGGGCTATGATCTCCTGGGGTCTGTGGAATGATCACCTACAGCTAGCTATGAGGAAAGTAGGAAGATGGGTTACATCCATTTCTCCCCACATCACCCCACAGTTAGTGAAGGCTCCAGGACAACCACATTAATGTATGACATCTACCACTAAGCAAAACCATGTAAAGAAAGAGTATAATTGATTCATATTGAAAATATATAACTACACCAATTTTTCACCTATTACAACCCACCTTTCTCCCACTTTACCCCCTTCTACTATTTATTTGAGCTTCTAACCTCCCCCCTTCTTAATCAGGTATTGTACCCTCTGGGTAGTTGTAACTTAACCTGGAGACCCTGGGCAGAGGTTGTGCAGAGGCTATTGAGAAATACAACAATTCCTCCTACACTAATCCTCTTTCCCTCAGGTTATCTTGTGGCAGCAGCAGGTCCCCCTCCAAGGACAAGACCTGTGCTCAGAGTCAGTGATGTGTGATTAAGAGACCTACTCTCCTTCATTTAATTTGGGGCGCATCAGAGTCAGGTAGCCAGGATGAATAGTCATGGATGACTGACAGACTGTAATACATTGTCATTGCCTTCAAACCCACCCACCCTTCTTCCTAAATTCTGTTTCTGTTTGTGCCACCATTATCCCTCCAGTCTCTCAGGTTTGCATTGTCATCATTATTCCTATTTCCTTGCTTTCACTCACCTCACGTAAGCCAAGCAGTTGCCAAGTCTTTTCTGTTCTGTCTACAATCTCTTGCACCCAGTCCCTTCTTTCCACTTGCTGGGCTGCCACCCCATTTCAGACTATCATCACTTCTCTCTTCCCACGGTCTCCCTGCCTCCAATTCATCCTCTATACACATGCCAAAATGATCTTCCTAGAGTGGAGGTCTGAACGTATATCACCCCTTACTCAAGAAATTCCAATGGTTTCCTTATTTCCTCTTGGATAAGATAGTTATTTAGAACCCTTCACAACCTGGATGCAATCTGCCTTTGCTGTTATGTTATACATTACTCCCCTGGCTAGAATCAACAATCCGGCCAAACTGGCTTTTTGGATGTTTCTCAGTCATACAAAAACAAACCTAAACTAGCCAAGTATTAAAAGGAAATTAATATATGATGCTATCCATTAAGCAGAACCAGGTAAAGAAAAAAGAATAAATTTACATTGAAAATCTCTGACTTGAAATCAGAAATAATTTACTTTTGCTTGTTTTTATGTTAAAATACAGTGAATGTATGCATGCAAAGATAGCTCCTGCTGAAAAGCTGTTATTTTCCCTGTTATGACTTATTATCTATAAATTAAAATAATATAGTTAATCAAACACTTTAAAATGCTTTACCTAAATTCACTTGCTTGGCTAGCTACATTGATCAAATTAACTAAAATTATTTTTAAAATTATTTATTAATCTGCCCTATGCTTCAGGACATACAGATTTTTTTTTGAAAAGTAATGAAGCATATTCAATCACATTGTTCTCTAGGGAAAAGGGTTTTTGTAAATTAATAAAATAAATTTAAAATGTTTCCTCTTTACCTCATACTTTTCAATTCCTATTTTGTATATGTTTTATCACATAGCATGTTAATATAGCATGTTAATATAATAATATTGCTTATCACTTATGAATAAACAAATATATACATGTTAGGAGTATTTTTTACTGATGTTAAAAAAAAACTTGGAAGCTACTACTCTACAAGACAAGCTGCTTATGATAAGTGTTGAATTAGTGGTAAAGATAATAAATACTACAGGATTTCATCAGAAGAAGAGGCAATCTAGATAGGGTAATCAGGGAAAGCTTAGATACTCCCTCCTCACTGGTAAAAAAAAACAAAAACAAAATTTTAAGCAACTGTATAGGTTAATCAATCAATCAACAAGTATTATTGTTTACCATTAAGTATTATTTTAAAGTAAGTATTGTTCAGTTATTTTTTAGTTGAATTTGACTCTTTGTAACCCCATTTGGGGTTTTCTTGGCAAAAATATTGGAGTAGTTTGCCATTTCCTTTTACAGATGAGGAAAGTGAGGCAGACATGGTTAAGTGACTCGCCCAGAGTCACAAAGTGTCTTAGGTCAGTGAACTCAGAAAGATAAGCCAAGCCTGACACTCTATCTACTTTACCACCTAGCAGCCCACTTGTATAAGTATACTTAGAATAAATCTAAAGAAAATAAGTAAAAGTTCAACGAAATTTTAGATCAGGAAAGGCTTCATGTAAAGGGTAATGGGTACATTGCAGGATTTTAGGAGGAAGTGGAGAGAAGGTAATGAATTCTAGCATGGTGGACAAACAATGCAAAGACCACAGAGATGGGAAATGAAGTGTCATTAATGGGAAACAGAGAAAAGGAAAATCACTTTGGCAGCAGCATGTAGGACTGACAAGTTGCAAGAGATGTAAGCCCAAGAGACCAATCAGGAGGCAGTTGCAATAATCTAGGAGAAATGTGGTGACAGCCTAAACTAAAGTAGTAGCTCTGATAGTAGAGGGTAGGGGTCAGCTACAAGAGATGATCTGAAAGTAGAAACAGCAAGATTTGGCAATCGATTGGACATGTCTGATAAAAGTGAGTCGTCAAAGAAAATGCTGAGATTTTGATCCTTTGGAAGGATGTCAGTCCCTTCAAAAGAAAGGGGGAAATTTGAAAGGAGAAGATTTGGAATAAAATTTAATGAGTTTTGAGTATGTAGAGTTTAAGGTAGTGCAGTTGATAAGAGTGCCAGGGCTGCAAACAGGAAGACTTTTCTTTGTGAGTTCAAATCTGGCCTCACTTAATAGCTGTGTGACTCCAGGGCAAGTCACTTAATTGTTAGCCACAGTTCCTCATCTGTAAAATGAACTAGGGAAGGAAACAACAAGCCATTCCAGTATCTTTGCCAAGAAAACCCCAAGAGGGGTCACAAAGAGTCGGACACAACTGAACAATAATGCTGAGTCTGAGACACCCGACCAAAACTGCCAACAAGCAAATGGTGATGTGGAATAGGCTCTAAGGAGAGATTATGTCTGTAAAGACAGATCTAAGAGACATCTGCATAGAAATAATAATTGAACCCATGGGAGTTGATGACATCATCCAGGGAAAGTGTGTGAAAGAGGAGTCAAGCTTCCAAAGAGGTAGAACTAACAGGGAAAAAATAACACAAATATTCAATCTAAATCCCTCAGATGTAAATTAAAACTGCTCTCATTTTCCCTGTTATTGCTGGTAGTGTGATTTATGTACTTCTCTCCAAGGCTAATGGATTCCTAATTCCCTCTGATTCTGCTCACCTCTGAGCAGAGAAAAGCAGAAAAATGGACACTCTACTCTCCAGAGAAAATCTCAAACTCATTGATTATTGCACATAATGGCGTCCGTGTACCCCTCTTCATCCAAATTTTCACTCTAAACATCACTATCTTTCTTTCCCTTACTTCCTCTCTATCCTTTCCTTCCTTGCCTTTCTTTTAATATTTATAAAACCTCCATTTTGAATATCAAAGTAGGGTTAAGCATTTTCATGGACTCAGAACTTTAGATGAGGAAAAGACATTAGAGATCATATGCTCAAATGGTTCTTAACTTGGGGTCCATGAACTTGTTTTTGAAAAATATTGAGAGCTATATTCCAATTTAATTGGTTTTCTTTGTAATCCTATGTATTTTGTGCATTTAAAGCATTATTCTGAGAAGGGATCCATCAGATTGCCCCTGAGAAGGGTTTCATCAGACTGCCAAACAGATCTATGACACACACAAAAAGCTAACAATGCCTGATTCCATCCAACGCCCTAATTTAAAGGATGAAGAAGTTAAATCTTAGGGGAAGTGACTTCTCAGATCTAGAACCCAGGTCTTCTGACTTCAGTCTAGCACTGAACCAAGCTGTCCCACTTTAGAATCATCTGACACCTCCCTTTCTGGGTTCTGAAGAAATAATCAGATAAAAATCTTTCAACAGGGCCTGGCACAGGAAATAAAACCTGTCAGAACACTTGACTGGTATAACTGGTGTGAGGAAGGAAGGTGTGGAGGGCAATGAAGATTAAAAATTCCTTAAGATCTTGTCAGGACCCCTGCCTACCACCTGTTTCACTGAATGAATAGACCATGTTTCCTCATTTAAACTCCAGGGGAAAAAAAAGACTGACTTAGGTTTGTAGAAGGATCCTTTCTAATCAATATGGGTTGCCTAATAAGTGTTCACATTCTCTCTGGCTCTTAGAGGCCTTGATCTTCTGTGAGCAGTAGCTACCACTGTTGCCTGGTCTGGAGTTCTTTGCTGAAACTCAAGGAGAAAGTACCCAGTAAAGGAGGCTAAAAGCCTGAAAAAAACATCAAAAAATTGCTTTTGCCTGGTGCGAAGGCCCCAGACTTTTTTCTATCTATCTATCCATCTATTTCTTCATTTACTTACATATTCATTCATTCATGTATTTGTTTAGTACTTTAGATCCCTCTGTGAAGGCTATGAACTCTGCTGAATATTTTTAAAGGCATAACATAAACAGGATTACATAGGGAACCAGTTATATTGCAATAGTTTTCAAAAAAAAAAAGTTCACAGACACTAGGTTAAGAACCCACGTGTGATATTTTCCACCAGGCAAGATATGTTAATCCCCTAGTAGGAGACTACAAGAGTTTCTAGGCCACAGCAAACCACTGCTACTGCCTCCTGGGTTGGGAAAGAAGGGAAGGAAATGCAGAGGGTGTCAGGAAGCCTGTTGACTTTAGGATAAATGTCCAAGCATCTTTGTGCCCAGTTCCACTGTACTCTTAATATACAGTTCTCCGTCCCATGTTTGTTGACCTTTGGGCCTCTCTCCAATCCCCAAACCCATCCAACCCCTCCCTCCCAGACTTGCACTTCTTAAGAGGCAGGGTCTGAACCTCTGTCAGTATTACCAGCAGAGGATATTCCCCTGGGTCTTGGGAAAGCTGCTTTGTGGAGCTCAGCCAGACTAAGTGGCTTTTCTCTGAGAACCAAGGGATGAAGCTTCTTGAGCAAAGTTGCCTCCACTCACTGGTCCTGAAACCAAAGGTTCTAGCATTCACATTATCAGGTAAGTGGCTCTGAGAATCTCACTGACCCTTCCCCTCCCAAGTTTTCTTCCCCTCATCTGACCACTCCTAGCTTTCTGGGTCCAGTCTTAGAACAGTACCTATCTAGTTTGTAAATAGTTGTTCGGATTTTTTCTCTTTTACATTATGAATTCCTTGAAATCAGGAACTGTTCTTGCCTTTCTTTGAATCTCTGGTATTTGACATAGTGCCCGGCACACACTAAGCATTTAATCAATGCTTCTTCATTTGAATACCAGGATGGTTCAAGGAGTCCCTGAATGTTGTTTGCCCTGGGCATACATAGTAAGCCGGGATTCCCCCTCAGTTTGGTTCCACCTTAGTTTTCCACTACTCCATCAGGCTGAGATTCACTTTGAAGGCTATGGGGCAAGTGTCCAATGACCTATTAAAAAGATGAGGAACCTCCTTTGTTCTCTTATAAAGTAACCACGGAGGACCATTTCTCTAATTTTCACCCAATTGCTTAAGATAGCTCTTCAGTGATGGAAGAGGCAGTTTCAATTGGAATCCCTGAGGCAGACAGGATGCCTGCACTGAATGCCCTGGCCAAGCCCAGAATCTTGAGCCCAGTCTGGGGACTTTCAGAATCCCCAATCCGCCAACGCCGTCACACACTCCCGGCCAGTGAGTTTCGATGTCTTTCACCAGAAGATGCCATCGGTGTGTTTGAAATTGAGCGAGAAGGTAAGTCACTGACCCTGCAGTGTGGATTGACTCTTTTCATTTACTTTGTTACTTGAATGAGGCCCCAAATCAATACCTGGGGATTGTGGATGTTGGGATAAGTAGGGCCAAGTGGTAGAGAGGAGACATCTGAGATTGCTCTTGTCCTATGGGCAGAGAATAGGATGATAAAATGAGAAAAAATTATAGTTGTTCAATCCTTTCCTTTTAAAGAGGAGGAAACTAAGGCCCAAGATCACATGGGAAATGAGGGCAGAGCTGGGATAAGAACCCAGGTCTTCTAATTCAGTGCTTTGTGAGAGTAGGAGGTGAAATGAGTTCATTCTTAAGCGCAGGCTACTTGGCTTTTACTTTTCAATCACTTCATACTGAAACATTGCTGAAAAGAGTAGAGAGGGTTGATTGATGTTTGTTCATTGTTCTTGAAAAAGACCATGACATCAGGGAGGTGATGCTATGATGTGCAAGAGAATTGGATTTAGTGAGGGAGGGCTGTGCAAAGTCACTAACCTCACTTTCTCCTCCGGAGCCATCTGGGTCCAGTAGCAGGATGTATATCAAGACAACTTGTAGATGGCCCCCAGTAGAGAGGGTAGGAAGGAATGAAGTACATTCCCCTTCCTTCTTACCCCAGCAAATTCACCCTTATCTGTTTTCTTAGTTGTTCTGGAGTTACAGGTCTGTCCACACACAACAGTGACTAACAAGTAGATCTGCTCTATCTCCTCCTATCCATAGCTTTCATCTCTGTCTCTGGCAACTGTCCCCTGTACATGGATGAGATCCGGCACTTCCTCACCCTGTGCCCAGAGATGTCCCTAGGCTGGTTTGAGGAAGGTCGGCTTGTAGCCTTCATCATTGGTTCCCTCTGGGACCAGGAGAGACTGACTCAGGTGAAGTGCTGGGGGTGGGGAGTGGGAAAGAAAGAGAGATATAGAAAGGCCCAATCCCCTAGGAGAGGTTTCTTCTTAGCCAACTTGGTCCCAGACCTTTTTTAGACAACAGAGCCTATGTCAGACAGATTATTTACCCAGAGCAAGAAGAGGTAACTCTAGTTTATATGTCCTTTCTCAGCAATGAACAGAGGAGCAAACCTTTTCTTCACCTTCCAATTTCCAAGGCAACTGTAATTGGAATAAGAATAAGGAAACTGGAATTATTTCCTCTTGCCCCAATACTTAGAGGAGTGCATTAAGGTTCTCCAGAGACTTTCTCAACAGAGTATCCTTAGGTGATTTCCTAATTTTTTGAGATACCTTATTTCTTCCCCCAACCCAGAGAGTTCCTCACCAGATAAAATGCATAACTCTTGGGGCTTGGAGAAGGAAAAGGAGTCAGACTTAATTTCTTTCCTCTTGACCACCAGGAGTCTTTGACATTACACCGGCCTGGGGGCCACACTGCTCACATTCATGTGCTCGCAGTACACCACACCTTCCGCCAACAAGGCAAAGGTTCCATCTTGTTGTGGCGCTACCTGCAACACCTATGCTACCAGTCATCCATTCGCCGGGCTGCGCTTATGTGTGAAGACTTCTTGGTACCCTTCTATCAGAAATGTGGCTTCCAGATGGTGGGTCCATGTGCGGTCAGTGTGGGCAGTCTATCCTTCACTGAACTCCAGTGCCCAGTGCGAGGTCACGCCTTCCTTCGAAGGAACAGTGGTTGCTAAGTTTTTTTCTCCTTTCCATTCAATACTTTTCCCTTCCCTCTGAAGCCCAGAATCCTTCTGGATCCTGTTAGACGCATACAAGGCCCTTTGGTGACTGGGAGGAAGTAGTCTGATGGGCCACTGCTGCCATGACCGTCCCAGTCACACAGGTCTGGATTCCCAACTCTTCCCTCCATCCCTCTCCAAGTCCCATCCCAATTTAACTGAATTGTTAAAAGAAAAGGAATTCTCAGTTGTCAGGGTGGGGCTTGGACTAAACAGAAATGGCACTCTCTCTTCTCTCAAGGACAGTCCAGCCCAGGTTCAAATGAGAGGCCAATGGAGACAGCAGCATAGAAAGGGTAGATGAAAAGTTCTTTCCAATATTTGAAACTCTATATTCAAATAGAATTTTCATTTGGAAGACGAGAATGCTCTGTGTTCCATGCGAGTATTCCTTCTTCAACCCAGGGCACAATCACCTAACCCTGAAAGTCCCCTCCTTCCCTCCCTCCCCAATAGTGGAGAAGAGGGCTATGCTAAAAATATATTTTTCCACCTCTAGGAAAGCCAACAGGATGGGGGAGGGACAGTTGGCCTTCTAGATCTCCCCCTCCTAGAAATGGAAGGAAATGCTGGCTCAGCTCAAAGGCAGCTTCTTCGTCAGGAAGGAATAACTTTCTCATGTGCCCTGGCTCCTTCTAAATCTCCCTGCATATGGGGGAGTAGGGGAATGGGAAAAGAACACTCCATTCTTAACTGGAACAAACTGGGAAAGACAATCTCTTTTCCCATAACCTTCTCTCTTGGTAGTCAAAAGGGAGCTCCCCATTTGGACTTTGAGTTTCCCCAAATACAAAATTTTCCAGGTCCTCTTTCTAGCAATGACCCCATGAGCCACCCCAACTCCACGATCTTCAACCTCTCAATTTCACTTCCTAGATAAAACGACTAAAGTCCTTCCTCTCCACCCTACCCCTCACCCACCTACCCACTGTGCTGTAAAATGACCATTAAAGCCCCATCAATTGCAATCATGGTTCATCTTCATAATTTCAAGTCTCAGCCTTCACTTTGCTTCTGGTTTCTCCATGTAAAATAAGCATTCTTCCCAAGGATGAAACTTAACACTTTGTTTTCTATAAAGAATATTTAATTAACTAGCGATACTGTCCATAACAGTTATCGCTAAACTGGCATAAGTTGTAAAAATAATAATTCCAAAATAAACCAGTAAAAAAAAAATTCTCCCAATTTGAATTAGCTCCCCAAAGCTAGCCAGGCTCCATCCTCACTCATCACTGAGTATGCTGTGAGGTACAAAGCTTCTGGGGTTGGGGAGTGCTGCTGAACAATCTCAGTAAGTTGAAGGGGAAGGGGAAGAATGGGGAAGAGGTGAAGGAGAGAATCAGAGGCCTCCAACTCCTAGATTCAGACCACGCCCAGCTAAGCAGTATTTTTCCATTTATAATCTCTCCTCCTGTCCCTTCCTCCCCTTCTCTCTCTTAAGGGTGTCCAAACTACTTAGTTTGGAATCCATCAAAGAAAGGCTTACAACCCCATGAAAACTCATCAGATCCCCTGGGGTGAGGCAGTAAGGCAGGGGAGATAGGGAAGGAGTGACAACCCCATCTACCATGGAAAATTTTCTATGGGAATCTGGGTATGGGGAGGTTCAGAAAAGGAATCTCACCCTTCAGACCTTTCCATGATCTAAGGCAGCTACGGCAGGACAGACCTTGCACAGAAAAGGCTTACACAGGCTGGGAATGGATTAAATATAGTAAAGGGAGAGAAGACACCAGGACTGACTATGGCTAAGCATAACCAGAGGCCTGGGAGGAAAATAAAGCCATCCAAGACAATCTCGAATGGTCTTTTAAAAAGTAGTTCCCTGGGTGTCAGGTGGGTGGAAAGATTTCCTGACTTCCTAATAGTGGTGTAGGAGAGACAAGGGGACCTGAGACTATGTGAACTGAGCTTCTAAGAGTAGGCTGCTTGGGCCTCCCCTAAAAGGCCTCAGTCCAGAATATGAGGGTTTAACAGAGAGTGGGGCGTCCATTCCCTACAATGCCACTGGAAACCTAAGGAGCCTCCTTTTGCCTGACCTATCCACACCAAGTGGAGGCTGCCTCCAACCCCCTTCTAGGGATTGCCAGGGAGTGAGTACCCTCTGACTCCAGGAGTATTTAACCACCACATTCATGTAGCTTCCCCACAGAAGGAAAGGAGAGTTCCATGGAGCTCCCTTAGGAAAAGTCACATTTTTCCCTTTCTCCTCTATGACCTTAGTGGCACCAGATACCCAAAAGGGGACATCTCCTGGCTTTCCATCCTTTAGCAGCCCAGCTTCGGGGAAGGGCATCAGTGTAGCACCTGGTCCAGCTCATATTTCTCACAGAATCTGCTGGTGAAGGGGAAGCAGGTGAGGTATTCAATCCAGGGCCAGTTGATGGGGTAGACATACAGCCAGATGACGAGGGAAGCAAAAAGGCCTGCAAAGATGACTAGAGACACCAGGATCATGGCTCGCTTGCGGTACTTGTCCCCTGTGCCAAAAGTGATGTAGGGCAGGAAAGCAAAGGAGAGGAGCAGGCCACTAAGGAAACCGAAGATATGGGCGATATTGTCGATCCAAGGCAGAAGCCCACAGATGAAGAGGAAGAACACAATGCCAGACAGGTTCAGGAACGCCTTCCAGGGATTTTCCAGGAGCTGCCAGCTCTGGATGAGCTCGACAAACAGGCAGGCGAGGATGCCAAACTGGGAGCCCGCAGGACCCACCTGAGGAGAGGAGGGGCACAGTAGCATCACTCAGCCCTGTTAAAGGCTTAGGAGCCACAGTAACCAAAACTGCTGGGCTAAAGACTGGGGCCACTCCTGGGCAGTCAGGGAGCAAATCAAGGACAAGGCTAGAGTCAATAAAGCTTCTCTGGTGAGTCAGCATCATCTACTGCTGCTCCCTCCCTCATCCATGGGGATTAGAGGACTGGTCAGCTAAACCTACAGGATTAGGTATCATCCAGCTAAGCCCTGACAGGGGACACCAGGGAGGGGCGAGGAATACGGGTGTCATCCTGGCACACAAAACAGGGTCTAGAGAAGTCAAGCCAGGGCAGAAAGCAAACCTTCCTAGAGAGAAGCAAGGTCCTCATGAGGAAATATGGTTGGGATGGGAAGCAAAGACACAATATACTCACTGACCCCAAAACCTCCTCCTTAAAGGGGACAAATCATTTGGAATTCATTACATATTTTGAGATGCTGGGTAGGGGACTGTTCTTCAATCACAAGCCTAGGCCATATCAAACACACTCAGGAATCCTAGGGATGGGAGACAGTGACTCCTTCCATGGCCAATAATCCCCCCCAAAGAATCTTTGTCCAGTTCCAAGGGTAAAATCACAGAATTCATACTGGACAATATGTTTCTGGGTCTCCTACCTCTGCTCTATATGGGAGGAAGATGGCGCTGGCTAGGTTGCCTGTGATGCCACTGAGAATAAAGATGATGGCAATACGGTGCCAGCCTGCCAATTTTTCCAGGTCCCGCAGGATGGTCATTTGGAAAAGCACAGACACGAAGCAGTGCCCCAACCTAAGATAGGAACAGAATGTCTTTCTTCATCATTGTGGGCCTAAAAAATACTATTAGTTGAGATCCCATGCAGGCCTCTTCTCTGAAAGGTCAGCATTCCACATTCTATTTAGAACTTTGAAAGGTAGCTAAGTGGTATGGTGGATAGAGTACCACCCCTGCTGTCAGGCAGACCTGAGTTCAAATCCAGCTTCAGACACTTACTACCTGTGTGATCCTGGGTAAGTCACTTAACCCCATTTACCTCCAAAAACAAATAAAAAACCTCCAACCAACAGAACTTTGGGGCCAGGTAATTTCTCTAGTTTTTACTGCTAACATGGTCTTCTAATCTACCTTCATCACATTGGGCTCTCTAAGCTATTCTCACCAATTCTGCAGGTAGCTGAAAGCTGCATGTTCCTCCCACATCCTCTGACTCCTCCTTATTTTCAACAGCTCAACTCTTCCCTCCTCAGGCCCACTTCACCTGGGCTTACTCTCACACTAGCCCATTCCAGTGTTCTCCAGAACTCCAGCTCAACAAATGCACTAGAGGGGTGGGGAATCTGCAGCCTCGAGGTCTCCTGTGGCCTTCTAGGTCCTCAGGTATGGCCTTTGGACTGAGTCCAAGCTTTAAAGAACAAATGCTTTTATTAAAAGGATTTGTTCTATGAAATTTGGATTCAAAGGGTCGCACTTGAGGAACTAGAGGGCCACAAATTCCCTACCGCTGCACTATAATACCCTCTTCAATTTTCTCAGTGCCCTCTCCTCATACAAAACCTTTTTTGATATCCTCAGTTGTATTCCTGCTCTTGTCCCCAAATCACTTTGTATTTGTATCTGTGTGCATAGTGTATTCCCATCAATGCCTACCCCCAAAGTAGACTTTCCCCGGAAGCAAAGACCAGTTCGTTTTGTCTTTGTATCTCCAGACCCTACCAAAGAACTTGGTTCATAGCAGCACTTAATAAATGCTTGATGAAAACCACCTCCTCAAGCCTGGATAATCCCTACCATCTCCCGTTCTACTTCTGGATGGATGCACATTGCCAGACAGTCACAAGAGCAGGCTAATTCTACCCACTACCATCTAGAGCAGGCCTGTATAACATACCGCTGCTTTGGCAGGCCACAAGTAGCCTGAGGACAAGTGAATGTTTACAGTTGCTTAGCAATATTCCTATCTCATCCTCCAAAGCTACAGTTGCAAGTGTTTTTGGCTCACTCCATTTCCTCCCCTCATTAAGGTTCAGGCCACTAGAAGTTCCATCAAAGTGCAGTATTGTTAATCTAGATTTCTTCT
>CM053770.1:516799348-516816501 GCA_028658325.1 Potorous gilbertii
TTTTTTTTAAGTGCTTCTATTTAAGAACTCTAATTAATGTAATAACTATCCATGACCACAGAAGCAGAGGTTCCCAAAGTGGGTGACACTGCCTCCTGAGGGGTGCTGGAATGATTTGGGGGGGCAGCAGCAGCACCATGTGCAATTGGGGGGTGTTGAATCCAAATAAGGGGGCTGTGGAAGCATGAGGAAGGAAGACAAGAAATTTTGAAAAACTGTTCATATATGTTTCATCTGTCACGTAACAGAGTTAAAGTCACTGTGATTACGTTATTTTCCAAATAAACACACAGAATGCAAGTTATAACTGACCAGTGGTCAAGTCTGCTGACAGGTCTTAACAAGCAAATACTGATAGGCAAGCATGTCATGCATTGTCAGGACGTCCAGCATGCATTAGCAAGAATTACATGCAAGTAATGACTTGTTTGCAATATGATACTTTACAATATTGTTTCATCAAAAATTCAATGCAGGAAAAATCCACAAATTTACAACAAACTGTTAAACACTAAGACGTGTTATTTAAAAACATAGTTTTAAATTACGCAAATTAAAAAAATAATGTTAAAGGGTTAAAGAAAGTAGATTTCCAGGGGATGCTGAGTAATTTTTCTTTTTGAAGAGGGGGCAGGCAGTTGGCCAAATAAGTTTTGGGAACCTCTGCCCTAGAGGAATAATTTTGAAGGTATGCTTCTCACTTTCTGAGAGAGGGGTGATGGATTTAAGGTACAGGAGACAAGTATTTTTAGATATGACATATGTGGATTGGTTTTTCTTGACTATGATTTCTTGTTACATGGATTGTTTTTATTTTTTTCCTACCATGGGAGATGGTTTGAGAGGAAGACAAGAGTGAGTTGCCCAGAAAAGAAAGTTATTGAGGCATTTTTTAAATGCCCAGAGAAGAACAGAAAGAAGTACAGAAGGAAACACAGACAAGCAGGATAGCTTTGAAAGTAACAAGTTAAATTTATTATGATTTTTTAAAAAGCAAACTGCATGTAATAGAGACTCAAGTTTTCTACATAATACTCCTTTTCTGCTCTACCTTTTATGGAAATATCCTTTTTTTTCTGGTATCAAGTTCAGAATAAAAATAAAATTAAAAGTGGTCTATATCTCACCCTTTCCACTCATTCATGACTGTTCTCAACCCACTACGTACGCTTTCACAAATCATCAATAACATTCTCATATAAAAAATAATTATCTTCATAGCTAAATCCAGTTTATTTTTTTCAGTCTTTATCCCCTTTTGACCTCTCTGCAGCATTTGGCACTACTGTCTTTTCCTGGATCCTATTCCTTCCTTGATTTCAGAGACACCACATTTTGTGGTTTTCCTATCACTGTTTTTCCTCCTTCTCCTCCAGAGGATTCTTATCACTTTCCCAATCCCTTCGTGTGAGAAGTGATTTCAGTTTCTGCCCTTGATCCTCTTTGCTTCCTTTTCTATTCTATTTTTTCCTTTTCTGTCAATCTCATTTGATCCAGTGACTGCAACCACTACTTCTATGTAGATGACTCCTAATCTCTACCTCTAGCCCCGACCTCTCTCCCAGGTTCTAGTCCTGGATCTTAACTACCTAGAAGACATCTTTTCTAAATGTCCCATTCCCACCTCAAGCTCAACAAGGGATGAGTTTATCATCTTTCCCCAAAAAATCTGCTCCTTTTCATTTCTCAATTCTGTCAATAGCAATACAATTAACTAGTCATCCATGTTTAATAGTTTGATATTAACTATGACTCTAGCATCTCCCTCAACTCTCCTATGCAATCACAACAACCAACTCATCACTGAAATAACTCTCCAACCTGTCCCCTCTGACATCTATTTCTACTGCTACCAGCCTTGCAGAAGTTCTTGTTACTTGCTTATAAGATACAGCCTTCTAACTGGTCTTCCCACCTCCACTCCTCGCCAACCTCCAGTCCATCTCTCATGCCACTATCAGACATTTCCCCTATGTAAAGATTTGATAAGTTGCTTTTGTGCTCAAATCTCTTCAAGTGGTTCTCTTTTGCATAACAAAATGACTTACCCCAAAGACGGAATCTTCAAAAAGGAGATCACTGTCTTTGGATCAGGGACAAACCTATGGTAGGGGAGAGATTCTTACCCAGCATGGAGAAACAGAGATAACCAAAGTCTGTAGAACTGATCTGGGACCTCAGGGTTCAGGAATGGCAGAAGCCCACATACTTTGTCCAAGCAATGTACCTGAGGAAGGAGAATTAGATGGAAGGTGGTGGGAAGACTGAATGAATAGTGGCCAATCTTAAGGGATATTATGGCCCAGATGGGCCACTGGTTGTGTCTGAAAGCCCTGGGGAGACCTTAAGTGAGGAGCAGGGAGGAAGAAAGAGGATAGTAGAGTTAGAGCTGGGCTATGCTAGGGGTACCAGTCCAAAGAAAAGTGACTAGGCTTTTGGCTGCTGCAGGGCCATGGATGTCAGTCCCTCATTTCCTGATCACAATACCCTAGTCCTCTTCTGAGGACTCAAAGCACCTAGTTCTTCTTGCTGGTCTTCAGCTCACCTGAGAACAGAGTGTTGCCTCTTCATGGAAATAGCCATGCATGAATTCACAATATTCCCGGGTTGTGATCTCACAGCTAGATGAGATTAGAAGGAGTTAAGACCTTGGTATAATCTCTGTCTTCCTTACTTTCCAAAGGACCTTTCTTTCCCACCATTTTCCACTCCCCAAGCCTCCAACTAGCGGCGTAGAACAGATATAAAGCTGTCTCTATAGCCAAGTGCCCTGGCACCCCTGTCTAGGGAAGGATTCCTCTGGTCTATCCTCTGACCTGGACTAGCAGGAACAGAAGAGAGAGAAGGGAAAGGAAGCATTTTGAGAGATGGGGGTAGAAGATCTTCAAAAATCCTGCCAGGAAAGCAATTATCTCAGAGGAAGCAGAAAGGGAAAGGCTTGGGATGAGATCCCCTAAAAGTCTGGCCCAGGGTGTGAGAAGAGAACAGTCACTGTACTCACCTGCCTTTAGTGCCAATGCAACATGGGCGACCCTTGATCTGGCAGTCCATGTGAAGGAAGCCAGTGTGATTATTCTTGGCCTGTTCTGTGCAGATCTAAGAACACACGTGAGGTAGTGGGTGTAAATGTGCCATCTCACCTACACCCACCCACTGAAACACAAGAAGTTACTCACTGGCCACTTGGTGATATCATCTGGCCAAATATGGGCACCACTAGAAGCTGGCTCTTCACATGTCCTATGGGGAAGGAGAAAAGAGATAAGAGGAGAATAACCATAACACTGTCCTGTCAATGCCCAAGGGCAAGCAGCAACCCTGGTTACAGCAGGCACTGTGTCCCATCTTATCTAGTCCCTGCACACAGTAAGCACTTAATAAGTTTGGTGAATCTAACAGCCGAAACAAAGACAGAACATTCAGAATCTCATCTGTGTTCTTCTACTGCTACTTAGAAAACCCACTCTAGAAGACGATGTTCACAGCCTCAGTTCTGAGGGTTGGTCCAATTTGTACCTGGGGTCCTGGTGGCAAACAGCCCCTGATGTCCGCCTCAAACTTGGGTCAGACTGGTCCATGGCGGGGCCAATGTCATCCTGCCATTTAGTGAAAGTAGCCAAAGTCTCCTAGAAAGTAAGAGGGGTGGTCATGCCTGAGAAAGAAGGCTCCAGGCCATAAAAGGTCTTGACACCTAAGGACAAAAGGTTCCTTGGAATATGGGAGAAGTGAATCAGAACTGATGGATGAAACATTCCTGCATCATAGAAAGCTCTGTGGGAAGTATGATGGGGTAAGAAAGAGGAGGGAGAAGCATACTCAGCTTGGGGAAAAGTCTAGTTCTGGTAAGAAAGGTAAAACACATAACCAGAAAGACAAAATAATATTTATATAGAAATAAAGGAGAGTCCAAATTGATAATACAAATGGCAGTATTTGAATTCAAATCTTGCCTCTGACATTTACTACCTGAGGGACCCTACCTAGAGAAGTACCTTAAATTCCCCAAAGCCTTATCTCACCTATAAAAAATAAGGAGGGCAAATGAGATGGTCTCTCAGGTTCTATCCAACCCCAAAGCAATGATTCTACCTTACATATACTAAGGGTGTGGGTGACCACTGAGGATGCCTGAACAGTTTCTGTTTCCCAGGTCCCACCCATCTCCATTTCCTGCCCACCAGGTCTTGACTCAGAAGCTCCCTCCCCACCACTTTTCCCTCCCCACCCCCATACTGAGCAGTCTGCCCGCTGAGTCTGGATGCAGCCTGAGTTGTCATTCTGGACACAACAGCCTGAGTCACGTTCCTGGTCTCTTTCACGTTGGATCAACCGCTCAACCTGCTGATCCTTCCGGATGCATGGGGAGAACTTGGCTCCCAAATGGATCAAATCAATCTGGGGATGGAAACATGGGGGAAAGGGAAAGTCTGGATGAAGCGGGGGGACACTCCTGTACACATCCTCACCCTTGAGGAGCCTAGGATGAGAGAAGTCCCTTTCAGGAAGGGGAGGGAAGTGGGTCCCTTGAATGAGGATCTCTAATCTAAGGCCAATACTAGACTTAGGAAACAAGGGAGATCTGAGTTTGAATCCTGCCTCAGACAACTGCCAGCTGTGAGACCAAGAGCAAGTCACCTCATCTCAGCCTCAGTTTCCTCAATTGTAATAATAGCACCTACCTCCCGGGCAGTTGTAAGAATTAAATGATATAATATTTGTAAAGTATACTGCAAAACTAAAAATGCTATATAAAATGATAGACATTCTTATTGCTGTAGTTGTTATGTAAGAGATGAGTGCAAAGGATACCTTTGGCAGACAGATGACTTGGAAGATCTAAGGTTCTTCTGATTCAGCATAGTCAGAGTTCCTGTACTATACCTAGCCACACTGCTGCTTCCATGCAAAGTAAAACTGAGGTCTCTGCTTGGGCTGGGCAGGACCTACCCTCCTACAAAGCACCAAGTGACCTAGCTGGGAGGAGAAGTAACCTTGGGCAACAGGATAAGGGAAAAGCTCAAGACAATCAGTAGCAGAATGTGGCTTCTTTTGTCTCTCCAGTGACTAACACACAATCACTTGATAAGTGGTCACTTGAATGTGAACTTGAATCTCCCATAACCTTGACTGGTGAGTTCTGAATTTCATACCGAGCTTGGGCCAATCCAGAAGTTCTCTTGTTGGATGTACTTTACGCTCTCATACACGCCTTTATTCCTTAGCACCTGTAGGGGGAGGGTATGAGAAAGGCTATCACCCTCCCAGAGACACTGGGGAGGGTCCTGGTTGGGATGATTAGCTGTGTTAGTCCCCTTCTGTCAAAGGCCCTCCCCTGGTTTGAGTGATGCAGCAAGGTTTTCACAGGGTATCCAAGGGCAAAAGCTAAAATTGTCAACCCAGGCCACTTTCCCTCCTAGGCAGCACGGTTTAAGTCTGGACTCAAGACCCAACTCACCAACTGGGTGGTGACGTGTTGAGCGAACCCAATAGGGGCAATGCCATAGGTGCCGATTACCAGGAGTGTGATCAGGATATGTACAACTGTTATCCAGTAAGTAAAGTATGGCCTGGGGGCAGAAGAGTGTGTGGTCAGTAGGAGGCACTGGATCAGACTCTAAAGAGCTCTGAGGAACCCCTAGATCTTTACCTCCTGCCCTAGACCAAGGTTAAGAAAGTCCCAAAGAGGTCACAGATGAGTACAAATAAAGAACAGAAAACAAAAATGAGGACCCTTCCCAAAACAGACTGATTTTTATTACATTATCAATCGCTGATTTTATTTCAATGTACAATATTATATTCCTATCTCTAATTATGAGTATAAAAATTCACCAATTAGTAAACTTTTAATACTTCTACAATTTTTCCTAACTGGAAAAATTTTAAATATACTGTAGATGTAATTAAGGTGGAGGGTGTTTTAGGGAAAAGCATATAGCAGCAGCTAGGTGGCACAATGGATACCAGCCCTGGAATCGGGAGGACCTGAATTCAAATTCAGCCTCAGACACTTACTCACAAGTCTCAGAAAACAAAACAAATATATAACCTCCTATTTAGAGGGGGACAAAAAAAAAGTGTATAGTGATGACAAGTAGAAGGCATTTAATTTACTCCAGGGAATCTGACATTGATATGATTATATTAATTTCACACTACTGGGAACAAGAATGGAGAAAGGCAGGAAAGAATGTAAAGCCTTCAGCCACAGGTTTTTAATAAATATTTAGTGAACAAAGGAGTTAACCTGGTATCCTTTTCTTGACCTGAGTACCAATACAAGCTGAAAATCCAGTGCCCTCAGCTGACCCTGGGGTGCCCCCAGCACAACCTTCCCATACACTGATTTGCCATATGGTTACAAATGGCTAAGATTCGTTGCATTCAAGTTTTTGTTCCTGTTGGGTTGCTTCTGCATGTATACACCCTCCTGACTTCCCTAGAAAACAGAGTTAGCAGAGATCAAGGTCTGCTTTCCTCTACTTTCTTTCTCCTTGGAGTGCCCAAGATTCAGTCTCTGCACAAAAGGAAACTTGATCAGTCTATGCTGACTACATAGTGCCCATGGGTAGTGGTATCAAGGCCTGTGATACTCTTGCAAGACCACACCCACCCCTTACCCTTCTCACCGGTGGCTGCTAAAGTTCTCTAGCTGGTGCTGGACAGTACTGCTGATGCTACGTCGGTAGCTCCGGTTCAGCCAGCTTCCTACCACACCCAGCCCATAGTGTCGCTTTTTCCGGTCAAAGGCAAAGTGTTTAACCTTGGAGGCAATGCGTTGGCCCCGCTTGGTGGTGGGAGCTGGCGCCTGGCTATATTCCTTTCTGAGATAGAGAGGGAAGGAGGACAATCAGCTCTAAGAATGTCCCCATAGCCTACCCTGAGCCCAGTTGTTCAGTGACAGCCCTGAGGGATTAGAAAGTGTTTTGGGGTCAGTAGATGGATCCTGTGCTGTGCCCTTTTTTCCTGGCTATGTCCCATTTGGGGAAGAAGTAAGAAGGCAAAGGAGTTGTCCTAGACATAGATTTCCTCCATCACATATACACTTTGGGTATCTTCTCTGGCTGGCTGTCCCCCATGCTTAGAACATTCTCCCTCTTCATCTCTACCTCTTGGTTTCTTTCAAGTCTTTGCTAAAATCCCACCTTCTACAGTAAGCTTTTTCCAGTTCCTTTTAATTATAATGTCTCCCTTCTATTGACTGTTCCAATTTATCCTGTATATGGCTTGTTGGTACACAGTTGTTTACAATTTGTCTCCCCTATTAAACTATGAGACCCCTCAAGAGCAAGCACTATCTTGTACCTTTCTTTGAATCCCCAGTAACTGGCACACAGTTGTTTCTGGTACGAAGTAGGCACTTAATAAATGTTTATTGACAACTGACTAGAGCATCCAAAGCAAGAGAAGCAAGAGGTTTGCTCTAAGGAAGGGGCTCTGGTGACCTCACCATTCTGCAGTCTCGTCTCTTCCCCACACCGCATCCTACTAACAGCCCTCACTTTCAAGATAACTACAGAATCTATACTTACAGGGGAATGTGTAGCCCCTCAGGGGACTGGGGGGAAGCAGAGCGTGGGATCCCTCGGAAGTAAGTGGCAGAGAGTGGGGGGGACTCAAAGACATCATCAGGCATAGAATACATCTCCTGCATGTCGATCTGGAGGAGGGGGCACAGAGGAGTGAGACAAGGTAAAGGACCACTTCCCAATGTTCTCAAGACAAATGCAGGACTAGGACTAAGCTGGAGAATGGGGAAGGGAACACGTGGGATCAGTAGAAGAGGTCAAGAGTCAATGGCCCTGCCCACTCTGAGTATAGAGATGGGCAGAGCATCATATCATGAAGAAAGCTCAGGGTTCAACAACTAGGAGAAGACCGAACACTTGACATGCCCACCTAACCAATGTCTGGTCCTTTGGCTCTCTCTCAGGGCACCTTATCACAAGGGAAGAAAAGCCTTAAACCGGAAAACTGTCTCTTCAAGTCTATTTCCTAGCCTCCCCCAGCCCCTTATCCCAGGCCAGAGGGAGAAGGGACCCAGAACCACATGCTTGCCTTACTAAAAAATGAGGAGTCAAATGTGTCCACTCCATCCACCACATCCTCCTCATGGAAACTGGCACAGGCAAAGCTACGTTTGATCACCCTGCGCTTCTGGCCTGTAGGCTCCAATACAGATCGGCCCTGGTCAGGAGAGAGAACAAAAGTTAGCACACAAGTCTCAAAGCCTTCTCCCATTGCTACCTGCCCAATGTCAGTTCACAGAACATCTAGGCTTTTCCTTGCTCCTAGTTCCTATTCACTCCCCTCCCACAACCTTGTACAGCTGTTTAGAGGAAGGTAGTCAACATCTTTCACCTGTAGCCCTCCTCTCCCAACCTGCCTAAGGACCTGATTGTCATTCTCCACCAATTAACCAGTGGAAACACCTTAGCGGGTGGAATATAGGGCGGAATATAGAGGGGAAAGGGGGAAATAAATAAAAAGGTGAAAGGAGGTTTCTAGGATATTCCTCAAATATAGCTGAATAATGAAAATCTCTGGGGTGTAAAGGCATGGGGTTGCAGGGGGATGACAAAGAACATTAACATTAGTCATTCTCCTTTGTATGTTTGTCTCTCCCCCCCCCCATCCCTCCATCCTTTCCCAGGCTTTGCTTTCTCCTCCAAGAACTGATGCCATAACTTTGATTGGGTAGCTGTGTGTACCACCATTGACAACACATGTCATGGAATCCCTAAGGACCTCCATTCCCAGGGTTCTGCCCTGCCTTTCCCCAATCAACAGCTGTATTTCTCTGGACTTCGATGAAAACATGGAAAGTAGTTATGGGAGTCAGACAATACCAAGTGTTGGGTTAGAAAAGGAGAGGAGGACCTAGAAGTAAAAATTAGGGGGAAGGAGTCCAGCTATAAGATGCTAGTACCTACTGCTGCTGCCCAGGGATCTGACCACATGCCCACAGGTCAATGGACAGGGCAAGCAACCGGGTATGAGACTAAAAAAAGAGAACAGGGCAGAGGAGAGTACGGAGAAGATCCTGGCCTGAGAAAGGAAGCAGATTTTGCCTGTAGAAATTTATAGCTAGACCCTAAAGGACCTCAGCTATCTAATTTAACCTACATACAAGGAAACTGACAAGGTCCCAAAGTAAAGTTGCTTAGCTAGGAAGTGACAGATTTGGAATTTTAATCCAGATCTTCCAACTAAAATCTAGGGGTCTTCCCACACCACAGTAAATCAAGGACCTGGGAAAGGGCTCTAAACAACTTACCTTGAGGATAGCAGCTGCAGCATGAAAGCTCATTTGGGCCACAGACATCCTCTTTCGACGAGGGAGGTGTGAGTAGCCCGATCGGACACTGGTGAAGGAGCTGAGAGACAGCACACCTGGGGTTAGTGGTGGCAGTGGGGGGTGGTGCCTGTCTACCTCATCTGGGTGTCGGAATGCTCGGCCCCGGGCAAGTGGATCCACAATCTGGAGGTGCAAAGAGAGCAAGTGTGGGAAATTTAAGCAACTGCACTGGTTCTCGGTATAAAAGCATCATGGGGACCCCTGAAACAGACAGACATATACCCACTCAAGTTCTATTTCTACTTAACCTGGGCAATTCTGTGCCCCTTAAACAAATACTGTACTCTCACACTCCATGATGAATTGTTACTTTGTGATGAATTTAAGTCTAGTTCAAATGCAACTTCTACCATGAAGTCTTCCCTGATCCTTCCAAACCTGACATAGTATTGCAGTTTGCACTTCTCTACAGCATGATCATGTAATATTGTGTATTACAGCTACCTGCATCTTTCCCCTCATGAGTGGCTGACTCCCTACTGCCTCTCAGGTAAAAGACAACCTCAGGGATGATATTTAAGGCCTTTTGCAATCAGGTTCCAATCTCTCTTTCCAGGCTGGTTGATTCCACATGAATCCTCTTTATGCATTCTATGTTCCAGCTAAAGTGGCCCACCAGATGGGTCCTTGTATATGAAATGTGATCTTCTGTTCATACCTTTGCACATGCTGTTTCCTGTGTATGTAATGGTCTTCCTCCCCCTCCTCAACTTTGCCTCTTGGGAAGCTTAAGTGCTATCTCTTACAAGAGGTTTTTCCAAATTCTCTCTGTTGTTAGTGCCTCAACTCAATTACTTTGTATTTACTTTATATACAGCACCTACTTCGTCATTATCATCATGGATTTAAACTGGGGAATCTCAGAGATCCTCCAGTTCAATCCCCTTATTTTAACTTCATTAAAATGATGGTTATTATACTATGATAAAAATAAAGGTTGACTTGCCCAAGGGCCCAGAGATAGTAAGTGGAAGAGCTGAGATTCAAACCCAGGTTCTCTGACTTCTAATCCAGCTCTCTTTCCACTGCAATATAGCTAGCTTAGGCACATGTTACCTTCTCCCAGTAGAATGTAAACTCCTTGAGGGCAGGCAATGTCTTCTGTCTCTCTCTCTCTCTCTCTCTCTCTCTCTCTCTTTTTTTAAATACCTCCAGCACTTAGCACAGTACCTGGCACATGAAAGATGCTTAATAAAATTCACTGACTGATTCTTTGAGGACTGATACTTATATTTTTGTCCCTGTCTCTATATGCTCAGAACTTAACACCATGCCTGGTAAACAGAAACTGCTTAATAAATGCTTTAAAAATAAATCTGTATTTTGTATCTAGTGTCTAGCACAATGATCTACTTACACCAGGTGCTTGATAAATGTTTATACCTTGGGCATCTTGCAGGCTTTGGGGGACTCAATACCCTGGAAAGAAGGCACTTCCTGGCTGGGGAGCTCCAGGTCTCTTTGGTAGGAGGCTTTCAGTTTCCCATAGCGCACGCTGCAGTGGTGGAGACTCTTGCGATGCCAGTTCTGCCGCTTTCCATCCCAATCCTCGCTGACACCAAACCACTGTGCAGTGCCCCTGCAGGAGAGAACACACATCTGTTGTACATGTCTAGATGAACCTTCAAGACCCTTCCAATCAAGTGTTTTAATCCACTTAGGTCTCAAGTGAAAAAAGGAGAGAGATGTGTGTTTGTGTGTGTGCACAGGAGGGAGAAATCATTTCACAGATATTCTTCACTTTCTCTTTGGGCCTATGACTTTATCCCAGGGAAACTTGAGTGACGTTACTTATCCTTATGGGGGGGGGGGTGGTATTCCCACCTGTGGAGCACAGCTAAAAATTCCTGCCCCTACCGCCTTCAAGAGAATGTTGTAAGTACAAAACAGAGTAATGAATACAAACATACTTGGGAAGTGAAAGTAATATATAAACACAAAGGATTATTAATACTTGCTCCCTCAAGACTTACTCAGGTGCTTCAGGATCCTAGGGAGATTTATGATAGATTAAAGCCTGGTGCTCACCTTCGGATGCTCTGGGACAGGGAGGCCTGGCGGCGAAAGCCAGGACGCCGATCTGAGTTGTTTTCGTGCCACCGCCCTCGGGGCTCCTGCATACTCACACTTTTCATATAGGTGGGGTTCCTGGGCCTCTGGAAGGGGCAAAGAGGAAGTAAAGGGGACAAGGAAGGGATTTTTAGTTTTCTAATTTGAATATCACCTAGGACTCAAGAGTCTTAGGTTCTATTCCTATCCTGAACCCCAAATGGCAAGGATATCACAAAATTGAGAGGAAGGAATGAGCTTCAATCTTAGACCAGACCACTTTGCTGTGGCCTGTGGCACTATGTTAAGGGAAGGGGTTGTTACCTCTATGCACAATACTGAACACTTGGGAGAAGAAGGAAAGGACCCTGAGCTTGAAGCTCTAGATTAGATGGAAGAAGCTAACAAGGGAGCAACGTATCTTCATTCAGCTAGCCTCATGCCTGCTTGCTGTCCTGTGAACAAACTTGTGACCCACTAGGAGGCAGTTCTCTATTTTTAACATGGTGCCGCACAGGAAACGGCCCCAACATCTCCCCTATGCCAAACCCTCCACCCCTTACCTCAGGCAGCATGCTGTCCTGTTCACCTGTGGCTGAGTCCTCTGGGGGTGGAATAGTGATGGAGAGGTTGGGTGGCTTCCGGCTCTGTAAACGACTACTAGAAGAGGAGACGCTTCTGCCATTCTGGTCACTGGAGGCCATTGTGGGACACAGGAGAGAGAACCCTACTGAGCTTTCTGAAGAAGAAGTAAGAGGAGGAAACATTAGATCTGGTCAGACTGGATAGGACAAATAACCTAGCTGGCAACTCCTTGAGACAGGCCCAGAAAGGGACATCCAAGATGCCCCAGAGGGATCACAGAGGAAGATCCCAAGAGGTTTCCAAGAGGAAGACCAAATCCAGCCTTGGACACTTACTACCTGTATGACCCTGAGCAAGTACTTAGCCTTTGCCTGCCTCAGTTTCCTCAACTAGGGAATCCCCTAAAATGGGCATTATAATAGTGCCTACCTCCCAGGGTTGTCATGGGGATTACAATCAGGTAATATCTATACTGTGCCTGGCACGCAGTAAGCTAGTTCTCTACCCTTCTCCCAACTTCTCTTTAGATGCTTACTAGCAGTGGGACCCCCTGTGCAAGTCACTTGACTTCTGTCTTCCTTAGTTTCCTCAGTTGTAAAATGGGGATACTGACAGCATCAGCTTCCCAAGGTTACTGTAAAGATCAAATGAAATAAAATTTGCAAAGTGCCTGGCACAAAGTAAATGTTTAATAAAAGTTTGCTCCCTTCCCCTTCCCAAGAAAGCAGCACGAATAGAACGCCAGGAATTAAGGAAGAGATTAAAGTATACGGCAGGAGCTGGATTAGGTGGGGGGGATACAGGAGGATGATAAGGAGTGTGGACATTTCTGTCTTTCTGCGACCTTCAACAAAGACTGAGCGGTCAGTTCTTTCAGCAAGGGGAAGAAGACTATCTGGTCCCCAGGAAGCTGGTAATAAATATTTGTTTTTACTCCTTTTTCTGTACCCCCAGTGTTTAACGAAGTGCTTGCCACATAGTAAGTGCTTAATAAATGCTTATTGCTTGACGGACTTAGATAGGAAAGCCTCTTCCCCATCTCACTTTCCCAGTGATTTGGCTTTTGGTCAGTCTTCCCTGAGTAAAGATCAATTATGGAGTGGGAAAAGGGGACCATCTGTACTACCCTCACCCCCTGATCAGAGCCTTGGCAATAATTCAAATAGTGGAGGCAGATTTCTGAGTCTATGGGGGAAAGGACCAGTTCTACTTATCTGTAGGTTGGGAGGCAGGGGTCAGGGAGGCTGGCAGTGCAGAGTAGGAGGAGGGTCGTGTAAGGGGAGGGTGGACAAAAAGGGAAAGGAATCCTGGGCGCCCCCATTTATTGAGCCACAAACAAAAAAAGCTTCTGTAGCTGTGCCCTGGATCTGGTTGTGGGTTCCCTGGGCCAGGCTAATGTGCAGGGAGAACACGGCTATCCAAAGAGGGTTTCTTCCTCTGCATTAAGAAATGGTGGCTCAGTTCTAATTCTTGGGGGACATGAAACTAAGCTAAACCAAACTCATTTGTTTCTGACTCCTGTGGCCTCCTAGTTTCTACTTCAAGTTGGACTGAAACTCTCATGTGTCCAAGGCTTTTTAAATCTGTCACCCCAGCATACTCTTTTGTTACATCATGACTGATTTCCCCTTTTTCACCCTTTTTGCCATGATGATTTTCCTCTCTCAGACTACTCTGTTAGTTCCTCTTTGCAATATCCTGAGAGAGAGGAAGCAGACTCACTAGGCCAGGGGTGGAGTGCCTGGCTACAAAAACTGAGAAGATGCAGATTTAATCAGGTCAAAAACCTGTCCCTTTTTTACACTAAGCCCTTGAGCAGCAGCAACTTTGGAACAGAAACAGGAGGCAAGCTGGACTGAATTGGGTCTAGCCTCTCCTGTCACAGGAGCCAGGCTGTCTTCTCTGCTCACATATAAATGCAAACTGGAGTCTTGGTAGGGCAATCTATCTAAAGAGAATGCCATGTCTGGTCCCCAAGTATGCAACTCTGGACTGATACAGATGGGAAGGTGGGCTACAACAGTGGTACAGAACAGAGTGGAAGACGGGGGAGGGTGGGAGGGGAGAGAGAAGAAAGGGATCTCAGGGTTAACAGTCACCTTGCTTTCTATGTCTCACCATCAAAATGGGGATCTGTCCAACAAGCAGATTCTTGGGAAGCAGGTGTTCTCCTCAGACTGGATGAAGGTGGCTTTGGAACATTCTGTAGCTCTCCTTCTTACTCAGCATCGGTGGCACCAAGATGAGACCCTGGAGAAAAGACAGACATACAGCACAGCCCCAGGTCAGACTAGGGTAACTTCCTTATGATTCAGTTACAAAGAACTCCTGAGGAGGAAAAAAAGGGGGGTGGGGTGGGGAGGAGAGAAGAAAAAAAGAGGAAGGAGGAAGAGAAAGAGACAGACAGGGAGTGAAGAAAAAATAAGGGAAGAGGAGGGAAGGGGAAGAGGGAGAGAGGAGAAAGACAGAGACAGAGAGATAGACAGGGAGAAAGAGAAAGACAGAGATGGAGGTGGGAGAGGGAGAAAGGGAGAAAGACAGAGAGGGAGAAAGACAAAGAGAGAAGGAAAAAGGAGAAGAGAAGAGGGGGAAGGAGGAGAGGGAGAGAGGAGGAGATAGACAGCAAGACAGATGGGGACAGAGGGAGGGAGAAAGAGAAAGAGGCAACAAAGGGGAAAAGTCAGATTGAGCACAGCCACCAAGTCACAGGGGCAACTAGTCAGTAAAGGGTCTGGCCCAAGTCCTAATGCATCTTTACACCTCCTCCAGTTTCTCCTAGTACAAGCGCTCTGCACATTGAATGGGTATAATAAATACTTGTTGAGTTGTAGCCCAACAAGGTCAACAGAGGATCTCACTTAGATCTTAAGAAAAGTCTCTTCTTTGTTCTAAGACAAAACACTGCTCTGCAGTAAACAGAGACAGCTAGAGCATACATAACCAGCACATTTTCGGTTTTTTTTTTGAAGGTAGTTGGGGAATTGGGGAGGGAATCCATCCATGGTTGTCACCCTAGGAAATGTGAGTAGTGCTAGGGACTGTCTCAGAGAGGGAGAAAGGGAACAAGGAGGGAAGCAGAAAGAACCTTGGATCTTCCTCCACAGTTATTTCAGTCTTCCTCATTAGACTAGAAGCTCCCCTAGGTCAGGGACTGTTTTTGCCCCAGTGTTGCTGATGAACCACAATACCCAACTGATCTAGAGCTGATAAGACTCAACATGCAGAATGAGACATAGACATATATTTCTGGATATGGCCTAATGTGGGAATCTCTCTACTGGGAACAGAAAGGCGCCACTGTTGCCTCATATCCTTTGAGACCAAACCAGCCTGGGAGGTCAGTCATGCAAATCTCACCTCCTCTTGCTGGTCTGATGTCTCACTCCTTTATTCACTTTGTTTACGAACTCATATACCAAAAAAGACCCTCCATACCCCCAAAACCCTGCCCCTAAATCACAAATACCAAATATATGCCCTTCAATGAGACCACAAGCACAGGAAAACATGAGCCAGCAGCTCCATAAAACACATCTGTGTACAATTGATATCATAATGCTTGTCTTCTCAAGGGATGGGGGAAAGGAGAGAGGAAGAGAATTTGGAACTCAAAATTTTAAAAAATGAATGTTAAATTTTTAAAAATGTAACTGGGAAATATTTAACAAAGTGACTAACTACATTAAGTACCAAAAACAAAACGTCCCAGTGCTGGCAAGGAATTATTTCTAATGCCAGACTCAGGGTCTGACTTCCTCCTGGTATGTACTTTTGAAGGTACAAGAAAAACATGGGATAGCAGAGAAAAGACTGAACCAAGGACCAGGGGCCTACAAAGCCCTCTCCTCATCTATAAAACGCAAACGTTGGGGTGAATGACTTATAATGCTCCTTCCAAGTCTAAAAATGCTGTAATTCTTTTACCCAGATTCTGCTACTGATATTCAAAATCTACCAATGAACCCTAGAGCATGTAGAGTAGTAGCTGGCTCCTCCAACACTGCCTGGCAGCTTCTAGGGCTCAGCAGCCCAAGTCTGACGAAAACTGGGGGAGAGGTAGGAGGCAATGCTGACACTGTATTCTGCAAAGCATCTCAAAGTCAAGTTCCCTTTTTGTTAGTCCTAGACTCAAAATATACAAATCTTGGTCCCAAAGACCCTGTGATATTATTTTGTTGTTGAGTCATTTTCAATCGTGTCCTCCTCTTTGTGACCCCATTTGGGGTCTTCTCAGCAGAGATACTGGAGTGGTTTGCCATTTCCTTCTCCAGCTCATTTTACCAGATGAGGAAACCAAGGCTAACTGGGTTAAGTGACTTGCCATAGCTAATACATGTCTGAGGGCAGACGCAACCTCAGGAAGATGAGTCTTCCTGACTCCAGATCCAACGTTCCATCCGCCGTGCCGTCCCACCAAGCTGTCCAGAAGCTGATCATAACCCTTTCCCAATTTACCATCCAGACAAACTGACCCGTCATCTATTCCTTCATGATAACCCAGATTCGACCTCTTTGCCAGGAATATTCTCCTACCTCACTTTTATCTCCTGGAACCCCCAAAATCTTCAAGGATCTGTTCAAGAACTATCTCCTTCCTCATTCCCCCAATTACTGTAATTTATTGATTATATTTACTATATCTGTATTGAATTCCCCTAGTAAAACAGAAACTCCTTGAGGTGAGGACCTATTGAGTATATTGTTTTAAGACTTGGTTCCTCCTCTCTACTCTCTCCTGTAAAAATAAAAAAGGGGGAGGCGGAGCTTGGTCTCTTCATTTCCTCCAGGACAGACTCTACCATAGAGAGGTGCCTTAACTTTCTCCATTTCCAACCTGGGCTGGCTCAATACTCCTTAAGCACTTAACTTGGTCACTACTCCACACTCCTTCCCTAATGCTCAAGACGTCGATGTCCAATGACTTAATGCAGACACTCCTATCAGAATAGCCAGCTGCAATCTCAGAACTGTCAAGCAATCCATCAGCCTCAGCGTCCCTCAGAGTTGGAATTACAAGTATATGCTACCACGCTAGGCCTGTTCAGTTTTTGCATTTGTATGCTCTGTACCTGGCACACAGTAGGCTAATAAACAACAACTTGTCAATCAAATGACAGCTCAAGGTTCTACCTGTTTCATTAAGAAAAAATAACATTCCCAA
>CM053770.1:516816601-516842600 GCA_028658325.1 Potorous gilbertii
ATAGGCGGTTTTCAGAGGAAGAAATTAAAGGTATCTATAGTCATATGAAAAAAATGCTCTAAATCACTATTGATTAGAGAAATGCAAATCAAAATAACTCTGAGGAACCACATCACACCTATCTGATTGGCAAACATGACAGAACAGGAAGATGATAAATGTTGGAGAGGATGTGGGAGAGTTGGAACACTAATTCATTGTTGGTGGAGCTGTGAGCTGATCCAACCATCCCTTTGACTCAGAAATATCGTTTCTAGGAATATATCCCCAAGAGATCATAAAAATGGGAAAGGGTCCCATATGTACAAAAATATTTATAGCAACACTCTTTGTGGTGGCCAAAAACTGGAAATCAAGAGGATGCCCATCAATTGGGGAATGGCTGAATAAATTATGGTATATGAATGTAATGGAGTACTACTGTGCTGTAAGGAATGATGAACAGGAAGACTTCAGAGAGGCCTGGAAAGACGTATATGATCTGACGCTGAGCAAAAGGAGCAGAAGCAGGAGAACTTTGTGCATAGCAATGACCACAGTGTGCGAGAGTTTTTTTTCTGGTAGACTTGATACTTCATTGCAATGCAAGGACTTAAAAAAATTCCCAAAGGTCTTTTGAAGCACACTGCCTTCCACATCTAGAGAAAGAACTATGGAATTCAATCACAGAATGGAGAAGATCAATTCTTTTTGTATTACGTTTTGGTTTGTTATATGATTTCTCCCATTCATTTTAATTCTTCTATACAGCATGACTATAGTGAAAATATGTTTAATAGAAGTGTGTGTAGAACCCATATAGAATTGTATGTGGTCTCGGGGAGGGAGGGGGAGGCAGGGGAGAAGGAAGGGGAGAGAGGGAAAAAAATCTAGGTTATATGGCAGTGATTGCAGAACATCAAAAACAAATAAAATTAATAAAATAAAATAATTAATTTAAAAAAATGACAGACTGGAACACTTCCTTTCTCTGACACCATATGCTTCTGACCCAGATGAGACACAGTAGTCTTGGGGCAGTGAACTCAAATAGCCTCTGCCCCTCCATGCTAAACTGGTTCATGAGTCCAGTGGCTCCTGGAAGCTGACTAGGAAGGCTGTTCTGGGTCCCTAATGCTGCCAGCCTCCTCCCTTCTCCCCTCCTCCTCCCCAGCTTGTACATGCTAACTTACCCTGGGGGTAACACTAGGGCCATATCACTAAGACCTTTTCATGGAAAATGTCTTGGCTTGGCAGTGGTTTCTCAGGGACTGAACTACAGAAGGAGGGCAGGAGGCGGTCAGGGCATGGGAGGGCAGCAGCAGGCAGGCAGGGCACAGAAGCCACCATTGTGTGGGCATACACTGCCCCCAGTGCAGTGAGGTCAGGCAGATCAGGGCAGTGAAGCATTCTGGGTAGCCCCCACCTATTCGCCTTGGGCTCTGTTACACTCACCAGGCAGCCAGGAGTGAGGATGAGAACCTCTCTATGTACTTGTGTAATCATTTGTACACTCTCAGTGATTTTTTTTTTTTGCTGGATGATAATGAAGTGGATTCCAGTGGGGTACAAACATAAAGAGAACTAGATCTGCAGTCTGGGCACCCATGTTCAAATCCTAGCCCTAGTATTTCCTGAACTTGGTTAAAACATTTAGAATCACAGAATTTTAGAGATGGAAAAGAACTAGAAAACCATCTTATGACATGCTTTTATTTTATAGGCAAGGAAACTGAGGCCTAGAAAAGCTAAGTACTTGCCCAAGGTTATGAAGGTGGTTAAGAGCCAAGACTTAAATCTGACTCCAAATCTCACACATCACTTCACTTCCACCCCCCACCCCATGCACCTCAGTTTCACCATCAGTACAATTTATACTACCTACCTCACAGGATTGTTATGGGGATTCAAAAGACAATAAGCTAGGGGGGACCTGCGAGGTCAGTTCTTGGTTGCAGATCCAGCCCCTGACTGCCAACAGTATGCCAGTGCAGACTTTCTGGTCTTTGTCGCCAGCTTACCCATACACTCCTCTTGCTGGGCCTCTGGCCCACCTTTTCTTTCTACTGCCCTGGCTCACATATCTCTGTCTCCTCAAAGAATCCTGACTTCTCTGCTACCAAGATAGAGCACGATAACAAGGGAAGTACTAATTAGAAGCCCGAGGATTTGGGTTCCTATCTTACTTCTAAAATGCTTACTGTGGATAGAGTGCCAACCCAGAATCATGAAGACCTGCGTTCAAATCTACCCTCAAATACTAGCTGGGTGACCCCTGTGCAAGTCACTTAATTCCCGTTTGGTTCAGTTTCTTCTTCTGTAAGAAGAGCTGGAGAAGAAAACAGCAAATCACTCCAGTATCTGCTATGAAAACTCCAAATGGGGTCATGAAAAGTCAGACACATCTGAAATGACTGAACAAAAATAACGATGCTTACTACCTGAGGTAAGGTCACTTACCTTCCCTATGAGTCATTTTCCTAATTTGTAAAATGAAAGCAATTTACTAGGTGGCCTGAGTTCCCTTCAAGCTCCAATGTGATGATCTATCCTATGACCTGTGGGTCATACCCAAAGAAGAGATTAAATAAAGGGCTAACACATCCAGATCAGAAACTCTTTGGGCGAGCTGGGCTAGTTCCATGGGAAACTCCCAGTATAATAATTCCTCCCTGCTCTAGCCAAGGCTCAACCTTCAGTAGGGGACTGAGAGAGAAAGGGGTGGAACAGAGTTTGTATCATGTGAGACAGTGTGGTATAGTGGAAAGAATGCATGATAAAAAACAGAAACAGAGATGAAAACAAAAAGATGCTGGATCTGAAGCAACAGGACCTAGGTTTGAATTCTGTCTCTCTAACTTATTACTTCTACAATCTTAAGTCAGACAGTTCACTACTCTGGGCCTCAGTTTCCTCACTTGTAAAATGAGAGCTGAAACAGATTGCCTCTGAGCTCCTTTCTATCTCAGAATCAGTAATCCAATGGTTTATTAAAGGCAAAAAACATTTAAATTCTTCTCTTACTCAACTCCCCCTTCCCCCAAAAGTAAGAGTTTAAGAAAACTCTGGACAGGGAGTCAGGAGACCCGGGTTCTTATCCTAGTACTTCAATTCAGTAATGATGTGAGCTTGAGCAGGTCACTGACTACATTTCTTTAAACTTCATTTTTTTTACCTGTAAAATTAGGAGACAGAAGCTAACATAGCACAGTGGAGCCCGGGCCTGGAGTCAGGAGAATCTAACTTCAAATCCAGCCTCAGCCATTTACTAGCTGAGTCACCCTGGGCAATTCATTTAACTGTTTGCCCCAGTTTCCTCATCTGTAAAATGAGCTGGAGAAAAGAAAGGGCAAGATATTTCAGCGTCTCTGTCAAGAAAACTCCAAAAGGAGTCACAAATAGTCAGACACAACCGAAAACAATGAAACAGTAAAAAAAATGAGGATTGACTGGGAATCTTAAGCTAACTCCCAGATGTGAAATCTGGAAAAAAATAATGTTTAAAGTAAAAAAAATACTCCCTGCTTTCCTCTGGTCATGACTTATATGGGTATTGAGGGACTGCCTAGGAGGCCATATATATATTGTGCAAAAAAAGAGATGAGGTGGGGCTGGATTCTGGGTACGGGAAGGTTACCTCCTAATCTTTTCTAGATGGAAGGACACAGAAAGTGGTTCAGTGGTTCACTGACACTCCCTGCAAAGATGGCGAAGGTTGCCTCACTCCCTCACCCCCTCATCTCCTAAATGCAAGGTTGGGAAAAGACCAGATGGCAGAGACAAAGCAGAAGAAAAGTACAAGGGTGCCTGGGGTAAAAGTCCCTGCCCTGAATTTATCTCTCTCAACCTAGAAGCTATTGCTCACTGTAGAGGAAATTGCAACATCCTGGGACCAGGGCTCCACCAGGCTCATACAGCCACAACAGGCTCTCCACATGACTAACCAGGCACCCAGCACAGCCAGAACAGGGGACCAGGGAGGAAAGAACCTGTTTCTCTACCTTGCCATCCTCATCCCAACCTAGAAAACAGTTTTCTTTCTTCTTTCCTTTGTTCTTCTCTCCCTACTCCCGTTCTATCTTTTCCCTTCCTTCCCTCCTTTGTATCCTTTCTTTCATCCCTCCCTCCCTTCTTTCCTTCTGGCCACGTTCCTAAAGCTTGAGGACTTTATTTATTTTAACAGCTCTGAATCTCCTCCAGGAAAAGATTTTGGGATCAAGCCATGAACTAGCTGGGCTAATCAGAGGGGTTTTAGATTCCAAAGGAACACCAGGGGTCTATTTTCATTTTACAAAGGCCGACACAAGAACAGAAGTGACTTTCCCACAGTCACAGCCAGGGCAGCAGACAGCGACAGTGACGATTAAAGGGTTAGTCCTCCCCTGTATGGTAGAGTACGGACTCACTATGGAGCTCACTCTGGCAAAACCTGTAAGTCCTGATGGAGGAGGAGCAGCAACAGAGAGGATGTGATCTACAGGTCAAATTACCTGGAGGGAGCTACTCCATGCCCCTTCATAGCCTTTTCATCTTTCCCCTCCTTTTCCCTCAATTTCCCCCATTAAAGCCTCCAAATTGAAACAATCCACAGTGGCCCTACTTCAAAGGTGAAAAGACAGCCACACTTTCCTTAGGCTGTGATCCCAGTAGGTAAATGGGCAGGGAAGTAGACAGGTACAAGAACCACCCACTCAGAGAAGCAGGTTTTCCAGCAAAGGGTGGGTCACCACGCCCAGTCTGACCGTCTCAACATCTCCAGGTCACCAGGAATAAGGTAGGCAAGGCGAATTTCTGCTAAGTCAGACACTGCTTTCTCTAAGTACTCAGATCTCCAGTTCAACTTTAGCCAAAGATATCCTAAGTGGATAGCCAGTGGGTAGGGTAGAGGAACAGAGAAGTCGTAATATGACCTGGCCTTTAATTACATATGGACATTTTCCCATCTATCATTAAGAAGGAAGTCTCTTCAAAGCCTTTCTCTGATATAAAATTTTAAAAAGTGATTAACGAAGTAACAGAGAAAATTGTCTTAAAAAATTGCCTATTACACAGTTAATATAATACTGATACCATACCCCAAATCTGTGGGAGATGGTCAAAGCAATACTTAGATGCAAATGCTAACAATGGCTGCCTATTATTAATAAGAAAGAGGAAACTAATAGAGTTAGTACTTAATGGTACAACAGCAACAAAGCATTATACCAACAGAACACAGAAAAAAATGAAACAGAGCAGAGGTCAATACAACTGAAAAAGTCTCTTTGTTCTTGACAATGTCTGGCCTTATTCAACAGGCTCCAGGGCCCACCCTGCCCAGGGCATGTCCCACTGATAGCACAGAATTTAGGCCAACAGAAAAGAGGATATCCAGGTGGAGGTATCAATGGAAAACTGACAGCCTATGGAAAGGCATTTGAAAAAGGGGTCTCCTCTCTCTCATCCAGCAAGTCAGGGGTGGGGAACCTGTGGCCTCAAGGTCACATGTGGAAGGTTCCCCACTCCTGATCCAAGTGATATGATCAGAAACCCAAGTGGAAAAGTTCATGGTGGGGATGGAAAAGGATGTTGGGGCAGAGTTAAGAATGTGACTGCTCTGAGATCCAGTTACCTGAAACCAGAAAGTGAAACTACTTCAACTTCCAGGCCAGTTTCAGAACTGGGGGAAGAGGATGAGTCAGCTAAACTCCTCTGGGAGAGTGCCTTGCCCAAAGTGGACAAGGAGCTCTAACAACAGCACTGGGGATGGCTGGGCAGGGAATCCAACCTGGCTGAATCACAGGATGAGACAGAAGCCCCAAAACAGGTTCTGTCCCAAAGGTAAACATGACTCCCTGGCTGCTTCCCCACCACGGAAATCGAAACCTGACTCCCTCTAACTCCCAGTGGCCTTTCTGGAAACCCAGGCCGTTTTTAGAAAGCTGCAAAGAGGAAGCAGGAGCCACAACAGCACACACCCACTGTGCATTCAGCAGCAAAACTCAGTTATGCTGACCTCATGGAGTGAATCCCAGGACCTCCCCTCAGGTTTCCCCCACCCCCTCAGAAAAAGCAGCTTCAGTCATATGACCACCCACCCAACCCAGGACCCACGACATCCAGTCATTCAGCAAATGCACATCCTTTCAGCCTAACTGGGGGTGGGGAGGGCAGCAGGAATGGAGGAAAAGAAGAGCAGGAATAAACCTGTCTTTCTGTCTTATCAGTCTGTCTTGATCCTAGTATTTTCATGCAGGCCTCTTAGCACAGTGCCTGTAAGAGCTTAATGCCTATTAACTACTAGGGAAGGGAACACTTTGGGGAAAAGAAGATGCCTAAGTCTAGGGACTGGAGGTACAGAGAGACAGGAGAATAGATGGCAAGGATCTCTTCTCAGGGCCTCAACACAATCAGTTTGGAGGTTTATTTAAAAAAAAGGGAAAAAAAAGCACCAAGGACAGTAAAAAAACCCAACACTGCTGCCTCCAGGACCAAACAGCAGCTCTCCCTCCCCCAGACTCATGTCTACTTTCCAAAGAAAACCCAAGAGACCTGGCAAGTCTGCATGGTTGTGAAATAAACATGTCACATACCACTCCTACCTTCCCCTGGGACAGACACTCAAAGAAGACTGGAACAAGCTCTGTGTAGGTCCACACCCTCTGCTCTCCAAGCCATGCAGGAGATGCTCCTCTGAAAAAGAGGTCCCTGATTGGCTCAAGAGCTCCAGGCTCTCAAAGGCTCCCACAACCTCTGCCTTTCCCAGAAATGGGGTCAGAAAGCAGCGCCTATGTGATGGGTTCAGAGGGATGCCCCAGGCCCTGACCCACTTCATTCTTCTCGAACAGACCCAGGTTCATTTGCTCCACGTCCAGACAGACCTAGGACCACATAAGCTATAGGACTCTCCTAAAACAAATTCATAAAGCCCTCCTACCCTGCTGTGCAAACCACATGCTGCAGTTACAGACTAGAAGGTGGAGGAAACGGGTTAGATGTCAATCTCCCAAAGAGTCCCAGTAAACAGTGTGAAGGGGGAGGGGAAAGGTAGTCACCTATTTTTCACACTGTCCCTTCACTCCCAGTCACAGGCCAGGAGGCTAGGAACCCTATTTCCAAAGCAGCTCGGTCCTACCTCTCCCTCTATCCCATGTTTAGGATGGGTATTAATCAGTTTGGCTTCCACCAGTTAGACTGTGGGTTCCTTAAGAGAGGAGGAAAAATATATTTTTTTTAGATTTAAAAATTTTAAAAATAATGAGGGAGGGAGGGAGAGAGACAGAGACAGAGAAAGAAGGAGGTGGAACAAAGACTGTTTTTCCATTTCTACCTCTACCGCTTGGAATACTGCCTAACACACAGTAGGCATTTAATAAATGCTTATAGACTTCACTTAGCCCAGTTATATTTATATATACATATATATAAATTTGGATGACAAGATGGTGATGAAATTTAGGACAGTGCCTCAGACATAAACTAAGCGCAGTCACCTAGTGCTTCAATGGATCCTCAAACTCCTGAATTTGCCCAGACCGCAGCCACCATCAAAAACAACTCAAACAGAAATGCAGGCTGTAAATTGACTTAGAGAACCACAAAGTAACATCATCTACATTGTACTGTACTTTTATTTATTTTGTGAAACATTTCCCAGTTACATTTTAATTTAATTTAGAATCTAGCTTTTGTCACAGCAGTCTCTAGGGAAAGCTTTAGGGACATTGTCCACAAAGGGCATCTTGAGTGTTTACTCCACCCCCCCAACTGCCGGTAGCTTGGCTGCCTGTCCAGAATACCTGCTAGTGCAGAATCTTTGAGAATTCAGCATGAAAAAAATATATTCCAGGGGGCAGGTAGGTGGTGAAGTGGATAGAGCACTAGCCCTGAAGTCAGGAAGACCTAAGTTCAAATCAGACTTCCTAGGTGTGTGATCCTGGGCAAGTCACTTAACCTTGATTGCCTTTTTTTAGAAAAAAAGAAAAAAGAAAGAAAATATCCATGAAATACATTCTCCACTTCATCTCCCCCACTATATCTTGGAGCTGGGGAGAGGATGCAGTTTATATTATTCTTCTTAATGCCCACAGAGGTCAAATCTTCAAGAAGCTTTCTGGTGTGGGGTATAACCCAGGGGAGCCTTCAGGATCTCTGGGACTGAAAAGTCTTTCAAACTCACTCCAGGGAGCCAGGTCACTCAGCACCACACTCCTATGAAGGAAACTACAGCCTTCTTGGGTCACACAATTCCCATCAAGTGACATCCCTCCCCAGTTCCAGGGCAGGGTGAGGAAGAAATGGCCAGGTTCAAGTGCTATCTCATGTAACTTACTAGCTATGTGATCCTAACCTTAATTAACTCCACCTCTTTGGGCCTCAATTTCCTTTTTTTGTAAAACGGATACAATGCTGCATTAGCTTCCTCACAGGGGTAGTTAATGACTATCAAACGGGTTAAGACGGGGAAATGCTTTGAAATGTCAAAGGTGCCATAAAAATGTAAGATGAGATTACTAACCTAATTAAAACAGCTGTTAACCACAGCAAAAGCAGGCAGTCACTGTCAGTCAACAAGCATCTATTAGTGCAGGCCCTGGGCTAAGCATTGGGCATGTAAAGCAAGGGAAAAGCACATGGAGCTCCCATTCAAATGAGGGCACAGCCTAGAGAAAAGGCACAGACAAAGGACAAACAGAAGGACCTACTTTCAAATTTTGCCTCAGCAACCTGTGCAAGTGAAGTCACCTCTCTGGGTCTGTTCTCTCATCTATGAAGTAGGGGAAGACGGACAAGAATGTCACTAAAGTCGCCTCCAGTTAAATCCTGACACTGTATCCTGTGCCTTTAAAGCACTCTCAGCCAGAAGTCTCTCCTCCAGGTGAAATGATCCCAGTTCTTTCCCACTCAAGTAGCAGGAACTAGTTTTGCTTCATTGTTGCAAGGATTTTCTTCTGCTTTATTGGTGAAAGTGAAGAGATGTGGGAGGGAGAGAAAACAGATTTTTGTTCGTTGAAAAAAGTTAAATTAAATTTTTGCTTCTTCCTGTAGGAAAAAAGTTTGCTCAACAGAGAATATTAGGTGGAAACGGCTCTGTGAGCCATCTTAAAGACGTCTCTTTCTAGCCACTATGTCTGATTGGTTTCAGACTCCAGCAAGCTTCAGCCCCATCTTGCCATCTCCCACTGTGTCAAATAATACCCCCTTTCCCTCTTTGCTAGGAAAACAGTAATCAATACCATCATAGCTTCTAGCAAAGGCAAATCAATAAAATTGCCACTCAACTCCACTCATTGCTCCACTCATCCTCCCTAAGACTTACAAGACCCAAAGCAACCTCCAAGAAGGCCATTGCTTCCAATTTAAGTAGTCTCCCTTAATTTGAAAGTGCTCAATTTGAATAGAAATTCCTTGAAGGCAGGGCCGGCCCAATATAAACTGATAATAAATATTGAACTCTGGAGTTCAATACACTTTGTTAAGTACAGGTAAAGAGTTGGCCTGGAGTCGGGAAGACTCATCTTCTTGAGTTCAAATCTGGCCTCAGATGCTTCCTGGCTGGGTGACCTTAGGCAAGTCACTTAACCGTGTTTGCCTCAGTTTCCTCAGGAAATGGCAAACCGCTGCAGTATCTTTGCCAAGAAAACCCCAAATAGGGTCACAAAGAGCCAGATACTGATTGCAAAATGACTGAACAACAAAGCAACGGCATAAATGCTTTGTCATTCATTCATTTCTTCCAGGCAGACAAATACATGCATTAAAAAGCTAGTAAACTAGACTTCCCAGAACACCCCCTGGGGCTGGTTGTTTCCCAGAATAAGTCTTAACAGGGACAAAACAGACTAACAGTGTTAGAGCAAAGGAGAACACAATAGCCCCAGCCAGGTTTTCTCTACTCAAGCAGCCTCCCTGGAGGATCTGGCTTTGTCTCAGAGGTTACCAAACTTATTTGGCCTACTGCCCCCTTTTAAAAAAAATAAATTACTCAGGCCCCCTTGGAAATCTACTTTCTTTAACCCTTTAATTTTCTTTTTTAATTTGCATCATTTCAAAGTACTACTGCTCCCTCCCCCAACAGACAGTATCCCTCACTTTGGGAACTTATGGGGTTGCTTGACTCATTCCTTGAGTCTCTTAAATATGGAGAGAGGAGGCACGGTAGGGTGGATGGGGAACTGGACTTGGAATTAGGAGACTTGGGTTTGACTATTAGTTTCCACACCTACTACCTGGCTGAACATAGTGGCAAAATCACTTTGCCTCTTCAAACCCTCAGTTTCCCCATCTGTAGAAAGGGGGACAGGAAGCATCTGAGTGGTTCAGTGGATACAGTGCTGGACCTGGAGTCAGGAAGACCTGAGTTCAAATTTGACCTCTGACACTTACTAGCTGTGTGATGCTGGGCAAATCACTTAGCCTCCGTTTGCCTCAGTTTCCTCATCTGTAAAATGAACTGGAGAAGGAAATGGCAAACCACTCCAGTATCTTTGCCACAAAAACCCCAAATGGGGTCACAAAGAGTCAGACATGATGGAAACAAATAAAGCTACATCCTTAGTTACTGTAAAAAACTGGTAGATGTGATTTCCCCTTCCCCTCTCCCCAACTTTTCAGTTTCCTTTTATATGTTATATAAACATATGTTTATATGTTCCTTGAGAGCAGGGACCACCATTCTGCTGGCACTTACATTCCCAGAGTTCAACACATAAGAAGTTTGTCAGGGATATCTAAAAGAATGTGGAAAATGTGAAAGGTATGGTAGAACCGGAGAAAAGCAACTCTTCAAAAAAAAGGAAGAGAAAAGAATCTGCAAACTCTAAGCTTGTTTTTGATTCCTGGAAAAATTTAGATGGTTGGTTAAAGAGATGGTTGGTGAGCATCTAGGAATGGAAGTGGTGATTCCAAAGAACCAGCATGGCTTTATCATGCCAAACTAACCTTATTTATTGACAGGGTTATTGAACTGGTAGATCAGGAGAATTATGCAGATTTCAGGAAAGCATTGGATAAAGAATTTCATAATACTCTTCTGAGAAAGAAAGAGATTTGTGAACTATATGATAATATAATATTATATAGTTAGATTGATTTGAAACTGGTTGAGTGGTCAGCCTCAAAGCAGCTCTTAAATGGTTTACCGTCCACTTGGTAGGAGGTCCCCAGTGAGTGTCACAGTGATCTAGGCTAGATACTGTTCTGTCATATTTTTTTTTAATTATGTCTTAGACAAAGGTATCGATAGTATTCTGATCAAATTTAAAAATGAAAATAATATGATAGCTAATAATAACTAACATTTATATAGTGCTTACTATGTCCTAGACACCATGCTAAGCACTTTGCAATTATTACCTGCTTTGATCCTTATAACATCTCTGGCAGGTTTAGGTGCTATTATTTATCCCCATTTTATACAGACGGGGAAATTGAGGCAATCAGAGATTTTTTTTTTTTAATGATCCACTCAGGACTACACAGCTACTATGTGTCTGAGGTTGGATTTGAATTCAGATCTTCCCAACTCCAGGCCCAGTCCTCTACCCCACCACAGCATCTAGCTGCCTTAAATGATGAAATGACCAAAAAAACCCCAAAAAACCCTCCACAAAAGGGATAGTTACTATTCAGGATGACAGTCAAGATCCAAAAAGGCTTGAGCAGGTGAAATCTACAAAGGTGAAATTCAATATAGACATAGATAAAGTTTTATACTTGGGTTGAAAAATCAATTTCACAAGTACGTGATTAGAGAGAAATGATTCAGCAGCAGTCTGTCTGAAAAAGACTGGGGGGTGGAGGTTGTACTATAAACTCAGTGAGTCAGCAATGAAAGCTGGCAACCGAAAAAAAAAAGCTAAGGTGATAGGGCTTCATGGCTTCCAGGAAGAGGTGAAAAGATTGACAAGATGGATAACCTTGAGTCCATAAGGAAATAATCTGAAGAAACGAAGGATGCTTGGCTTAGAAGACTGGGGGAGGAGAACAGGGAAAAAACATGATTGGAGGGTGAGAGTGGGATAAAGCTTGTTCTGTTTCTCCCCAGAGGGAGGAGTTCAGAGAAATGAGTAGAAATTGCAAAGAAGTAAACACAAATTTCTTACCAATTTGTTGTTGTTTCAGTTGTGTTTAACTCTTCATGACCTCATTTTTCTTGGCAAAGATACTGGAGTGGTTTGCCATTTCCTTCGGCAGCTTATTTTATAGATGAGGAAACTGAGACAAACAGGGTTAAGGGACTTGCCTAGTGACAGCCAGTAAGAGTCTGAGGCTGGATCTGAACTCGGATCTTCCTGACTCCAAGCCCCAGGTGCTCCATGTATTACACCACCTAGCTGCCTCCTAACAATTAGAGACGTTCAAAAGTGGAATAGTGGGCCTCAAGAGGTGATGAGTTCGTTCCATCTCCTAGGAGTTGAGGATATATGACCCCTGGCTAAATGTTAGAGTGGGGAATCCTTTCAGGTATAGACCGGCTTAACTGTTAAGGTCCCTTCCACCTCTCAAATTCTGTGATTCTGACAGATGTAATGGCTGGGTATGTAGATTTTGGAGTCAGGTAAAAAAATGAAAGCTCAGCCCATGGGAGCTGAGGAGACCAAAGGAAAGTATACCAAGTGTGTAAAGAAAAAGTAAACACAGAGCAAAGGGGCTGGGGAGGCAGAGCTAAGAGGGAATGGTAAATAACAATGCAGTGAGCAGCCCTCCCAAAGACTCCTCCAAAGAGATCTAAAAATGCACCAGACCAAATCTGATGGGGCCACAAAAAGTCACAGTGAATCATTTGCTCAGCTCAGTTTGGCACAGGAGGACAGAAAGAGAGGTCTTCAGACATGGAGGAAGGGTCGGGCCAGAAACATGATGCTTGTAGGAACACTGAGGCACTCTGAGATCCTAGGCCACATACTGGACCACCATGATGGGGACAGGTGCTAACTGACAGTGCTGTCACCCACTACCCAGTTCCAGGTTACAGATCCAAGGCAGAGTGAGAAGGGCACTTGCATAGGGAAGGGAGTGGCATCCGCTGGACAGGAAGTTTTGTTTTGTATATAGCAAAAGGAAAAAGTTCAGAAGCAGGGAGTAACAGCGGTGTAGATCAGAGTCCCATCTCAGTTCCAGTACCTAGTCCAGTCTACAGAGGAATAACCCAAGCAGAAATCCCAGACCAAAAGGAAGAATACACTTCTGTCACTTGGAATCAAAAAAGCTTTATAGCTAGCTGATAGGGTTCGTGTCCAACAGAAGTCTACCGAACCCAGGTCAGAAAATTGCAGAGGCCAAATGGAGCAGGAGGGGTTGGGGGAAAAGGGAAAGTACTTGGATTTTGTCCTGGGTCAGATCACTTTCAAACCACTGAAAATTTGCAAGTCCTGGGACTGTTCCTAAAATCCTGGAATAACACAATATACAATACCCCAAGAAAGCAGCAATAGAAGTAGCTATTTCCTCCTGAAGGCAGAGCCCAGTCCTAAGACATCCAAGTCAGGAAGCAGGCTGGATAAATGGGCAAACTAAAAATAAAAACTAAAAACCTCACCATAATGAGCATAATGGTGGCAAGAATGCTCAAGAAACAAATGTTGAAGAGATTGACTCCAAAACATCTATTGGTAATGCTTCAGAAAAACACAAATGCCCCCACAACTTGGACTCAAATTCAACAAGAATTCTTGGAAGAAATGCAGCAGGAATTTTTTTTTTAAGTTATTTTTATTTTTTGTAAATGAAATGAGAGTACTTGAAGAAAATTTTGGAAAAGAAATGAGAGATAGTAGTAAGAAGTGGACAGGAAACTAACAGCAAATGGCAAAGAGGTATAAAACATAGCTTTTTCAAAATTCAAAAGAAATCAATGAACTTCATAAGGTAACAAGAAATAGGAAAACAAAGACAAATACCTGAAAAAAACCAGAAGAAAATATAGTAAATCTCATAGGGAAAAAAATAACCTGGAAAACCGATTAAGGAATTTGTAATTACAAATCACTGAGGGCAACTAGGTGGCACAGTGAAATAGAAGGCAGGGCTTGAAATGACTGAACAACAACAAATTGTTCAGAAAATTGTGCTTGCCTCTTTGGAACGTCTACTCATTTTCTCCTGGCTTCTGCCTCTTCAGAGAAACAGAACAGGCTTTATCCCTCCCTTACCCAAACACCCTCTAAAAGACTCATCTTCCTGAGTACACATCTGACCTCAGACTACACTAGCTGTGTAATCCTGAGCAAGTCACTTGACCCTGTTTGCCTCGGTTTCCTCATTTGTAAAATGAGCTGAAGAAGGAAATGGCAAACCGCTCCAGTATCTCTGCCAAGAAATCACAAAGAATGAGACATCATTGAAAAATGACTCAAAAACATCAATGAACTATCTGAACACCACAAAAAAAAGAAAAAGATCCTAGACATTATAGTTCAAGAAACCTTAAAAAAGAAAACTGCTTAGATCTCTTATAACGAGAAGAGAGAAAACGGAATCTACTAGACTACTCCTGAAAGAAACACCAAAATGAAAATTCCCAGGAACTTCATAACTTAGATCCAAATTGAACAGGTCACAGAAAAATGTGGCAAGCAGTCAGAAAAAAAAAATTCAAGTACTGAGGAGCTACAAGTCAGGATCAGGTCCTACTTAGCAGTCATATAAAGAATTGGAGAACTCGGAATACAATATTCCTGAAGGCAAGGGACATGTACAAGATTACAGCTAAGCTGTACCCAGCAAAACTGAGTATATTGTTATAGGGGAAAGAGATAGATCTTTAATAAAACAACTTCCAAATATGCTTGATGAGAAGTCCAGAGCTATGGAGAAACACACACAGGTGTGAAGAGAAACATAAAAAGGTAAACACAAATGAACAATAATGAAGGACTAAAGGATAAATTGCTGACTTTCAACTATGGGGAGATGATGCATGTGTCTTGTCTGATGTCTATCAACATCATCATCAGAATTCTTATAGAGAGAGAGTCCAATTAAAGAAGGCCTGGGAGGGGTTCTGTTATGTCTTGATGATCTTAATCACGGGAAGAGGAATATACTGGCAAGGAAGGTTAGGAAAAACTATCTCCTATAATCAGGGTGAACAAGTAGACATCTATACAAACAAGGAAGAAGGAGTGAGGGGAACAGCTGACATTTGCACTTCACTCTTGTCTGGACTGGTTAAAGGAAGGAAGAGCACAGCCAAACACACATACACACAGAAATACATTTCACTCAAGGGGGAAATAGGAAGGCAAGGAGAAGATGGATTTGGAGGGTGGATAGATTAGTGTTAAGCAAAATATTTATAGCTCTTTTTGAGGGGGGTCAAAGAATGGGAAACTGAAAGGGTATCCATAAGCTGGGAAATGGATACACAAGTTATGGTATATAAGTGTGATGGAATACTACTGTGCTGAACTCTTACCCGCATAGTGATTAGCCAGAACAGCACTAGCGATGAAACAAGCTATCTACCTCCTAAGAGGTGGACTCAGAATGCAGAAGGAGTTAAATATTTTTTGGAAGTGGGCAATGCAGAAATCTGTTTTGACTGAGTCTACACATTTTTAATGGGTTTTGTTTTTCTTATATTTTCAATTGAGGTGGGAGGATGAGGTAGTAGATCTTAAATGATTAAAATTCAAAAAATATTAAAACAGAAAGAAAGTTGACTTTAGAGTTAGAAACATTTGTTTCAGTTATGCCTCTAACACATACTGGCTATGTGACTGTGGGCAAGTCACTTAACCTCCTAGCCATCCAGACAACTTAAAAACTTTAAGATGTAAAACAATCTACCTCGGTAGAGGGAATTCTTCACCAGGAGTTCCCTGATCAGATGAAATCATAGGACCAGTAGGGAAACAAATACTATGGAAGTGTAGGGCATTATTACAAAGAATTTAATGGATTCATTTTAAGTTCATGATTAATGGTATCTTATATTTCTATATCATCTTATTTTAATAGCTTTAATATTATACTGATCACTTATAACAGCTTACATTTCTAGAGCATTTATTATTATTAAATTTTATGTTTCTTTTCTTTCCTCTCTCCAGCACCTATCCTAGCATATGTACTTAATAAATACTTGTTGATTAACTGGGGGGTAGGGTAGGGAAGGGTCTAGGATATCACTCTAGGGAATACCTGTATCTAGGGAATGAGACATGAAAAATGACCCTGTAAATGTGACTAAACAAGACTGATCCAAGAAGCAGAAAGTAAACCATAACAGGGCAGCATCACAAAGACCCAGGGAGAAAAGGGTATCTCTGAGAAAAGGATGTTCCACAGTATTAATGCTGCAGAGAAGTGAAGAAGGGTGAGGAATGAGATTATTGGATTTAGCACTACAGGGATCATTGGTGAATCTGGGGAGAGGTTTTAGTTGAGTGATGGGGATGGAAGTGAGGATGTGAAAAAAGAGAAGTGCCAAGTGTAGACAGATTTTTCTTGGAGTTTGCCTGTGAATAGAGTACTGGCCCTGGAGTCAGGAGGATCCAAATTCAAATCTGGTCTCAGGCTTTTGACACTTACTAGTTGTGTGGCCATGGGCAAGTCACTTACCCCAACTGTCTTGCCTCCTACCTCCAAAAAAAAAGATGTAAAGTGATAACCTGGGAGTATGGTAGGGTCTGGTGCTTCTGTTGTAACCTCCCCTCTGTGGAAAAACAAGTATAAACAACTCTATAAACCACCAGGTAAATATGCTGCTATCTTCTGGAAAAAGTTCCCATGCTCTCCTCCAAAGCACCAGCTGGCCAACCCTCTCCCAGGAACCCAACACAGTGTGATATATTTGTTGAGATATCTAGGCTTCCCTGAGCTCTCTGGTTTCAATGTTCTCATCTTTTTAGGAGGAAGCCCATAAAACAGAAGCTGTGTGTGAGATCAGATAGTACTAATATCCCTTCCTCTTCACTCCAGTTTAGCAGATGAGCAGGAAACTGGGGAATGCTTTTCTCCAATCCCAGAATGAGCTCACTCTGGAAATTCCCAGCCTGTGACCAGAGAAACATTGACAACTTCTTAAAAGTATGTGGGTGCTGCCTAAGCCTCAGGTATGTGGTTAGCAAAGGGGATGGAATACCACCCAATCCTGTGTCATGGATAATAGAATAACAAATCATTTCCTTCCTTTCTTCCAGCTAGGCATAAGTAATCAAAGGAGATAGTAACTACATTGTTCTAAACCACTGAGTATGGTCACCCTCTGCTGCCACCCACCCAAACTGATTTTTGACAATTTAACAATAGATTTATGATGGGAAACCCTCTATAAAGGCAAACAAGATTGACACCCACACTGCTGGACCAGTGGCCACGATAACCAGGGGTGCAGGTCACTGCTGTTCTCTTTCCCCTCAGTTGCCACCCCCAACTCTTTCCTAGAAAATGCATACACCTCTGGTGACTCTGCAAATGTCCCCATGCTCTCTGAGGGAGTTTCCCTTTGGCAGAACTTATTCATCTTTCCTTCTGAAGGAAAAGGCCATCCTTTTGTTGCCATAGGTTGCAGGCAGAGGTTGTCATGATACAGAATTGGTCCAATTCATTTAACTGGAAAGAGGTGACTTGTATTTAGGACTTATATAGTAAATATTAACAACCAAAATCCAAACTCTGTACACATTTAAAGGTTCCTCATTTTATTCCCTATAAGGGCAATAGGCGAACCAGAAGCTTAAGTGACTTGGTGGCTAGAGTGCAGGACTTGGGAGTCAAATTCTGATTCAGACCCTTATGTCCACACTAGCTACGTGTCCATGGATAAGTCATCGTTATCTGAACCTCAGATAACGGCACCTACGTCACAAGGTTGTTGTAAGGATCAAGTAAGATGATATATGTAACTCAACGTATGTAACATGTAACACTAGCTGAGTGGAACTTGGCAAATAACTTTCCACTTCAGATTCTCAGCCTGTAAAAGAGGGATAACAACAGCATCTACTTCAAAGAACTTTGCCGTGAGGCTCAAATGAGATAACATATGGAAAGTGCATTGCAAACCTTAAAACGGGGCACTTCAGTGGCTCAGTGTCTGGAGTCACTAGCACCGTAGTTCAAATCTGGCCTTGGACACCAGCTGGGTGATCCTGGGCAAGTCCCTCAACTCTGTTGGCCTCAGTTTAAAATGAGCTAGAAAAGGAAATGGCAAACAACTCAATATCTTTGCCAAGAAAACCCCAAATGAGGTCATGAAGAGCTGGATGCAATTAAATCACAGAAGGACAACAAAACGTTAAAGTACTATATAAATGCTAACTATTATTGTGCGAGTTGGAAAGGGAGAAGCTGGGTTACCTAAATCACTCACTGGTGTTAAACTCAAAACAGAAACAGAGCCACTAAACTTTACATAAGGATCCCTAATGCCCCATACTGGCTTAGAAAATCACATATTAACATCATCTATGTTCTACTGGATTTTAATTTGCTTTGTTAAATATTTTCTAATTATGTTTTAATCTGGTTCCACTCTGTACTGTTGGGGACATGTTTGACACTTCTAAACTAGATAAAGCATTTCTAGAAAATGGGGAGGTGGTAGCTATGTCCAGAACACCAAGTGAAAACACTCTGGAATGATTTGTTCAGCCAGCTTGGTTCAGGGAGGATGAATTAATAAATGTTTTATTAAGGGTCATTACGCCTGGGGCACTAAGCCAAGCACTAGATAAAGTGGAAAAGAGGCAAAAGTCAGTCCCCCACTTCAAGGAGTTTACAATCTAATAGGGGAGACAAATGTGTACCAACAAACTACAAAAACAGGAAACAATTAAAAGGCTAAAAGGCGGAGGCACTAGAATTAAGAGGGGTCGGGAACAACTTCTAGCAGTACAGTGGATTTTAGTTGGGACTTGAAGGAAGCCAGGAGATTCCTCAGGGAAGGGCATAGACAGGGAAAACCCAGAGCTCACAGATAGAGTGTCTTGTTCATTGAACAGCAATATGGACTGTGTCATGGGATTGAAGAGTATTTTGATTGGAAAGTGAAAGAAGACTGGAAAAGTGTGAGGGTGGGGTACTGAAGTTTTAAAGAGCACCAGAGGCCTTGACAACAGATTGGATAGCCCCTACCTATGCCAGAGATGGTGAGGAGTCAAGTTTTTTGAGATTTTGAGCTGAGGGACTAGGAGGATGGTGACAGTTACAAGGAAGGTAAAGAGGATTTGGGGAGTGATGAGTTCTGTTTTAGACATATCAAATATTAAATGTCCAGTTAGAGATGTGAAATGGAGCTTTGTATCCTGCTCCCCCTTCCTGCCCCCAGCTGTGGGAAGATTCCATGACCCCAATCTAAATAATCTTGAGTCATACTTCTCAGGAGATGCCACTAACCTGGGTTTCATTCTTCTTCCACCCACTAACAAACATCACACCAAACTAGAACCCCTACAAGCAGAAGGTATGACTAAATACGGGGCTGTCTCTACCCTGTACCAATAACTCACTTCTGGGCAAGTCTGTGTGAGCCTACGGTTTACACAGTTGGGCAGTCAGGGAGGTTTCTACTAACAGGCTGGGAGCATTAAGAAAAGAAACTAAGACCCATGTTAATAATAAAAGGCTATTACATTCATAGTACAGACAAATAAGTCAATCAACAGCTATGTGCCAGTCACAGGGCTTAGTGGTAGTGACATACACACAAAAAAAGGCAAAAAACAATCCCTGTTCTCAGGAACCTCATATTCTACTGGGGGAGAGGTAGGGAGACAACAGGAAAAGTTATTCACAAACAAAATACATACAAGGAAAACTGGAGATAATCAAGGGAAAGAAGGCACTAGCATTAGTAGGAATCTCAAAATGCATCTTGTAGAAGGTATGATTTTTGCTGTGACTTGATCTTGTCTAGATTTAAGAGCTAGAATGGCTATGTTCCAGAAATGAAAATTTCCAACGGGTTACAGGGGCAACTAGGTGGCACAGATCATTGATTCTGGAGTCAGGAGGACCTGAGTTCAAATCCCACCTCAAACAGTTACTAGCTGTCTGATCCTAAGCAAGTAACTTCACCCCATTTGCCTCAGTTTCCTCATCTATAAAAGGAGCTGGAGAAGAAAACGGCAAAGTACTCCAGTGTCTGACAAAATGGGGTCACAAAGAGTCTGACTCCAATGAAAAACGACTCAACAACATCAATGGGTTATAAAGTAATCTTCCACTATCCTCCTCTACCAATACCCTCTCATGGAGGTGATAGGATATTAATAAAGATAGGCCCCACTGAACAGCAGGTCCACTGCCCCTACCTAGGCACTCACCGCCCCCCCCCCGATATCCTAGCTTCTTCATATACGCCTCACTGTCCATGAACTCCCATTTTTCACAGAAACAACAAGTGTGTCCATGTGATGGGATCCCAGTTACTGCCTCTAGCTAGTCACTGCCCCTGGACCCATTCCTCATATTTCCCACAGAAAACAGCAGGTGTGTCCATGGACTCAACCACAACCACATCCATCCATCTAGTCTCAGACAGGACCGCAATACTCAGTCAATCAGAAAGCAGCACCACCAGGACACCCAAGTGGAATTGTGGACCCCAAAACAATAGAAGGGACTTTCCCTAAGTATGTATCTTCGAAGTCATAGTAAAGAACTGACCTAGAGTGAACTTAAGATATAGAGAGGTTATTATAATGTCATTGTCATACATACATACCACCCCCAATGGGGTTTTCTGTATGCATGTGCAGTTCCACTCTGGTAGGGACCCCTCCTCTATTACCTAATCCCTTGACAAACCCCTCCTGCCTTTTTCATATTTATAATTTCTGTTATGTAACTGAATCTTTACCCTATAAAAATCCATCTTGCTTTCTCTGAAGTTGCTGGTTCCTCTTGGAACTTAGCCCACTTCATGAAAGGTCTCAATGTAAATAAGTACCTGTCTTTTAAATGCAATAGTGGGAAGTGACTCTGGATTCACAGGTTCACACTTAAAACTACAGGGGGCCTGCAGACACCATCTAGACTGACCCCCTCCGTTTTTTACAGACGGGAAAAACAATGTCACCCATGTGGCACAACTGGAACTCAAACTAAGGTCTTTCTGATTTCAAATCCAGGGTTTTTTCTCTTCTGCCAGTAGGGCAGGTCCTACCCTATTGAAAATGGGCTCTCTTTTTGTCACCTAGGAAATCTCCAAGTTTAAAGAGGTTCATCATCAGAATATTGGTCATCAGGTGATAAAATGTTTTTGTAGGCTCTAGTAATGGTATTAACTCAAAGCGAAACAAGATGCCTGAGGGCCACACATTAACTCAGTTTTAAAATGTACTATTACCTACGTTTTATTGTATTATTTTGTTCAATATTTCTCAATTACATTTTAATCAGATTCAGGCCTTACTCAAGAGTATTGTGGGTAGGCATCCCTCAGGATTAGATACCTTTGAGCTAAAGCATAGGTCATTCAAATCTAGGGTCTATTATTTACTATATATGTGGCCTTAGGCAATCATTAAACCTCACAGTAAAAAATGAGGAGGTGGGGCTAGATGAAAGGTGAGGTCTCCAGCAAGTCTCAATCTATAATCACACTAAGTGGAAGGGTTTCCAAGTGTAGGTGGAGTGAAAACTAGATCTTTTAGAATACCAGATCTATTGAAAAAGGCACGTAACAACAGGCATCTGAATCAGTTCTGAGAATATCTTTGGAGATACAGACTTACCTACTGTTCTGTATAAACTCCAAACAAACCCCCAAAACTATCTCAATGAAGCTGCATACTGAAGTCTGACTAAAGGACAATCAGTCAATCAATAAACATTTATTGAGTGCCTACTATGATCCAGGCACTAAGCTAAATGCCGGTAGATGTTCGGTTAAGTATCCATTGATCTGTTTTGGTATTCCTAACTTCTTTCTCAGTTTTTCTGACTCATAGAATATAACCCATATTCTTCCAAAACTCATGCTGAAAAGCCAGCAAGAAGACAATCTATCTACATAGGTGAGTGAACATCTCTGAGAGAATAACTGCCATTTCCATCAGAAAGCTGATACATCTTGCCTGTTAGTTTTATCTAACATAACTACAACTTTTATCCACTTACCAATGAGGAAACTGAGGCCTTCTGAAAAGGAAGGAGTGTAGTGAATCACAAGTAAGATCACTGTAACATCAACCTGAGCGACTGACTGGAAGAAAGATAGTAACCTCAATGGAAATAAGGAAGCTAAGAAGAGATGAGAGTTTGGCAGGAAAGATACTGATGTGTTAAGTTTGAGATGACTAGGAGACAACCAGTGGGAGAATTCTAATAGATGCTGGTAATGCAAGACTGGAGCTCAGCAAAGTTTCCATTTTGATGAGAGTTGAACCTGTGACAAATGAGGAGGTCTCTAAGGGAGTGTAGAGAAAGAAGGGGAGTATTTTTGGTCTGTAAAGTTTGGCTGTGAAAGGAAGGTGTGATATAGGAAGATAGCTTGAGACAATGGAGAGTAAGATCAAGTGAAGAATACAAAGGAAATGTTACAAGATACTAGTACTTTATAGTACTAGTATATAAAGTACATACATATTATAGTATACCACATACTATATACATATATATGAAAATATACTACATAGAATTTATTAAAAGTATAGCACATTACACATATACGCATGCATGAACATTTTACATTACACACACGTAATACACATCTATCTAATGTATCTAAAAAACAATGTATACAATCCTAACCATAGGTATTCTCACCCCACCCCACCCAATTACAAAATAGCTTCCAGCTCATATTAGGTGCTAGGAGGCAACACTTATTCTAGGTTCTTTACCTGCTCCAAGATGCTCTCTAGAAGATGGAAGCTGGGAATTACTGTTGGGGAAAGTACACATAGCTTCTTCTTAAAACCTTTTGGGTGACTAGGGAAAAGACATCCAACCCCTCTACCCAGGTAACCCCTGACCACCATAAGCTAGATCTCTTAATCACCTTGCCAAACAGGATCACTTCTTAATTATCTCAAAAGATCCAGCGAAAAGACTACTAGCAAGACAGGGAAATCTCACTGTCCCCAGGCATGGTACCACTAGATGGGCGAGCAGATCCTAACCTAGGGTCTTAAAGAACACTACCTCTATGCCCATCCCACTCTCAATGTCTAAGAGTAACCCTAGAAGTAGCCCAAGAAAAGAACTGTTACAACGTAGGAGGATAAGGTACAAGAAAAGCCCGGGAATCGCAGGAGTATGGTACCTATGGGGTCAGGGCGTCTGAATAATTTTGCTCCTGATTCCAGTGCACGACCCAGGGCATTTCCTCTTTATAAGGTTCAACTCACAGTCCCAAACTGCTCTGAAAGCCAGTGAGAGTGATTAGAGTAGTGGAAAGATTTGGAGTCAAAGGATCTGAGTTCAAATCCTAACTTTTCCATTTATCATCTTTGTGACCTCGGGTAAATTACTTAACCTCTCTGGATGTAAGCTTCCTCATAAGTAAACCAAACTCATAAGTAAACATCGACGGGGCTCGATGACATCCAAAGGCCCTTTCCAACTCTAAAGCTATTTTCTCTTGTGATCTGTGATGTTGTAAAGCCAAAAAAAAGAGAAGAGGAAAAGGCAAGTGCACATTCAGCGAAGGTTTTCTTTCGCTTCAACACCAACCTCCTGTTTGCCTCTACCCTCTTTCTCCCAAAGAGTTCTGCCGAACCGCTTTTTCACCCCCCATAGGCATCCCAAGTTTTCTACCATCTCTAGAGAGCGGCAAGGGCCGCCTTGGGCACAGTTCCCCGGCTGGTCAGCTCTTCGGCCCCGGGGGCACTCCTTCCACCGGCTCAGGAGAGCCAAGGGCCACGTTTGGAGACCCTGCCCCCTTCCGTCCCGAGCACAGTTCCTCCCCTCCAGCGCCCGGGCTCCAGAGCCCAGGCTCCAGCCCGGCCTGCGCCCCACGTGGGACACCAGGGTTCTGGAGGGCGAGAACACACACGCACCTCTGAGGGGCCACAACCCGGGGCGCCCTGCTCCGCTTCTGCCTCGGACGCTTCCCTTCCGGACCAGGGGCGCTCCTCCTCCCTTCGCCCCAACCCCATGCCCGAGCTCGCCCGATGCCCACCCTTCGCCTACCGCGGCCGCTTCACCACGCAGCGCCGGAGCCCGAGCAGCCTGGGGAGCCGGCCAGCCGGGCGGACGGGCGGGGTCCCAGGCTCTTCCCCGCCCCATACCTGCGGGGGGGCGGGGCCGAGGCCCGGGGGCGGGGCCGAGGCCCGGGGGCGGGGCTTGGGGCCCCAGGGGAAGGCGGGGTTGGAGGGCAGGAGGGACCGCCCCCGCCTGGGAAAAATGCCTGTTACAGTAATTCCTTTCGCCAGAGCCCCGCACGCTTCCAGTCCCTCGCACGTTCACCGAGCATTTATTAAGCACCTGCCGTGTGCCCCGTTAGGAAACCTTCGGTGGGTTTAAGATTCCCACGAGCGCCGCCCCCTCCGTTTAGGAAAGAAAGAAAGCAAGCGCTTACTCTCCTCCTCCACCTTCCTTATCAAAAGGCGTCCAGCGCCTGCGGGCGCCCGTGGGGCGGGGCGCCTGCCTGGGCTCGGGCTGAAGAGGGGCTTCACGGAAGGGGCCTCGCCTCGCCTCTTTAGCGACTAAAGCGCCCTTAGACCAGGGTGAGGGGGGTGATCCCACAGCCCGGGAGGGGTCTCGCTTCCTTCCCGCCCATCCAGACCTGGACGGCTAGTCCCGGGGCCTGCCGACCGTCCCAGGCAGGCGTCCCTAAAGCCCTGCTCGGCCCGGCTCGGCCCTCCCGCCTCTCCCCTCCGATTTCCAGACCCGGCGGCCCGACCCTCGGGTCTCCCCCTCCCTCCCTTCCCCGGGGGCTCCTGCGGCCTCTCCACCCCGCTCCCTTCGGAGCTTTGCCAGCCCCTCGTGGGCGCCCTCACCTGCCAGCTCTGGCGCCCGCCTGGTACACACGAGCGCCCCACAAGGCCCCGAGGTGGGACCAGAGGCACGGCTGGGCGCCGAACCCCGTCGGTCCGCCGGGACGCTCTGCCTCAGCCCCGGCAAGCCACGCAGGCGGCGGAGGGACACAGCTTCCGGGCGCTGCGGGGCGCCCAGGGCAGCAGGGGCTCCGGGCTAGGACGCTGGGCTGCGGCTTCTCGTCTTAGCGCCACTTTGGGGCCCTTTTGACCTGACGCATTTCGGGGGGCGGAACTTTGGGGAGAGAGCTGGCCGCGCGCGCCGTCTCTTCCCCCACCCGGCCCCGAGTTTCCTAAGCCGGCTTGCCCTTGGCCGCAGCCGCTGCTGGGTCTCACCGTGCGCGTCCTAGCCTCAGGGGGCTCTCCCTTGGCCAGGGCAAACTGAGGACCAGGCAGGGAGTCGGCCGAGGCTGCGGACCGGCAGGTCTCCTCTGGCCCCACGGCCAGCCAGGCACCTTGCTGTGCGCTGCCAAACGGATGGACCTAGAACGTTTCAAGGGAAGTGTCTGAAGGGAAGGAAGGCACTCACCCTGGGGTCACCAGCTCTCAGCCCTTCCCGAGGAGGTAGTCGGTGCCCGGGCTCAGGTGCGATGAACCTTGAGAAACTTGAATCGGAAACCAGAGACAGGTAGCCTGAGCTCCAGCAAAAGAAATGGGGTGGGCTAGAAATAAACTAGGGGAGCAAAGAATAGTGTATTTGTCAGATTGATGGAAATGGAGGAATTTATGACCAAACAGGATAGAAAACATTATGAAGTGCAAAATGGGCTAACTTGGATTACATTAAATTGAAAAATCTGCACGAGCAAAGCGAATGCAACCAAGATTGGGAAGGAAGCAGAAAACTGGGAAAGAATTTTTGCAACTAGTGTCTGTGATAAAGGTTTCATTTGTAAAATATATAGAGAACTGTGAGTCAAATTTACAGGAATACAAGCCGTCCCCCAACTGATAAATGTTCAAAGGAAATGAAAAGGTAGTTTTCAGAGGAAGAAATTAAAGTTATCTATAGTCATAAAAAATGTTCTAAATTACTATTAATTAGAAGAAAATCAAAACAACTCTGAGGTACCATATCACACCTATCAGATTGGCTAACATGACAAAAT
>CM053770.1:516842700-516959614 GCA_028658325.1 Potorous gilbertii
ATATGTGGGAGAATTGGAACACTAATTCACTGTTGGTGGAGCTGTGAGCTGATTCAACCATTCTGGAGAGCAATTTGGAACTATGCCCAAAGGGCCACAAAAATGTGCATACCCTTTGACCCAGCAATATCGCTACTAGGACTATATCCCCAAGAGATCATAAAAATGGAAAAGGGTCCCACATGTACAAAAATATTTATAGCAGCTCACTTTGTGATAGCTGAGACCTGGAAATCAAAGGGATGCCCATCAATTGAGGAATGACCGAACAAGTTGTGGTATATGAATGTAATGGATACTATTGTGCTATAAGAAATGATGAACAGGAAGACTTCAAAGAGGCCTGGAAACTCTGAGAGGAGAAATAGTGAGTACCTTCTGGGGACTTCAAATTGTGAGTGCAGATACCCAGTCTCCCCACCTCACAACCTAGGCCTCTCACCATCTCTCATACCATCCCATATCTAATCTGTTGCTTAGGCCTGTAATTTCACCTTTACCACAGCTCTCAAATGTGTCCCCTTTTCTCCTCAGATACAGCCACCAACCTGATACAGATTCTCATCACCTTACATCTGCATTATTGCAATAGACTGCTAGATGGTCTACCTGCCACATATCTCTTCCCACTGCAATCCATCTTCCATTCAGCTGTTATATCAAAGTGATTTTCCTAAAGTGCAGTTCTGACCATGCCACCTCTCCCACCTCCAACCCCCAGCCAATAGAATGCAATGGCTCTCAGCTCCAGAATCAAATACAAAATCCTCTGTTTGGTGTTCAAAGCCCTTCAAAACCTAGTTGCCTTTCTAGTCTTTTTGTACCTTACACACCCCCTCTCCCAGTCCCTAGGACTCTTCAATCCAGTGACACTGACCTCCTTACTGTTCCAGGAACAGGACACTATATCTCAGCTCAGGCAATTTCTCTGGCTATCTCCTTTGCCTGGGATGCTCTCCTACCTTCTCTCTGCCTCCTAACTCCCTTCAAGTCCCAACTAAAATCCTACCTTCTATGGGAAGCCTTTCCTAATCTCTCTCTCTCTAGGGCTGAGAGTGAAGGGGGTAGACTGGGGGGAGGAAAGAAAAACAAAAGAAATTTACATGGTAACTATTATATGTTTAAAAGGAATAGCAAATTGTAAATAATAAATTTTCAGTTTCATGTACAATCATCTTTTTAAAAAAAATTATGCTATGATTCTAGTGCCTTCTCTCTGTTAATTGTTTCCTGTTTATCCTGTATTTAGACTGTCTATATTTGTTTGATTGTTGTCTCTTCCATTAGAGTGTGGGCTCTTTGGGGGCAGGGACTTTCATAGTAGGTGTTTAATAAATGCCTATTAACGGTCAGTTGGGGAAATGGCCCCAGAGGGATGCTATGAGTACTTGAGTAAAGTCATATCGATAGCAGTTTGTAGAACAGAGAGTAGTGAGAGTAGATTAGAGTGAGACAGGGAGACAAATTATGGGCCACTGCCGTTATCTAGGCAAGAGATGATGAGGGTCCAAACCAAGATAGTACTATATGAGTAAAGAGAAGCAGCTGAATGTGAATGATGTAGAATCAGGAAGGCCAAAACTTGGTAACTGATAGGCTATGTCGAGGGGAAGGAGGTTGGAGAATTTCATGTAAGGCTGAGATTATGAGCATAGAAGACGAGAAGGATGGTGGTGTCTGACAAATATAAGGATGTTTAGAAGAGGGGTGGGTTTGGGGGAAAGAGAATGAGTTCTATTTTGAGTGTGTTGAATTTGAGATTCATACTCGGGGGCATCCAGTTTGAAATAGAAATGGTGATTTCAGGGGAGACTGAGGCTACATTTATAAATCTGTAAGGCGTCACATTATTCTAGTCACTGTATTAATTCTCCATATTGTTTTTCAGTCATTTTTCATGACCTCATTTGGGCTTTTCCTGGCAAAGATCCTGGAGCGGTTTGCCGTTTCCTTTTCCAGCTCATTTTACAGACGAGGAAACTGAGGTAAACAGGGTTAGGTGACTTGCCCAGGTTCACACAGCTAGTGAATATGTGAGGCTGGATTTGAACTCAGGAAGGTAAGTCTTCCTGACCTCAGGCTCAGCATTGCATCTGTTGTGCCACCTAGCTGCCCTAAGTCAAAGGACTAGAGTGTAAATCCTACCTGTGTGACCTTGGGCAAATCACTTAGCTTATCTGGGCCTTAACTTCTTCATCTTTAAAATGAAGGGGTTGGGTTATATGGTTTCTGAGGTTCCTTCCAACACTAGATTTATAACCTTTGTTAATCTATGATCCTATAATATACCACAATTTGTTCTGTTCTCCGCTTGATGGCATCTTTTTGTTCTCAGTTCTTTGCTACAACAGAAAGTACTGCTATAAATATTTTTGTAAATAGGGTCCTTCCCTTCCATCCTTCAAAACTGGAGTACATGCAGGAAGTATTTGTTAACCCATGTGGAGAGCGCAGAGGGGAAACTGGAAAGGAGGGATCTTCTCAGAAGTGGGCTGGGGATGCAGGTGATATCTGTTCAATAACAATGGTGCAGAGTCTCCACCTAGTGGTTCATTGTGGTTTCGTATCTAGTGGAAACAAGGCATGCTGTGCCTTTAGTTCAACTCAATTTAACAAATATTACGCCCCTACTAAGCGTGAAGCTCGGTGTATTAGAAATTGGATGAAATTCAAAATTTATATAAGGCACAGTAGTTATCCTCATGAAACCAACAGTCTAGAAGGGATGGCTTTTATTTTTGGACCAGGACTGTGATTTCATTGTTTTATGAGATTTCATTACAATTTAATTCAAATCAAGCCAATATTTATAAAGCACTTAGCACTGTGCTAAGCACTAGATGAACTATAAAGAGAGATATGATACTCTTGATGATCTTACAGTGTAATATGGAAGAAAGACATGTCTGTAAACATTTAAGGTCACTGGAGACTAAGATATGCCTAAAAGGATAGGTCCAGGTAAAATGCTATGAAAAATTTGAAGAAGGAGATATCATTTTTGCATGGGTATTATTGTTGATAATAGTATTTGTGTGTGTGTGTGTGTGTGTGTGTGTGTGTGTGTGTGTGTGTGTGAGAGAGAGAGAGAGAGAGAGAGAGAGAATGTTTTCTACATCATGGCATCAAGACATGGAGTACAGAAGACCTGAATTCAAATCTCTCTGACCTCATATCCTTATTAGTTGTGTGACCCTGGGCAAATCACTTAACTTCCCTCTGCCTCAGATTCTTCAACTGTAAAATGTGAAAAAAATGAGCACCTACCTCTCTGGGTTCTGAGTATTAAATGAGATATTTATAAGTGCACAGACCAATGCCTGACACGTAATAGGTACTTAATGTTTATTTTTTTCCTTCTTATTTCCTTGTTGCTTCTCAGCTCTGGGGTCAGATACTTGTTCCTCTTCGCCCCATGCCTCTATTGACTATCTTCAATTTACCCTATCTGTATCTTGTTTGTACAATAGTTGTCTCCCCCATTAGATTGAGTCCCTTGACTGTTCTTTACTTTTCTTTATATCCCCAGAACCAAATACAGTACCTGGCACATAGTAGATGCTTAATAAGTATTTATTGACTGATTGACTAGAATCACCGTAAAAATATATTTGGTGACTTGGAGTTATGAGTGCTTACAAATAATACCTCAATTATGTGTAGTAACATGTTATTCCCAAGTTTGGGGATGGGAACTTGAGCTAAGAAGGTGGCCTACGCCCTTGAAATACCTATGGCACACAGATTACACATGTAACATTGGACAAATAAAATATACAGTAGGACAGAACAAAGTTACAGGATATAGATATACACACTAGACTGACACAGACATATAACATACATGTGTATGTATGTATGCATGTGTATTTATGTACATCTATCTATCTGAACGTCTGGGGCCATCTCCAGTCTTCCTGATCTTTATCTTGACATTGGACCTAGATGGCTCTGAAGAAGAGAATGATGCTGGTGACTTTGCACAGCCCTCCGTCACTTAAATTCAGTTCACTTGCAAGTCATGACATAACCTTACTGATGTCGTGGTCCTCTTCAAGAACAAAGAACAAACAACAATTTGTGAATAGTAGGAACTGTCCCGCTGGGGACCCAACTGGCTAGTTCTATTTGGACAATGCAGCTCCCTCCCTTCCTTCCTTCCTTCCTCCCTCACTCCTTTCTCTCTGACCACATAGGGTATCATACCCTTACTTGCTTGTGCTCTGCCCCAAGGAATTTAAATTTTGATCACTGAAACCTTGCAAGATATCTTGAGGTTTATAGGCTAGATTTCTTTCTTAAGGACCGTGCTTTAAACCCAAATGACTCTGGTTCTCATTCATTGGCCAACAACAGATCCTAGCTCATCTCACTTGGTCATTGTTTGGACCCTGATAGTCTCAAAGTGAATGTAAATAGCAATTATTTCTATTTTGGCCAGAAACCCTAAGGATCTTCTCCTCCCAGATTGATCCTTTTTTTTTTTTTTTTGACTAGGTAAAAGAGGCCTTTCTTTGCTTCATTTCTTACCTAGCCTTAATCACTGAATGGACATTGTCTCAGTCAAAATGAGACCTGAGAAAGACCTTAAAAAGGCCAAGGTCTCCCACTTCATCCAGGGCTATCTCCAGTTGTCCTAATCTATCTTTTCACTGGACCCAGGAGGAGAAAGTGAGACTGGTGACCTTGCACAACCCTCCCATACTTAAATCCAATTCACTTGCCAGTCATGAAATCACCTTCCTGATATCATGGTCTTCTTTGAGAACAAAGGCCAAGCAACAGTATCCATCTGTCTATCCATTTATCTGTCTATTTCTCTATCTTTTTTCCCATGTACTCTGCCCCTACTTTTCTTTTTTTTATTTTATTTTATTTTTTTAATGTTCTACAATCACTACCATGAAACTTAGATTTTTACCCTCCCCACCTACCCCCCTCCACTCCCCTCCCTCTCTAAGATGGCATACAATTCTATATAGGATCTACATATATTTTCCTATTGAATATGTTTTCACTATAGTCATGCTATATAGATGAACTAAAATAAATGGAAGAAATCATATAACAAATCAAAATATAATGCACGCGCACACACACACACACACACACACACACACACACACAATCATGATCTGCTACATTCTGCGAATGAATTCCATAGTTCTTTTCTCTGAGTGTGGAAGGCATTTTGCCTTAGAAAACCACTGGGAATTTTTTTTTTAAGTTCTTGCGTTATTCTTAAGTTCCTACTCTACCAGAAAAAACTCTCACACACTGTGGTCATTGCTGTGCACAAAGTTCTCCTGGTTCTTCTCCTTTCCCTCAGCATTGATCATAAAAGTCCTTCCAGGCCTCCCTGAAGTCTTCTTGTTCATCATTTCTTACGGCGCAATAGTACTCCATTACATTCATATACCATAATTTATTCAGCCATTCCCCAATTGATGGGCATCCCCTTGACTTCCAGTTTTTGGCCACTACAAAGAGTGTTGCTATAAATATTTTTGAACATGTAGGACCCTTTCCCATTTTTATGATCTCTTGGGGATATAGTCCTAGTAGCGATATTGCTGAGTCAAAGGGTACGCACATTTTTGTAGTCCTTTGGGCATAGTTCCAAACCGCTCTCCAGAATAGCCCAACCTACCTTTCCAACCTTCTCATGCCTGTAACTCCCCAAAAGTAGGATATAAGCTCCTAGAAGGTCAAGTTCATTATAGATTTGTGTCTTTGCATCCTCAGTGCTTAGTATTCAATAGTTGCTTGAAAAATACCAAATTGAATAGAATGGACCTTCTGCTTTGGCAAATAGGTCTATTTAGTGTTGCCAGGGTAAACTTTGTATTTTTAGACCCCGGTAAGTTTGCTCTAAATCCTTCTTCACCTGTAGTCTTTACTAAATCAAATCGGTTCAAAATTCCTTTCCTCTGTGAAGTCTTCCATGACCGTCCCAACTGATGGGGTTCAGACTCTGGGAGCCTCCTTGAGCTGCCCTGGAATCTTCCCACTTAATCTGACCTTTCTTACTCAAATCTAATCTTCCCATTTGTCTCGACAGTCTCAAGAAGCCCACGGGCTTTTCATTATCCTTCTACTCAGGTCTCTGTTGCACTCTCCACCCTTGATTCCACCAAAACCCCATTCCGCAGGCTGCCGACCACTCCCATCAAGATCTGTATCCATCCACATACTGCCCCTATCAAGGTCTCTGGATTGCCCCACCTGCTTCCCACTTAGGTGCCCCCTAGTCTGTCTCGTGATAGCCTCCAGCTGTTTCCAGCCTTTGACCCTTCTTGGATTCCCTCCTTGGACTTTTCTTCAAGACCCTTCATAAACCCCTCCTCTCATCACCCTGGACTACCAGGCCACCCACCCCTGTTCCCTCCTATAGTCTTCTGTATTTAAGTTCCATCTTGCCACCATAAAGGCACTCAGATTCAATCCAGCTCAGACTTTGTCTAGCTGGGATTCTATCTGGCCCGCTTGTGAATACAAGCATTATAAATGCTTAGGCTCCTTAAGAGGCAACCCAAGATGGCGAATCTTTAATAAACTTTGTTTTCTTTGGCTTTAAGAAGGCTTGAGTCGAATTCATTCAAGCATGACCCGGACTGTAGGTATTTTGGGGGCCACGATCAGCCCTGAACCTTGTCACCAACCAGAAGTTATTTCTCTCTCCTCTGAACTGCTACAACACTAATTATTCACGCTTCTCATTTGGTACTTGACATTTTTTGATAATATTTTATTTTTTCCCAATACATGTAAAGACAGAAATTTGAGTTCCAAGTTTTCTCCCTCTTTCCCTTACCTCTTCCTTCCCTGAGATGGTAAACAATTATGTACGTGTATATATGCAGTCATGTAAAATATATTTCCATGTTAATCATGTTGTGAAAGAAGAAACAAATCAAAGGGGAAAAACATGAAAAAATAAAGTGAAAAAAATAGTATTCTTTGATCTGCATTCAGAATCCATCAGTTCTTTCTCTGGGGGAGATAGTATTTTTCATTGTGAATCCTTTGGAATTATCTTGACACTTAACATTTAAGGCTCTTGTATGTTAGTTATATTTTGATGTATTCATGCCTTTTATCCCCAAATCCTGCAATTAGACTGTACACTTGATGAGAATAAGGTCCCTATCTTTTGTTTACACCCCATATACTACCTTCTCTTTGACCAACAAGTTCTGCTCCGGAATTTCTCTGGTTCATGGGGTGATCCCCTACGAGTTGTGTCAATGAGCGAAATTACCCACATTCAACATGGAAGCATTGATTAGGCACCTGCTATGTGTATGGTACTTGGCTGGGATCAGAGTACACAAAGACACAATCCCTGCCCTCAAGGACCTTATACTGTATGCATGTAAACAGATGAGAAAATACAAACTACATTGAGAGTAAGGACAAAGTAATTTTTGGAGTGGGGTAAGGGGATTGAAGATGCTAACATCTAGGCAGATCAGGAAATGCTTCTTTGGGAAATAGCACTCGAGCTGAGCCTTGAAGTGAGCTAGGTGCTCTAAAAGGGGGTGAAGGGATACAAGTATGAGGCCCAACCAAAGGCCTTTGAGAGGGAACAAAGTTCAGCCTTAGGTCTCTTATCTTTGCTTAAATTTCTATGAATCTCTTTTTTTACCTCTAGCACAGCTAACTCCCCCCTTTTATAGCATAAGACTCCCTTAATCTTTATTTGCCCAATTTTCACTGGCCTGACAGCTTGTAATTTCAGAGGAGAGAATATCAGTTCTCCCATTCAGCGCTCTAGAGCTGGTATCAAGGGGTTGTGGCTTCTAGTACAGTCATGCATGAACCCCCATCCAGTATATTCCTCAATATGAGTAAACCAGTAGAACTTTATTAGCTTGTTTAAAAAGAATATTTATGAAGAAAGAACAGCAATAAGAATAGTTTTAAAATGTCCTACCCATAAATTTAAAATTCCCAATTAAACACCAAAATAGAAATCCTAAAATTCAAAGGAGAGATAAGTAAAGTTGAAAATATAAAAACCATTGAATGAATCAATAAAACTAGGACCTGATTTTATTTTAGACAAAAACACAATAAAATAGATTTGATTTTTTAAAAAGAAAGAAGAAAACCAAATTGCTAATATCAGAAATGAAAAAAGGTGAATGCACCACCAGTGGAGAAGACATTAAAGCAATCATTAAGAGCTATTTTGCTCACTTATATGCCAATAGAACTGATGATCTAAATTAAATGGACAAATATTTACAAAAAGACATATTGCCTAGATTAACATGAGAAAATAGATAAATAAATCTATCTTAGAAAAAGAAATTGAAAAAGCCATAAATTAGTTCCCTAAAACAAAATACAATCAAAACCAAAACCAGGACCAGATGGAGTTAGTTATAAGGAGAATTCTACCAAACATTTAAAGAACAATCAATTCCTATACAGTATAAACTATTAAAAATACATGAAGGAGTCCTTCCAGATTCCTTCTATGATTACAAAAATGGTCTAAATCAGGGAAACAAGAATAGAGAAAGAAAACTATATGCCAATTTTCCTAATGAATATCGATGCAAAATTTTTTAAAGACCAGCAATAATACTATAGCACTATATCACAAAGATCATACACTAAGACCAGGTGGAATTTATATGAGGAATGTAGGGTTGCTTCAATATTAGCAAAACTATCAGCATAACTGACAACATTAATACAGAAACAACAAAAATTATATAATTATCTCAATAGATGCAGTAAAAACTTTTGACAAATTATAATACCCATTCCTATTTAGAAACACTAGATAGTGTAAGAATGAGTGGTGCTTTTTTAAAATGATAAATAGTACCTATCTAAAACCAAGAGCAAGTATTATCTGTAATGAGGACAAACTAAAAGTCTTCCCAGTAAGATAAGAGGTGAAACAAGAATGTCCATTATCACCATTATTATTTAATATTGTACTAGAAATCGTAACTATAGTAATAAGAAAAGCAAAAAGAAATTAAAGGAATAAGAATAGGCAACAAGGAAACAAGACTAGTGCTTTGCAGATGATATATTTGTATGTTATAAGAACCCAAGAGAATTAATTAAAAAACTAGTTGAAACAATCAACTTTAGAAAAGTTGCAGGATATAAAATAAATCCACATAAATCATCAATATTTATATATGCCAATAAAACCCAGCAGGAATAGATAGAAAAAGAAATTTCATTTAAAATAACTACAGATAGTATAAAATACTTGAGAATCTACCTCCTAAGACACATAGAAACTATACGAGCAAAATTTAAAAAATATTTTCCACACTAAAAGATGGCTCTAAATAGTTGAAGAAATATTAAATGTTTATGGGTATGCAGAACCAATGTAATAAAAATGACAGTACTACCTAAACTGATTTGCTTACTCAGTTCAATTTCAATCAAACTACCAACAAAATTATCTTATGGATTTAGAAAAAATAATAGCAAAATTCATTTGGAAGGACAAAAGATCAAAGGAATAAAAAAAAAAGTAAAGGAAGGTGGTCTAGCAGTATCAGATCTCAAACTATACTACAACATAGAAATCATCAAAACAATTTGACACTGGATAACAGAGTGATTGATCAGTGGAGTAGAATAGGTACCTGATACACAAAACTAAATGACCATAACCTAGTGTTTGATAAATCCAAAGCTTTGAGGGCAAAAACTTCCTATCTGACAAAAACTTCTGGGAAAACTAAAAAGAAGCTTGGCAAAAACTAAGCATAAACCACTACTATCTCACACCATATACCAAGATACAGTCAAAATGGGTATATGATTTAGATATAAAAGGTGATATAAGCAAATTAGAGAAGCATGGGAAAAAATTACCTGTAATATCTATGGATAAGGGAAGAGTTTATGACCAAACAAGAGATATAAAAGATCACAGGAGGTAAAATGGGTAATTTTTATTACACGTTTACACAAACTGAATAATGCAGCCAAAATTAGATGCAAATCAGGAAACTGAGAAAAAAATTACAAAAATTTCTCTGACAAAGGTCTAATTTCTCAAATATATAGGGAACTGAGTCAAATTTATAAAAATAAAAGCTGTTCTCCAGTTGATAAATGGTCAAAGAATATGAACCGGTAGCTCTCAGAAGAAAAAAAATCAAAGCTAGCAATAGTCATATAAAAATGTTCTATCGTTATTGATTAGAGAATTCAAATTGACATCTCTGAGGTACTACCTCACATCTATCAGATTGGCTAACACAGTGGAAAAGGAAAATGACAAATATGGTAAAGGATGTGGAAAAACTAGTACACTAATGCACTGTTGATGAAGTTGTAAACTAGTATGACACTTCTAGAGAATAATTTGGAACTATGCCCAAAGAGTTACAAAGCTGTGAATACCCTTTGGCCTAGCAATATCACTACAGGTCTATATCCCAAAGAGATCAAAGGAAAACAACTCATATGTATGAAAATATTTATAGCAGTTCTTTTTGTGGTGAAAATTGAGGGGATGTTCATCAATTGGAGAATGACTAAACAAGTTATAGTATATGGTTGTGGTGGAGTACTATTATGCTGTAAGAAATGGCAAAGGGAATGGTTTCAGAAAAAGCCTGGGAAGACATAATGAACTGATGCAAAGTAAAGTGAGTAAAACCAGGAGAACATTGTACACAGTAACCACAATACTGTAATGATAATCAACTGTGACTTACCTGCTCTGATCAATGACTTATGACAATCCCAAAGGACTCATGATGAAAAATGCTATCTACCTCCATAGAGATAACTCATGAATTCTGAGTATATATTGAAGCATATTTTTAAAAACTTCATTTTTCTTATTTTTTGCAATATGACTAACATAGAAATATATTTTGCATGACTTCACATGTATAATGGATATCGTATTGCTTTCCTTCTCAGTGAGTAAGGAGGGACTTGAAGGAGGAAGACAATTTGAACTGAAAATTTGAAAATGAATGTTAGAAAAAATAAAGAGATAAATGAATATTCCACCCTCCACCAAAACAGGAACACACTCTCATTTTGTACATGTAAGATCCCTGGGGAGAATGGACTTAAATACAATGGGAATGAGGCATATGTGTAGAAAACATAGCATAGTGTGTAGCCAATGAGGACCTCCCAAATCCTTTTATCCCTTTGAGAAGTTCTCATGAGGTTCCTCTTGGCTCTATGCTGGACTCCTTTATAGAGTTTGTAGCTGACACTTTGCTTCCTCAGATCTTTGGAGGTGAGTTTTTCCACCTTTCCCTTTCCACCATTTTTCTTTATCTACAAGCATTTCCACTATTGTTGACCATAGCTGCTGCCTCTAGTGGACTGTTATTGATGTTGGTTGTCAGAATGACCTCTGACAACACTTTAAACCTTACAAAACTAACAATGTTGTCTCCAAATATTCGTTCACTTAACATCAGTTTTGGAGAAAAATAGATGGAGGAGAACTTTGATGGAAAAAGCAAGTGAGTCTTATAGGTATAGCAGGAGTTATGTTTTGTGCTCCAAACGTCCCCTCCCCTTTGCTTTTATTTCTACCTGTAAATGGCAGGCATTTAATCTAACATTTTATTGTTCTTTAATTTGTTCATAACTTCTGATTTAATTGTCTTTGAAGGTATTTTTCCTTGACATGAAATCTATTGATGGAACCTAATTCCTTTGTGATGCATGTTTATATGTCAATTCCACGCAAAGGGGGTGGAATGTGACATAGGGAGAGGATGAAAGGAGGATGTCAGTGACTTGCTGACAACATACAAAATGTTCACATTAGAGATCTATACCTCTGTCCTAGTAGAGGACTCCATGAGAAGAAGGCAAAACAAAAACTTCATGGTTTTGACTGCATTAATAATCAGTATTTACAAGTTCCTAAAGAAGCAGAGAGAGCCCACATGAGCTAGTACCAAATGTCCTAGACTATAAAGCAAGCTATTTTTATGGTTGGAGCCAGGTGACTTGGACTCCAGGCAAATCCCCTGGCTCTAAATGAAGGAGGTAAACAAAGGAAAGGTCATGCCTCTGAACCACCCAGTGGAAGAAGAAAGGCATAATCCATAATGAATCTGTTTTCTTTCTTGTTGGAAAGAGAGAATATAAAAAGGAGCCAAATCTTGCTCTCCAGTGACACCTGCTGTTTAAAAAAGGATGAGTAGGAATTCACTGAGAGGCAAGGTGATGTAAAATACATTGGGCTAGCCTTGGAAAAGAGTACCTCTGATCAAGTCCAACCTCTGACACGTATTAGCTATGAAATCACAAGCAATACATTTAACTTCTCAGCATTCTCAGGCAGCCCTCTAAGATTTTAAATTGTAGACAGGCTCTCTATATCAGTGGAGGTAGTTGCCATACTGGTAGATCCTTATACCAATGGAAGACCATGGCCTGGCCCCAAGGTGAGATGTATGATCAACCAGTCAGGGAGTGAGAAAATAGGTTATCATTCCTCCCAGCATTATCCAGTTATTCAGCTTATCTCCAGCACAACCACATCTAACCTCATCTCCCAATATTCCCCCATCCCAACTCTTTCCTTTGCTGTGTAAGCTCTCATCTCCCTTTTTTGAGCTAAGTATAGGTTCCCCATATAAATATAACCTGTTGTTGCTTGTCCTTCATTTTTTAAGAGAACCAGTGATATCATGAGTTGATGTTTTGACTCCTGCATGAATTGGATTTAAATGAGGCAGAGCTACACAAACTCATCAGCCTCTCTCATTTCCAGTCACTGAAATCCAGTGGCAAGACATAAATTAAGATGAGTGGCAATGGCCCAGGATGCAGTGGATGACCTTGGTGTCTTTAATGTCTGATCAAGCTCTAAGCCTTCTACCATACATGCTTCAGTTGCCTTCGTGGCTTATCGGAACAAATTGTTCTGACCTACCCATTCTACTAGGGGAATTCTCCATGTGACTGGAGTAGATACCGCCCCAACTCATGAACGTGCTCGTTACCCTTAATCTGGTTTAGTTTGTCTGCCAAGACAGTTGGTTTACCAGACTGCTGCACATGCTATACCTTCTTAGAGTGGCAATTTTGGTGAGAGTTGAGTACCAGGTAGATACCAAAGGCAGATGAGCAGCCCTGAAAAGCCCTTGGCAAGCCCTCACACCAGAGGTTCTAGTCATCCTTGAATACCTACATACATCCCTAGTTGTAACCAGCTGCTCTCTGGGCATCCATGGCAGCAGCTACGCTGGTACTATTGGAAAGCTTCCTTCCTTCTCCTTAGCATATCCCCTAATCCCTAAATTGACTGGTAGCTATGGAAAACTATGGAGAGTTGGACTCTGTGTTCTGGGGCAATGACTCATGAGTAAGAACCACATTGTCCTTCACCTTTTGATTTTGGGACAATAATTCTCACAAAATGAGCAGGCATAAATAAGTTGTAATTTCCATCTCAGATCTCATGTTATTTTTTCCCTCCAAAACCACCCCTTTTCCATACTTCCCTATTACTAATGAGGCCATCACCATCCTTTCAATCACCCAGGTTTACAATTTTGATATCTTCTTAGATATCTCATTGTCTCTCATCTAAGCAGTTGCCAAATTTTGTTTCTGCTTCCACAATATCTCTCCCACCTGTCCCCTTCTCTCTATTCACATAATCATCACACTTATCAGACCTCAATTACCTCTCTCTTGGATTATTGCAATAGCCTCCTAATTGGACTCTCTGCCTCAAGTCTCTCCCTACTCCTATCTATATTGTGCTGCCAAAGCAGTTTTCCTAATGCACAAATCTGACTATGTATCCCCCTAATGGCTTTCTCCCTGTTACTTTTAGGACCTAATATCATTTCATTTTTTTCTTATGCTTTTAAAATGTCCGTTTTTAATATAATTTTATGATGTATAAAATTTGAAAATTTGTAAACATACGTCTATACTGAGGTTCTCAAAAATCTTTTAATTACAGGTGTGCCCTATACTTATGAAATCATAGGTCTAGATATATAAAAATGGCATTAAAGAGTTGACTAAAGTAATTCCAGGCTTGGGGAATGACCTGAGGAAAGTTAGGCCTGGAAGAAACCTTAGGAGTTTATTCATACCAAATCCCTCACTTTGGTGGTACAATGACTGGGCCATGGGACTTGGAGTGAGGAAGACCTGAGTTTGAATTCTGCCTCAGATCATGCCAGACTATCTCTTGGCAAGTCACTTAATTTCTTTGGAGCTTCAATTTCTTCATCTCTCTAAAATAGGGATAAAAAGAGCCCCTACCCTACAGTTTTGTTGTGAGAATCAAATGAAATAACATAGGGAAAGCATTTTTGAAAACCTTAAAGCTTTATATAAATGTTAGCTGTTATTGTTTACTGGTCATCAGGGTGGTGCAGTGGATAGAATGCAGGGCCTGCAGTCAGGAAGACCCATCTTCCTGAGTTCAAATCTGGCCTTAGACACTTAGTAACTGTGTGACCCTGAGCAAGTCACTTCACCCTGTTTACTTCAGTTTCCTCATCTGTAAAATGAACTGGAGAAGGAAATGACAAACCACTCCAGTATCTTTGCCAAGGAAAATCCCCAGTTGGAGTCATGACGAGTTAGACATGACTGAAAAACGAAATAACAACAAATTATTATTTACATACAAAGAAACTGAGGTCCAGAGAGGAAAAGTGATTTGCTCAATGTCACCTACAGAAAATTAGGGGTGTATGCAACAGATATCCTTCCATTTGTGGAACTGAACTCTAATGGAGGTCACTCTTCCCAAAACCTTGGAAGAGAGTTTACCAAAGTCCTTGTTATTTCCCCTTGTTATTTCAATGACACCCCTCTACCACCATTCTTCAGGAAATTTTACTCTTCTGAAATGCAGGCAATCTATTTTACACCACTCTCTCCTCAATTTTTATTCCTATTATCTACTGAACTCTAGTTTACTTTGATTTTCTCAATTACTTTAGCACCTGATTCATGGTTCTACACCTTATCTGACCATCATTCCCAGAGATCTAAATATTCATCCTGACTAACCCTCTAACATTCTGACCACACAGTTCTTCCATCTCCTAATACTAACATGGGATCTGAGGATTTAGAGCTAAAAGTGAGCCTGCCATTTTATAGATGAGGAGACAGATCAGAGATGTGATGTGATTTTCCCAATGATATATAACTAATCAGTCAATAACTCAGGATTCATGCCCTGGACCTCAGATTCCAATTCTAGTACTCTTTTGGATGCATCATTTCCTTCTCTACCCTAATTCAGCCACACTGGATCTTATTTAGATCCAAGTGTGCTCTGGAGCCGGCACAAAGGAAGCTAATTGTTACATTTTCAAATATGACTATTTTTATTTCAGAAATCATCAAACATTGTAATTCAGAGCTTGCTTGATTTAATGTTTTGTTGATTGTCTACACTTAAGAAAGTAATGGAGAATATATTAATAATGCAAGTTAAGTGTAAAAGTGTGTTAAGCAAACACCCCCTCTCCCCATTTTATTGGCATCTCTTTTTAGATTTCTTTACTTCATGGAACTCTGTGACCTTCAAGATGATGGTTTGAAAATATACTCTCCGCTGAAATGCATGGACTTAAAAAAATTTCCAATGGACACTTGAGGCAACATCCGGAGAAAGAACTATGGAATTGGATTGCAGATAGAAACAGACCATTTTCATTATTATGTTTTGTTTTGTTTTATGGTTTCTCCTATTCATTTTATTCTTATATGCAACATGTATTTAATAGGAATGTACATGTAGCACCTATATAAGAGAGTGGGGAGGGAGCAGGGAATGAGAGGGAAGGAGGGGAAAATAATCTAAGATATATAGAAGTGATTGTCGAACACTGAAAATAAATGAAATAATTTAATTTTTTAAAAAAAGAAAATACACTCTCCAAGTATTACATCTTTTCCTTCCACATTTCCTCTTCTCTCATTTATACTGTGAAAGGTCTCCCTCCCCTACCTCTCCTTTAAGAAATATTAAAAAGTTTTAAGTGTTTGAATTTATCTTAGACCTTATCATTGCTTAAACAGATACCAAGGAGATTGTATCCTAGTGTGAAATTCTTTTGTCACATCTTTTCCAAAGGCCAGACCAGGTTCTAAAAGAGAAATTAAATTAAAGTTCATGGAAGGACTTGAATCTTTTTTACAACAGAGTTAAGATAGTAATGACTGGATAAGAATGGAAACCCTTTTGACTAATCCAAATAAGAACTGTCCTCCTTTCCCCCTAAACCTTGACTCATTAAAGAAATGATTCTCTAGGGAGTATAGACATTTGTCCTGTTTGAGGAAAAAAATATCAGAACCTGTTACTTAAACTCTAATATTAAATGCTGCAATTTTGTCCTTACTTCTGAATACAAGAAAATATATGAAGATTTTACCTAGGAAAGGAAAGTTTCTATTAGCAGGAGTAACTCTACCATTTGAATTTCTCTTCAAGGAGCAATGCTTTTATATGTGTTTGTACATATCATATAGACATTTGTTAATATAAACTGTCTTTGGCAGGCTTGAAATCTAAAATGCAGAGTACTTAAGTTTCCTTCCACAATACCAGACATGAAACATAGTCATTGGGTTTAGTTCTGTTTCCTTGATCCGTAATCTTTCTTTTGGGAAGATTATATTCTTTATATTGGGGAGATTTGCAGATCTTGTTTCTTTTATTTCCATTCTCAGTCTTATCACTTCTTCTTACCATCATCCCAAGAGATCTCACTATTCATCCTGATCAACCCTCTAACATTTTGACCACACAATTTCTCCATCTCCTAATGCTTACATGGGACCTGAGGATTTAGAGCTGAAAGTGATCCTGCCATGGGTGTCACTTTCAAATCTCACTAGCTTCTACCCTGGAATTCTTTGCTCCCTTAACTTTCTGCCCTCTCTCATTTCTCAACCCATGAATCCTCGTCCTACTCATTGTCTAGTTTTTCTATACTCATTACTGAGCACAAATGAAAAAAAGTCACAAAATTAAACTTATTTCACCCAATATAAATTTATGGGTAATAATCACCTAAGCCCCCAATGTTTTGTTGTTGTTTTTTTTACAATCCTACTCTTTATCCTTATAATTTATTCATTTTATTTTCCCCAGTGACTATTCTCTCCTCAAATACTGACTCCACTCTCCCTTCTTTGCTTATTGCTGCTAGTTTAGCCACCTACTTGAAACAGAGAGGAAGATACAGCAAAGTGGCCTTGGAATGAGGAAGACCTGACTTAAACTCTAACACGTTCTGGATGCTTGACCCTTCTCAGGGCTCTAGGAAACTCTAAGATTATACATTTCAGAGAAGAAGCATGGGTCAGAAGTTTCCTCATCCAGGAATTCCTTTTATCTATGGAATTATAGATCCAGTTCCTTCTGGGAGAAGACTGAGACTTCATGATCTGTCCCTTCTCTACTCCACAAAACAACCAGCATCATCATTCATTCTCTCCTCCTTCTCTTAATCTACTCTATCGGACTAATCCTTCTGCCTATGTCCTTAATGCCCTCCCACCTCTTCTAGGATTATTATAAGATGTATTTATTGCAAGATGTATTAATTAGTGTATATCCTGTAATTAATTAATGTATTAATCCTTTTTACTCTTACAGTTCCAACCTCCATCATCGCTACCATCTTCCCATAGACCCTGATGGACACAGCCCAGGACCCAACTCCTGGGAATAGTGGTGCATCCCTGACCAGCAGTCCGGCCTCCAGACTGGCCACTATGATATCATCCAGAGGAGCAAACCTTGTGGAAATGTAACCTAGCAAGTGCTTCTCTGAGTATTGCTGAACTCTTCTCCTCAGAAGCTGCATCTACTGAAAAACCAGGATAAGAAAGTTCTTAACACCAAGGTCTTTGACAAAGTCAAATGGTTCAGCATCAGAAATGGATGTGATTTTATTGCGGAAAGAGACATTTAAAAAGACACATTAACCATCTGCTTTACTGCTGTACCCTCAGGATCACTGGGCTTTTCAATCTAACTTGCAGCTGAAACCTCCTCTGTGTGCCCTCTCACCATCAGTATGTGAACTCCTTGACAGCAAGGACTGTCTTGCTTTTTTCTCTATATCGTCATCACTTACCATAGTGCTTTGAGCATAGTAAACACTCAGTACATTTTTTCTTCATTTATTCTTTCATTCACTCTTTCTTCCTCCGGTGACTTTTTCCTGTCTGACTACAGATCAATTCAAGTCTCCCCAATCTTGCAAAAGTCTTTCACTGATTCTTCTAACCCATTTTGCTAGCTTCCTACCTCTCTTGTGTGTCAACACTAAGCATCTTGGAAAAATTCTCTATACTCAAGGCCTCCTCTTCCTTACCACTCACTCTCTCCTGAAGGCAATCTGAAGCAATTCTAGTGAAACTACTATTCTTTGAAGGGTTTGTTGTTCAGTCATTCAGTTGTATTTGACTCCTTGTGTCTCCATGGAACACATCATGCCAGTACTGTCCATGGAGTTTTCTTGCCAAATATACTGGAGTGGTTTCTGAAGGGTTACCAGTAATCCAATCACCAAGCCAACAGCCCTTTTCAATTTTTATCCTCTTTGACTTCCTTCTGGATATACTCCCTTTTCTAAGGTACAGAGACTCCTTATTTCCCTTGTATGTCTCTAACTTTTCCTTTTCTGACTCTATACTATCTCTCCTACATCTTCCTAAAAACTTAATGTCGTTGTTCCATAAGTTTCTGTGTTTGGACTTCTCCTTTCCTCTTCCTGTACTCTCTTCCCTAGCAGTCTCTAGCTCAGGTCAGTTCCTCATTTTACAGATGAAAAACTGAAGTCCAGGGAAATTATTACTTATTTGAGGTCACATGGTTAGCAAAGAACAGAATCAGGATTTGAACCCAGATCCTATGACTCCAAATCATTGCTTCTTCCATTATATCACTCTTCCATACTATAGAAGATACACACAAATATAAGGAAGCATATGATATGTGCTATATGAATGATGCAATAGTTAAGTACAGGGAAAAAACCACTTTGGACTGGAGTTGTCAGTGAAGAATTCATGTGACAGATGGAATCTCACTTGAGTCTTGAAGGATAGATAATATATAATTCCACTACTATGGAATTTGAGTTAGGATTTTACATGTAGACTCTCAAGGGGAAAATCCATTAGTATCTTTATAAAGCTTTTGATTCTAACTTTGAGAGAACAACCTAAGGTCAGCATCCTAGCACTTGCTAGATAATAGGCATATATCTTGTAAGTGTTAATTTTAGTATTTGATAGTGAGCTCCTCCCAGTGGACTCTAGGCTCCTCGGGAGCAGGGACTGTCTTTTCTTCTTTTTAGTAATTTTTTATCTTTTCCCCAATTACATGTAAAAACAATTTTTAACATTTTTTTTGTTTTGAGTACCAAATTCTCTACCTCCCTTCCCTCCTTTCCCTTTTTGTGAGATGGTAAGCAATCTGATAAAAGTTATTCATGAGCAATCATGTAAAACATATTTCCACATTGGTTATTATGTGGAAGAAATCAAACCAAAAAAGAAAAAAATAAAGGAAGAAAAAATGAAGTAAATAAATGAAAAATATCATAGTTTGATTGGTTTGTATGCAGTTACCATGAATTTTTTCTCTGGAGGTAGATAGCATTTTTCATCATGAGTCCTTTGGGATTATCTTGAATCTTTATAATGCTGAGAATAGTTAAGCTATTTACAGCTGTTCATCATACAATATTGCTGTTACTGTGTATAATGCTCTCTTGGTTGTGCTCACCTCACTCTGGATCAGTTCACGTAAGTCTTTCCAGGTTTTTTTTTTAAGTTATCCCTAACAGGGACTGCATTTTACCTTTCTTGGTGTCTCCCATATTTAATACAATTTATGGTACACAGCAGATGTTTAATAACCTCAAGGATAACTGATTCATCTGGCATCATAAGTAGGACTTTCCACATCCGTCTTCTTAATCTTGAGTAAATCAGGAAGTATTTCAGTCTCAACTCCCTCAACTAATTCCTTTATTCACAGATCCCAAAGAGTAAATATGGAAGTGGAGGTATTAGGTAAGACCTTGCTCCCTATCAGTCATCCTCCTGAAACCCTCCAAATCAGGTGGGGGAAGGGGAAGGGAAACCATCTCTAACACATGTATTAGAGTGTTATCTAGTGTGTGTGTGTGTGTGTGTGTGAGAGAGAGAGAGAGAGAGAGAGAGAGAGTTTCCCTTCCTTTGGAAAGATGCAGATACATAGTCATTTTTTTAGAGGCATTTGCTACCAATGAAGGAATAAAAATGAGTGGGAGAGACTGATCAGTTCTACTCCTTATTTTTAAATGCTTTGAATGCAGAAAACTCTTATTCCAATTGTTGGAATCGTTGGGTCTAATTTATCAAAATTGAGAGACCCAGTAAGGAGAAACTATTTGCCCAAGGTTATACATTGTGTCAGTGTCACAACCAGCAAGTAGACACATTTCTCCTGTGTTAGTCTAGTGTTCTTTCTGAACACTATAGCATCCATTCTGAGAGAATAGGGCACAGGGAAATGCATTTTATAGAGAGAAAGGGGTCAAAAACTTAACCCCAGTGGGCTTAGCAAATGTAGCCCTACCTCCATCCAGGTGGGCTTGGAATGTTTCTCTGCAGGAGCCCAGTGATACTGCCTGTGGCTTGTGCAGAGAGATGTGACCCTGGATTGATGGGAATGCTATGGAGTAATATCTAAGAGAGAAGCAATGTGAAAATGAATGGTGAAACTTTGAATGGTGAACCAGAGACCTCTCTGGAACCAAGGAGAAAGCTAACACGTCCCTTGATACCCATCGCTTCTGCCTACTCAACAAACTTAAGACACTTCTTATTGTCTCTAGGATAAAATACAAATTCTTCTAGTTACCTTTTAAAGCCCTACACAGTCTGGCCCTAACTTACATTTGCGGCCTCATTGGACATTATTCCCTGCCTGCACTCTGAGACCTAGACAAACTGACTTTCTGTTTCTCATACATGGCTTGCTATCTTGCCTCTTTTCACTGGCTATTTCCCATGCCTGGAGTACACTCACTCCTGCCTTGTCCCTCCTTATTTCCATCTTCTACATGAAGCCCCCATCTGATCCTTGCCATTTTTAGTGCCCTGCCTCCCAGTTTATTGTTCAATCATGTCTGACTCTTCATCACCTCATTTGGGATATTCTTGGCAAAGATATTGGAATGGTTTGCCATTTCCTTCTCCAGCTCATTCTACAGATGAGGAAACTGAGGCAAGCAAGGTTAAGTGACGCCTCAGTTCACACAACTACCAAGTGTCTTAACTCAGGAAGATGAGTCTTTCTGACTCCAGGCCTGGTGCTCTGTCCACTGGGCCACCTAACCATCCTTCCCTCCCTCCCAAATTACCTTGTATTCAATTTTGTATATATCAATATTTATTCATTTTATGTTTAAACTTTATATAATATATGTATTTATTATCTCCCTTGTTAGAAGGCAAGCTGCTCTTGAGTAGGGATTTCTTTGTAGTTTCATTCTCTCTACCTACCAACAGTGCCTGATTCATAATAGGTGCTTAATACTTGTTGACTGATCAATCAATTGATTGTTTCCTACCTGATGAGGATGTACAAGTGCTATCAGTGCCCTCTATATTTTGGTCCCCTGGGACAAGCTCTGGTTGCTCACCATGGTTCTTGATCTATAAGAAATTTTTCTATCTTGATGAAAGTGGCTTAGCTTTGAATAATGGACAGAATTTGGGTAGCAAAGATAGGAGATGATACTCCAGATAAAGAGAACAGCACTGTTCAGTGAGCAGTGAGTTCTTTCTAGTTTGGCTGGAGCATCTAAGAGTAATAAGGCTAAAAAGTAAAGTGGAGATCACAACATGAAAGACCTTGATTATATCTAGATCTGGATTATATATTAGATCTAGGCAATAAGGAGTCATTAGGAAGAATTTTTAGCAAGGAAATAGTAAGATGAAAGTAGTGTCTAATGAAGATGGCATTGGCAATGACATGCAGAATGAACTGGGGAAAGACTAAAAACAGAGAGATGAATCATGATATTATGGAGGTAACCTAGAGATTAGGGAAAGAATCGAACCAGAGAGAAGTGAGAGAAATGGTGTGAATGGACAGTAGGAACATTAAGAGGGGAAACAGAATTTGATTATAGAGGATTTGTCATACTGGTACATGGACAGGGGAAATCAAAGATGATTTTGAAGCTTAAATTCTGGGTGACTGTGAAGATGGTGTTGCATAGAAATAAGGAAGCTGTAGGAGGAATGACCCCTCTGTCCTTTGCTGGGGAAGGCAAGGAATTATTGGGACTGGTACTTTAATGTTGATAACTGTACTAAGTTACTAATTTCTTCTTTTCAAAAGCTAGTATTTTATTTTTCTCCAATTACATGTAAAAATAATTCTTAACATCCATTTGAATTTTTTTTGAGTACCAAATACTCTTCCCTTCTAAATTCTGCCCTACCTTGCTGAGAAGACAAGCAATTTATTGTAGGTTATACATGCACAGGCATGCAAAATATATTTTCATGGAGATAGCATTTTCATCATAAGTCTTTCAGAATTGTCTTGGGTTATTGTATTGCTGAAAATAGCTAAGCCATTACAATTAATAATAATATATCATTGCTGTTACTGTATGCAATGTCCTCCTGATTCTGCTTATTTCACTTTGCATCAGTTTATGTGAGTCTTTCTAGGTTTTTCCGAGAGCATCCTACTTGTCATTTCTTACAGCACAATAGTATTCAATCACAATCATATGCAACAGCTTATTCAATCATTCCCCAATTGAGAGACATCCTATCAATTTCTAATTCTTTGCCACCACATAAAGAGCTGCTACAAATATTTTTCCATATAGGTCCTTTTCCTTTTTTATTTCTTTGGGATATGGACCTAGTAGTGGTATTTCTTTTTCAGAGGGTATGCATGGTTTTGTAGTTCTTTGGACATAGCTACTAACTGATCTAAAGAATGACTGAATCATTAAACAACTTCACCAGCTGTGCATTAGAGCCTCAATTTTCCTGCTTCCCTTCCAATGTTTGTTATTTTCCTTTTCTGTTGTGACAGCCAGTCTCATGGGTGTGGGGTGATAGCTCAGAGTTGTTTTAATTTGCATTTTTCTAATCAATTTTAGATTTAGAGCATTTTTAAAATATAACCATAGATAGCTTTGATTACTTTGTCTGAAAACTACCAGTTCATATCCTTTGACCATTTATCAATTGAGGAATGGCTCTTATTCCTATAAATTTGACTCAGTTTTCTATATATTTGAGAAATGAGATCTTTGTCAGAGAAACTTGCTATAACTTTTTTTTTGTTATGATTACTTGCTATGTGTTTCCCTCTGCATGCCATTTTCCCCCCCATTTATCCTACTCTTTCCTTTCACCTAGTTCATTCTCAAAAGTGTTTTGCTTCTGAATTTTACCTCCCTGTAGGGTATGATGAATTTCTATACCAAACTGAATGTGTTATTCACTCTTTGAACCAATTACAATGAGAATAAGGTTCACACACTCTCTCTCCCCCTCCAATATAAAAGCTTTTGCACCTCTTTTATGTCAGATAATTTATCTCATTCTATCTCTCCCTCCCCCCTTCTCCCAGTGCATTCCTCTTTCACACTCCTTAATTTTATTTTTTTAGATAATCACTCCCATCCCCCACTCCCAACTCAATAAATTCCAGTGGCTTCCTATCACCTCCAGGATCAAATAGAAAATCCTCTGGCATTCAAAGCCCTTCATAACTTGGTTTCTTTCTCCCAGTCTTCTTACACCTTCACATACTGCTCTTCCTGCTATATACTCTTCAATTCGGTGACACCAGTTTCTTTGCTGTTTCTTGAGCAAAACACTCCATCTTCCATTTCCAGGCATTTTCATTGACTGTTCCCTATGCTTGAAATACTCTGTCCTCATCTCTACCTCTTGGCTTCCTAAAGTCCCAGATAAATTCATCCCCAGCCTGGAAACCTTTTCCAATTCCTCAATCCTAAGAGCCTTCCATCTGTTGATCATTTCCAATTTACCCTGTCTGTATCTTGCTTGTATATAGTTGTTTGCATGTTGTCTCCCCATTAGACTGTGAACTCCATAAGAGCAAAGACTGCCTTTTAATCCCCAGAGCTTTGCATAATGCCTGGCACAGACTATGTTTATAACTGACTTACTGGGCATAGAGGATAGAATTCTGAACTAGGAACGTGGTAGTTATGCAATTACTGCCTCTTATACTTACTAGCTGGGTGGCCGTGGGCAAGAATGTTTGTCCATGGGAAGCCTGTATACATTAGGAGGGAGAGTACAGGCTCAGAGATGGAATTTCAGAGGGAAGTCTCTGGGAAATAGAATGGCAAAGTTTTAAGCCACATGGGAACTAGAGAATGCTGTTGACTTTTAGGCTCTGCCACAGAGTAAGCTAGCATGAAGGTTTCTTGTTTGGAGCTTAAGTAAAGATTTTGCCTTTGGTGACGTAGTACTTAGAAAGTTTCATGTATACATATACAAAAATATTCAGCCCAGTGTGGTACCCCTGGCCTCCTTACACCTGGTAAGTGCTCTATCTTGTGTGGGTCACACCAGATACCATTAAAAAAAAATTCTTATTTATTTTTAACTTGTTTTGTTTTTTCTTTGTCTTGGTTTTTCCCTTTTGTTCTGATTCTTCTTTCACAACATGACCAAGTGTGGAAATATGTTTAATATGGTCATACATGTGTAACTTATATCAGACACCATTTTGAGAATGTATTCACAATAGATAGATATTGTATTTTGTATTGTACTGAAGTTTACTTTCAGTTGTGTCCAATTCTTCATGACCTCATTTGGAGTTTTCTTGCCAGAGATACTAGAGTGGTTTTGCCATTTCCTTCTGTAACTCATTTTACAGATGAGGAAACTGAGGCAAAAAGGGTTACATGATTTAAGTTAAGTGTAAGGCCAGATATGAACTCAGGAAGATGAGTCTTCCTGACTGCGGGCTGGGCAATCTATCTACTTATACCACCTAGCTGCTGAAATCCAAGATCATCAGCTTGTATCCTTGCCTTGTTTTTGACAGCTGTATTCTTACAAGCTAAGTAAGCTTTCTTTTCTTCTCCTTACTTTTGTCAGGCCTGTCATCTACTCTATTGTGATCCCTGAGTTTAGAACAATTGTCAGCAGCCCACCTATGACAATAAGTCACTTAAATTCTTTGAGTTTAAAGCAAAGTTATAAAGGATGTTCTCATTCCTGACTCACAGGGTATCAAATGAGAATCAGATGAGATAATATGTGTAAAATGATTTGACACTTTAAAACACTTATATAAATAATAGCAATGATGATGAAAATGCAAAGGTTGAACAAGATGACTTTACCCTTCTACCTTGACTGCCACTTGCTGGCCAAACTTGGTAATAGCAGCCCATTTGCCAGTAATAAAGGTGAAGGATAGTTAGGAAGCTAGAGAAATTTGGTAAGAGACTAAGGACTATTTCCTAACAGGAGTGAAAAATAAGAGTCAGTTGGTGGGAGGAAAACAAGTTCAGTATTTAGCTATGTTCAATTTGAGGTGAATGACCAGAGAAAGATGGTAGGTCTCAGTTTCCTTAGCTGTACGGTGAGTTTGGACTTGTTTCTAAATTCTAAATGGCAGCTAGGTGGTACAGTAAATAGAACACTCAGCTTAGAATCAGGAAGACTTGTTTTCATGAGTTCAAATCCAGCATCAGATACATACTAGCTGTGTGACTCTGGCAGGTCACTTATCTTTGTTTGCCTCAGTTTCCTCATCTGTAAAATGACCTGGAGAAGGAAATGGCAAAGAACACTCCAATATCTACCAAGAAAATCCCATTGGAGTCATGAAGAGTTAGCCACAATTGAAAATGACTGAACAATTCACTGGTCATTTAATGTCTCTTGGCTTTGTTTTCCTCATCTGTAAAATGTTGGATTCTGTGGTCTCTAAGTTCATTTTCAGCTCTAAATCTATGATTCAGGACTAGAATTCTAAGAGAGAGATATGAGTTAGGAACAGAGAACTGCACTTATGTCAATGTGATGAGAGGTGTATATCTAGAGACAAATATAATGGTAGCCCCAAAGCCAGAGAACACCCCCATTTGGAGAAAGGAGATGGAAGAACATCCTTAAAGGAACCATAGGTACCCATTGTTTTCTGAACTGTGCTTTTACGCCTGGGTAGTGGTGTCCTGCTACTGGAAGAAACTGGCTGCTGGAATGCTTGAGCTTGGGAGTTCCAAGGTGCTAGAGGGCCATCAGGTGTCCATAATAAACCTGGCACCAAAATGATAAGCCCCTGGGAGCAGAGATCTGAAAGCATTCCTAAAGAGGGAAGAACTAGCTCAGGTAATAAAAATAGAGCAGGTTAAAACTTCTGTGCCAATCAGCATTGGGATCAGGCCCATGAGAGGGCAGCTCCTTATCCAGCTCCTTTCAGAAATGGCATCCCCAAGTATCCTTACTTCCAATTGGGAACCCAGACTGAAAACAACTCTTCCCTGACTTCTCTGACAAATTGTGTCAATGTCAGCCTACTCCTTCCCTCCACCATCTCTGTCTCTTAAAGGTCTGCCCTTCCAACCAGGCTGAGATAGGGATATCCAGTCTCAAAAAAATGAAACAAAAAAAAATCCCAAACTCTGTGCTTTTGCCTACTTTATTCTTTATTATTATTCTGTAATAATTTCTACTGTAAGCTCCATGAGTACACAGAACCTGACTCAATTATCCTTTTATTTCTTCTAATACCTAGTAGTGTACTTTCCATAATTTTTACTGTTTTGGTTGTTGAATTGTTTTTCAGTTATGTCCAACTGGAGTGGTTTGCCATATCCTTCGCCAGCTCATTTTACAGACAAGGAAACTGAGACAAACAGAGTGAAGTGATTTGGCCAAGGTCACACAGCTCGTAAGTGTCTGAGGCTGAATTTGAATTCAGGTCTTTCTGACTCCAGACCCAGTACTCTATCCACTGCCCATCTGTTACAATAAGGATCATAGTATCATAGATTTAGAGCTGGAAAGGACCTCAGAGGTCATATGGGCTAATTCTCTCATTTTATAGATATGAAAACTAATTCCCAAGGAGGTCACATAACTGACCCAAGGTCACATAGGTAGGAAAAGCCTCAGTAGACATTTAATAAATGATGATGAAGAAAGGGAAAGAAAAGAGAGGAAATTCCATACCCAGAGAAAGAACTTTGGAATTCCATCACAGAATGTAGCAGATCATTTTCTTTGTTTTGCATTTTGGTTTGTTATATGATTTCTCCCATTCATTTTAATTCTTCTCCACAACATGACTATAGGGAAAATGTATTTAATAGGAATGTGTGTATAGAACTTATATAAAATTGTGTGCTGTCTCAGGGATGGAGCGGGGAGGGAGGGAAAAAATAATCTAAGTTATATGGTAGTGATTATAGAGCACTGAAAATAAAATTAATTTAAAAAAAGAGGAAGGGACAGTGGTTGATAGTTCAACAAGATCTTCATCCTCTAGCCTGGAGGCTCTCCCTTTTTCTTCATGTTCTATGAACTTTCCCAACTTCTGGAATTATAACCATTTTCTCCCCACCTGGTAACAGTGACAAAAAGTGTGGAGGGAGAAGGGAATGGATAAATCTTGCTCTGATCAGGTTTCCTGTGTCGGTCAGCAGGGGTCACTGTGAGGCTGCTCTGTAAAGAAAATTCTCAGCTGGAACTGCTAAAAAGAGAAACAAGACTTGTTCTCTCTAATTTTTCTCCCCAGTCCCAAGGACATTTTAGTTCTCAGGGAGAAAACTGGTCAGAGCCAAGGGCAACGTTAGCCCATGTCCTTGTGGATCCTTCTGCATCAGAGCCTGGACACAGTTATGCCTAGGCAAACTCCCAGTTCTCTTTTATCCATTCTGCCATGGCACCCCTATCCTCCCCACACCCTCTTTCTGTGCAGTGGCAGAGAAGCTCCTGCTTGACCCCTTTCAGAATTGGTACTCTAGGTATTTTGACTTTCCATTGGAGAGGCCAGCCTAAAAGCAATTCTTCCTTGACTTTCCTGATAGATTGTGTCAATGTCAGCCCACCCTTCCTCCTCTATCATCTCTATTTTTTAAAGTTTTCTAGATCATTGATTCCATTAAAGGTTATTCTAAATGCCCATCAAGTAGAGAATGACTGAACAAAATTATGGCATGTAAAAATAATGGAAAACTGCTGTTCCATAAGAAATTATGAAAGGAATGGTTTTCAGAGAAACCTTAAAGGATCGTTATGAACTAATGCAGAATAAATTGAACAGAAACTGGAGAACAAGTTATACAATAACTGTAGCATTGTAGGGGAAAAAAACTTTAAAATAAATTTAATAATGATAACCATGCTCTAGAGGACCAATAGTGAAACACCTTTCTTTCCTCCTGACAAAGATACAAAATGAGACATGCATTTTCAAACATGATCAGTATACAGATATGTTTTGCTTGACTATGCTTATTTATTAAAAGGGAGGGTTTTCTTTTCTGTGGGGGAGAGGAGGAAGGGAGGGGGGAATGAATGATAGTCGATGCAAAAAAATGAATAAAAGGATGAGAATTTTTTAAGTGCATAGAAGAGAAAAAAAGGAGGTTCAGTAGAAAATAGACAAGTTGGGGAGCAGCTAGGGGTGAAGTGGCTCAAGAAATGGCCCTGGAGTCAGGAAAATCTGAGTTCAAATACAGCCTCAGATACTTACCAGCTGTGTGACCCTAAGCAAGTCAGTTAATCCAAGACTGCCTCAAAAAAAAAAAAAAATAGGAAAATAGACAAGTGAGATGGTTTTAGAACATGCTAAATTTATTATCTACATTAAAGAAATGCAGGTGTTGGGTACCTAATAAAGTTAACATGTTTATTATAATTATGTCATTTATTATTTTTATTATACTGTATTATATATATATTTATTCTAATAAACAAATATATTATGTACATTAAGTGAAAAACCATCAACTTATACATGGTAGAATAGAATATTATTTTTTTGTCCTTTATATTATAAGCACACACATTTATTAGTGTTTGTCAAGTTCAGAAAAAATAATTAAAAAGAGGTTTTTGAGCTAATTTACATTTTTGGGGCAAATATCTGCTATCTGTTCTATTCAACTTGTACAATATGTTAGGTGTTAGGTGTGTATGGGAGTTTGATAGCAGCCAAGCCCCTTCAGGGTTTTGGCCCCAAGAAACCTGCGCCCTCATTCTTTCTTTGAGGGGTGGGGGTAGCGGGCAGGGAAGACAAGGGAGGGAGAAGTCAGAAGAAAGACCATGGTGGACTTAAAGGATTAAAGGTTACCAGTCTCCTCTGGGGACTATGGGGTTTGCCTCAGATAACAGTTTCCCTACTCCCAGCCTAGAAAGAGAAATTCATGAAGTCTAGCCTACAGGGATCACTGTACTTGGCCCACAGAAGGAATTTAATAAATGGTTGTTGATTGATACCTTTGCCACCTCACCCCCACATGACCCACCCCCAACTCTTTCCCAGTCCTAATCCAGGGCTGGAGTGAATTGCTTACTTCTTTATATTTTGCATTAAAAAAAATAATTTTACTTATTGTATGCATTATTTTATAGCCTTACCACTAAGGAGAAGGGAAAGAAGGATTCTTTCATATCAAGAGTCAGACACATTGTACCTCAACCCAGACAAGGAAGGACAACAACCAACCAATCTCAGGTATTAACCTGGTTTGGGCTAGATTCAGAGGTACCAGTTCTCTTTGGAATAAAAATAGATATAGGTCCTATTTCCCACTATTCAGGAACTTTTTCCTCAACTCCTTTTATTGGGGGGGAGGAGGATAAAAGACCTTGAAAGCCTTTCAATGTCCAATCAAGTCTACCTCTTGCTGCTCTCCTCCCTAACCATGCCATGGAGAGGGAAACAGTTACATACCTCTCTGGTCTGGCCAGCAAATCCCCAAACCTCTGTATTCAAGCTTCCTCCAGTTTACTCAGGCTTGTTGTCTTCCAGTCATTCAATTGTGTCTGATTCTATGTGACCCCGGGGATGATGTCCATGTGATTTTCTTGGCAAAAATCCTGGAGCGGTTTGCCATTTCCTTCTCCAGTAAATTTAGGCAGAGGTTAAGTGACTTGCCCAGGGTCATGCAGAGCCACCAAGATGCCTCTTTGTTCAGATGACCCTGGATTTTTTTTAGCCTCTGATCTTTCCTTGCAGTCTCCTCCATTAGACTGAGATCTCTGGAAAAGGAAGGACTTTCACCTTTCTTTGAATCAATCCCTAGTGTTGTCTCAGTGCCTGATTCAAAATAGGTGTTCAATAAATGTTTATTGAGTGATAACTGTTGGTTGATAGATCAGTTAAACACCATTTGATGGTGTTCTTTGATTCTAGAAGGCTTCCCTGATGAACCTCACCCTATTTTAACTTAAAAATCCCTCACTCTAATATATTAATATATTGAGTGATTGATTTGGTTTTTATTTGCATGTCATTTTCAAGTGTTTGTCTTAGCTTTTGTTTTTTCCATCACCCTCATTTCCAAATGTATTATCTCTTTCACCTTATACTCTGAGTCATCTTTTTTAACAAGGAGTAAAAAAGAAAGAGGAAGTAAAAATAGTTCATCAAAACTAATTCACACATAATCAAGTCTGACAGTATATGCAATGAAGCATACCTGTGCAAAGAAGGACGTTTCCAAGTGTTCTTACATGTTGTTTTTTTTTTAAAGCATTTTATCAGCTAAATGATTAACTCTAAACTGGAGAGATTGTATCTTCCTTTTTATTGTAGCCAAGGGGGTTGGGGTAGTGTGATATGTGTAATAACTTAAATGGTAACTAGGGCGGGGCAACTGAGGTTTTGTCGCCCAGTGCTGACAACTGGGAGGGGCTGGGTAAATATTCTTCCCTGCAGCAGTCTTCTAATTAATCATCCCCATGTTTTATGTTCCCCCTCAATCAGCCTGCCCCATAGGGAACGACTTTACCACTCAAGAGTTCTCATCTATCCCTACTCCCCCGTGTCCATCAGCATACTCCTCTACCTCCTCCTGGAGGGTTGGAGGGGAGAGACTATCACCTGTGCTCTATGGGGGAGTGAAATAGATTCTCTGAGGCACAGGCAACTCTGTCTAAGGGAGACTGAATTGTCTTCTGTACCACAACACTCACCCTACACCCTGTCCAATTTTGTCCTGGATGTAAGAATTCATAATTAGATCTCTGGTGCTAACCCCAAAATGTCTCTTCCTCTTTTTGGACAGGCAGAAGTTAACCTAAAGGAATTTTTTTTCCCCTGAAATGTCTTTTACTAAGAGTGAAGGGGTAGGCATCTCTAAATATTGTTTAGTCATTTTTAGTTGTGTCCGACTCTGCATGACTGTTTAGGCAAACATATGGAAATGATTTGCCATTTTCTTTTCCACCTCATTATTCATGAGGAAACTGAGGGAAACAGGGTCAAATGACTTGCCTAGGGTCACACAGCTAGTAAGTGTCTGAGGCCAGATTTGAACTCAGGAGGATGAGTCTTTCTGACTCCTGGCCTGGCTCTATCCACTTCGAAACCTAGCTGCCCATCTGTAGTATGAGGGAACTTTATTTTAGGTAGTTACATAAAAATACTGGGCTCAAAGAGGCTAATAGTTCCAGCTATCTCCAGAAAAAAAGAAATGACCTTGGCACAGCAATCAGTGTCAAGTCCAGTGGGAGAATGTGGGAGTAGGCCAGAAACGGAAATGGCTTACAAATTCAAGGAGACATTGGGGGAGGAGCAGAGACATAGATGTGGTTTCTCCAGAAGTCATGACCAATGAAAAGAGAGAAGCTTCATTTCGGGGAGGGGGTGGGGCGGGTAGTAGGCAAGAAGATATCTGTAAAATTTAGGGGCTTCTGAATCCAGAGCTAGGGGTTAGGAAAATGAGTTCCTAAAGATTTGAGAAAGCTGCAACATTGCAAAACCAAATCTATTAACTAGAGACTGAGAACTGGCATCTTTTTCAGCCCAAGCAATCCCACATCTGTCTCTGGGCACTAGTTTGAAAGAAAGCCTGAGTCAGACACAAAAAGGAGGATAAAGAAAGAGATAGGTAGTTCACTCAAGACTAGTGTAACCAGCAGGTGTCACTCTGGAGCAAACTTTAGCTCAACACTTTTTTTTTTTTTTTACTCTAGAAATTTGGCAGAGGCTGGAGGATTTGTCTTATGCTCCCATTCTCTAAGTAGTCAGTCATACCTGGTTATAACAACAGTTCCCTCTTTAGCCTAGGGTAAAAGGAAAGCCCTTTCCAATTAAATGGAAATTTAATTTCCAATTTAAATACCTCCCTTTGATAAGTTTATCAAAGCTTAATAATAAAATCATAACCATAAGATTTTCTCATGCATTTAGCTCTGGAGCTCCCAGGTCAGAATTAATTCTTGACTACCAGGACAGGGTTCTGGTCTCTTGATTTATTTTAGTTCTGTGGATCCCAGTTAGTCACTGAACTTCTCCATTTTCCCTTTCCCTGGCACAGAACATACAGACATGCAATTTGGACTCATGATTGACTTCAGAATTTTAAAAAATTCAGCCCCCACCTAAAAAATTCCCAATGGACTTTTGAGGCAAAATGCCTTCCACATCCAGAGAAAGAACTATGGAATTGGACTGAAGAATGAAGCAGATCATTTTCTTTTGTATTATATTTTGCCTTGTTCTATGGTTTCTCCCATTCATTTTAATTCTTTTATTCAATATGATTAAGGTGAAAATGTATTTAATAGGAACATATGTGCATAACCTATATAAGATTGCATGCTGTCTTGGGGAGGGAGTGGGGAGGGAGGGGGGAAGGAGAGGGAAGGGAGGAGAAAAAAACCTAAGATATATAGAAGTGTTTGTAGACCACTGAAAATGAATAAAATAATTTTTAAAAAATCCAAAAAGATAAATAAAAATACAACCCCCCCCCAATCAAGATAAAGAAAGAACTTGAAGATATAGCAGTGAAAAATCACATAGAAGTGACCATTAATAAAAAGACAGCAGGCAGCAAGGAGGTCATTTAGAGAGTAAAACCTTTTGGAGTTTTTTTAATTCTTAAAGCAGCATTGGCAGCTTCAATCAAAGTTCCTCGCTCCATTGATTGGAGACTGTGTTCTAAAGCCAGCCTTTTCCACTTTGTCCCTGGTTCTAAAGCATACGCTTCAAGACACCTGCAGGGACCTGATCACCAGAGGGTTGTGGCTTCTGCTTCTTTCTCTGCCCTTCACCTCTCTCCCACAAGCAGACTGTTTTCCTCCTTTTGTTCTATTTCAGAGTGATTCAAGGTTCAAAAGCTCTCAGTCTGGCAGAACTACACTGCTCAAACTTCAAGAGAGTCCAGTTTTTCCAGGGTTGGGAGTGAATACTATCTCTCTAAAACAAGAATTCTTAAAGTGTGTGTGTGTGTGTGTGTGTGTGTGTGTGTGTGTGTGTGTGTGTGTGTGTGTGTGTATGTGGACCCTTTTGGCAGTCTTATGAAGACTATGGAGCCCTTTTTAGAATAATATATGTAAATGATTGAAGGAAATGCCAAGTTTCTATTAGAGGTTAGTGAAAATAAAAGTGTAGGGTTTTTTTTCTTCATCCAAGTTCACAGATTCTGTGAAATTTATCCATGGATCCCTTTGGTGCCTGTAGACTTCAGATTAAGAACTCCTGCTCTAGAGCAATTCCTATTACGTTCCAAGAAAGGTTCAAAATTCTTTGTTCATGGGAAAATCAGTCCAAAATTCATCTAAATACCATGCTACGCCTGCATTAGTTGAAAAGATTCCCACAAAACTTTGGAAACTGACCCTTTATTATCTTTTTTTCATTTTGTAGTTGCAATTGTGATTCATGAGGAGTGTTTATTAGGGGGTTTGGAGAAGGTATATGGAGGAGAGGGGGTATGGGGTCAAGTAGTTCAAGACAAATGTAGAGGGATTTGAGACTGAGGAGAATTTATTTTATTTGCTGACATACCTTTTACACACCTTGTTTAGGGTGCCAAATACCAGTTCTCTACTGCAATCAGGGAACCAAATACAAACAGGAATCTCTTCCCTCTTTTCCCTTATAGACCTGTAAGCTTCTTTAGGGAAGGAACTGGGCATTTCTCCTAGAGGGGAAGTAAATTTATAAGTGTTTGTTCTTCCACCTTGGCAATGAGGCTGAATCACTCCCACCATATCAGGTGATTGATGCAGACTAGGATCAAAAGTTATCTCTCCATGACTCCAGGAATTAACATTCTCTTTCAGGCTCCAAACATTCCAGCCCAACTGGACTTCTGAGTTATCCTCTAAATCCACGTTCCATTTCTAGCCTTTTGCATTGGTACAAGCCATGTTTCAGGTTCTTATCTTCCTTGGAGGCTCAATTCCTTGACCCTACTCCACATCCTAGTAGTTAGTACTTTGTCTCTCCTTGAATTACCCAATATCTACTTATCTGAGGACATTTTATCCTTTCTGAGCATCCTCCCCAGTAGAATAAGAGTTCCTTGAATTGAGGGACTGTATTTTTTGTCTTTACAAGCCCTTAAAAAATACTTATTGAATCTCTAGGGATATATGACACACTTTAAAAGTCCATATTCTTTTTCAGTCCCCCTAGCTCTGATTTTGGATCAAGATCTTAACCTAGGGTCTATGGACCTCTTGGGCCTTCTTGGTCAGATTTCATGGAATTTGTACTTTTGGATGGAAAAAAAAATACACATTGATTTGTCACTAACTTCTAATTGAAACTTATTATTATTCAATTATTTTAAAAATAATAATCTGAGAGGAGGTCCACAGGCTTTGTCAAACTGCCAAAGAAGTCCAATGTACACACATAAAAAACTTAAGAACTCTGAATGTGTGCATGCTTTGGGCTGTGGTATGCAGTAGTGCGTATGTGTATGGGTGTGATGTGAAATTTATGACTTCTGCCTGGGGATTAAGAAAAGAGGTCCAAGATGGTCTGGAGCTGGGGAGAGTGATGCAATATTCTGTAGTTGGAAGTGGGGTGTGGAGTTGATAGGGGAAAGGCCAAAGACCAGTAGAAGCCAGACAAAAATGACCATGAGACACACAAAGCATCAGCAAGAACATTGTTTAATGATACAGTTGGGTCTGGTTACAAACATCAGAAACCTACAAAAGGACAGGCAGTTACAGGAGTGATCACAGAAGGCTGGGACACAGGTATAGCAGCCACAGTAGCAAGGTTTCCTTCAGGGATGATATGGGAGATACAAATTATCAGAGGGGGAAACACAGGGATCCCAAGGCAAAGTTAGCCTAGGAAGACAGATAGTCATAGAACCTTAGACTGGGAAGGGATATAGGATCACCTCATCACAAGGGGTATGTGGGGAAAAGGGGTCACTTAGATTTCCTCTCTCCTCCTTAGCTGAACTTCAGATCTAAAGGAAAGTTCTAAGAATATGAACGGAAGGAAATCTATTCATCTCAGATGTTTCCATGTTCTCCTTTCATATGGGAGCCAGGTACTGAGGCTATTGGGCCTGTTATCATAGTGATAACTAGCCTCCTTAGGGTAACCTTCAAATGTACCTTGACTGTGGTTTCATTTTATTGGATATGGGAGGTAGGCTGGGATAGCTATTTGGGGTCTTGCCCAAATGCGGTCTGACCTTTCAGTACTTGGAGAATTACATTCCTGGACCCCTAGGGTAGTCTAGGATAACTAGGTAGTCCCATATTTCTGATATCAACCCGTCCTGAGTCTCTCAGTACTCACCATAAGCAAAACCATTGACTCAGCTTGATCAGAAAGGAAAGTCAATGAATTGTCAAGCCCTTATAGAAGAGTTGTGTTTCTATATGAAGGTGTGAAGGTGGGGATAAGTTCAGGACAAACTGTCAGCTCTCCTTGTCCTCATCCTGAAGATGGGGCTGCTTCTTACGTCACTTCTCCCTTCTTTGAATGGACTTGAGCTCATCTCACCTTCCCAAGTATAATGAGCTTCACAGGCTCTTCTGTGCTAACTTAGGTCTCCTACTTCCATGTAACCTTTCTCTATATTTATCTTCCTCCCCTGAGCCTGGCCAAGAATCTCTCCCCTCAGGACACATATATGAACAGAAAAAAAAAAAGAAACAGAGGCTTTAGTATGTGCCCCTAGGCCCAAAGGCCTGCAGCTGCAGGTACAGGTTATATATAAATATATATATATATAATGTATATATATACTGTATATATAATATATTTTTATATGCGGTAGATGTGCGTGTATGATACTATAGATATGTCACGTTGAGACCTGCATGCTGGTCAGGCAGATAGAAACAGTGGCTGGTTTATTCTTGGAGAGAGTTACAAACCCTGCCCTGTCTGTCCGCCAGCCCCTCAGCCTGGTCTCTCTCTAACAGAGGATAGAAAAGCTACAAATAGAGGGCCCAGCTCTGTAGGGAGGTCCCTTACCACCCTCCCCAATAGCCCCCATCAGGTAGGCCCCAGAGCTGCACTCAGCATCCAGATGGCCAGGGCCACCTCCCAGCAGCTCTAGAGGGTAGCCAGAGTGGTAGCCTTACTCTGGAGATGATTGCCATCCTTCCAGCTTTCTCAGCACCCAGGTACAAAGAGACAAGTTGGTCTTTGGAGCTTGGCTTTCTGCTCAAGGTGCTGCCAGGGAGTGGGAAAGGAGGGAGTGGGGCATTAAGATCTAGAAGAGGGCAGCGTGGCTGGTGGACTGTGGATAAGATAAGAGAGAGAGAGAGAGAGAGAGAGAGAGGGCAAGGTTAGAGAGGTACAAGGATCTGGGGCTTGAAGCTTAGGAGAGGAGATCTGTATGTAAGTAAAAACACAGACACACATTCCCTTGATAAAGATCTACTTCTACTTTTACATTTTCTCTCTACATCTACAGGCCCCATACACATTAATATCAGTATGTAAATATATGTCTCACTCATTTATTTATTTATTTACCCATTCCCTCCATTAATTAATTTTTTTTCTTCCTTCCTTCTTCCCTTCCTTCTTTCCTTTCTTCTTCCTCCTCCTTCTGGCAATCAGGATTAAGTGACTTGCCCAGGGTCACATAAGCTAGTAAGTGCCTGAGGTCAGATTCAGGTCCTCTTGACTCCAGAGCACTGTGCCACCTCACTGCCTTTCATCCACATATTTAACCACCTAATATATGAACTGGCTGTTTTTGTACAAATGAGACATGTCATTGTTTGACTCCAGACATTGCCTCAGGCTGGCCCTCATGTCTAGAATGTTCTCTCTCCTCAGTTGTTAGTACTGACTTCCCTGGCTTCCTTTTAAGTCTCAACTACAGTCCCACCTTCTACAGGAAGTCTTCCCCAAACCCTCTTAATTCTATTGCCTTTCCTCTGTTAATTATTTCTGATTCATCCTGTATATAGCTTGCTTTATATAGCTTTGTTTGCATGTTGTATATAGATTGTAAGTTCCTTGAGGGCAGCCAGTGAGAAAATCTGGCCTCTTTTTGTATCCCCAGAGCTCAGCACAGTACATGACACATAGTAAGCATTTTAAAATGTTTAGTGATTGATTGATTACCAAGAGTACAGACTAGTCAAGAAAGACTGATGTCTAATTTAGCATTGCTTTTCTGACAGTAGATGGGAAAAGTGTTCTGATACCCTCTGATTCCTATCCTTTAGTTCCCTAGCTCCCATGCCACATCCCAATATTTTAAGAACTTCAGATCAGACTTGGGCTTCTTCAGGAATCAGGGGACTTGGACTGTCATACACACCCAGACTTCTAAGAGTTAGGGGATGTATGACAGGTTACATTAAAGAGGTTACAACCTAGGAATTAGCCCCTGGACCCAGATCTCTTAGTTAAGGAGACTAGGAGTGAGAAAAAGTATGCAGAGAAATGAAGGCACTGTCTAGTGTCCTGAAATCCTTTTATCCACATAGCTGATACACTCAGGTTTGGGATGAAAGAGGGAACCTTGGGGTGGCTAGGATGGGGAGTAGTTGTGGGAAAGAGACCCTCTAGACAATTCTCACCTACTAGTGGACATAGGGGTGGTGGGGGCAGGGGAAGAAGGATTTTAGCTTTCCAAAATATTTCTCAGATTGTTTGAGGTTTGGCAAAACAGGAGTCCCTTGGGATGACTGGGGTGAAGGGAGGGGAGGACACAGGGTGTTAGGAAAATGTCCTCCATATGTTTCTGATTCACTGGTACTGCACAACAGACTGTTTAGCTAGGTCTGGCTGTAGTGTCCAAAAGCTCTCTCCAGGCTCCTGTAAAAGCCTTTTCTCTGGAAGCAGGAAGTCTCATATCCTAGCTGTAAACAAATTCTGCTGCCTGGAGATCCTGCATGAGGTTAAAGTCAACTGGAGGGCAAGGCTCTATCTGCTCTAAATAACCGTTTAGGGGGAGCCTCTAATCTTTTCCTCTTCATCAGGTCATTGCAACTATCCTTGCCTCAGGGCAGTCCTTTTTTTTCCCCCTAAGCAGGTAAAAATATCCTTCTTGTTTTCCCATTTATCCCCAGAGGCTGACGGACAGGGACAAGGGCCAGATGTGCACATCTGCAAATTGCAGTCTGCTTTGCTATGACTGGGTCCAGGTTCCAGCAAATTCCACTCCAGAAATCATGTCAGGAAGGTGGGGGGGCGGGAATAGAAAGAAAAATTCACTGTAGCCTCTCATTCCAGTTAGAGACAGGAAAGCTGGGAGATGGGGGTTAGAAGGCTTGGACTCTGTATTTGGACTCCAGGGACCTCCCTGGGAGCAATGTCAGGGAGGAAACTTATAGAGTAGGAGTCTAGCAGGCTCCCCACAATGGCAGAAAGAAGGGGGAGGAGAAGCTGTGTTTTCCATGGGAAACTCCTGGGAATGTTTCCCCAAAATGTGTATCTTGAGTTGTTGGCTGACCCCAGGCTAGATCTTTCCCTGCCTCTACTTTCTCCTGCTCATTCTTTCTCCACTCCTGTCACTCCCAGGATCACTCTTCTCACTGGGGCCTGGGTTGTCCAGATTGTTTTTACCCTTTATGTCTCTAAACTCTCTCTGCAGGACACCTCCTTGTCCTTGTCCTTGCCCTTGCCCTTGCCATTCCTTCCCTTCCCTTCCCTTCCCTTTCCTTTCCTTCCCTTGCTCTCCCTCCCCTCTTCCTTAGAGTCACTATGGCCAGCTCTAGAAAGGAGCCTAGCTGTCCTTCTTAAGCTAGTCACAGAGACACCCTCACAATAAGTCAACTATCTACTCTAACCATAAGACTTTAACTTCAGGAGTGAGTGGCTTTCCCATCACCTGCCTGTTAGTATATGGTAGTATATGTGTGTGTATATATGTATAAGCTGGGAAAATATGCATATATATGTGTGTGTGTGTGTGTGTGTGTGTGTGTGTGTGTGTGTGTGTGTGTGCCTGTGTGCCTGTGTGGTCTCCACATGATTTTACTGGCTTTAGCCCATTTCAAAGCAGAAGTTGGGAGTGCTGAATTAAAAAACATCCCCATGTGATTTGTGTCTGGGGAGGAAGCAGCCTTTACTTGCATCTTACTTACATCTGAACTGGCTCCAGTTCTGATGATCTCCTTTCCTGCTGGGATTCAGAGGCGTCTCTGTCCTTTGGCTCCATAGCCTTAGTAAGGTTCTACTCCTTTGGGAAAGGAGTCACCAGCCTGGAGATCTCTCTGAAGAGCTCATGTACTGGGGCCTTATTGGAAGCCCAGTGTAGGGGGAGAGCCTGGGAAACGGGGCTAGTTGAATGATGTTTACAAATAGGGAAAAACAAGATCCCAGGTCTCCCTTTCCTCCAATCAGATTCCCAGTCTTACTGCCCTGAAAATAGTTCCTTAACTTTTCTCATGTCTTTCTTGTATACTTGGGGGAAACCTGGCAGCTGGAGAGACCTAGAGTCAGTAGAAGATAAAGAATTCAAGTGGTGTGTGTGTGTGTGTGTGTGTGTGTGTGTGTGTGTGTGTGTGTGTGTGTGTGATGGTGGTGGTAGTTACTCTGTCCACACTCTTGCCCTCTGGCTCACATGTTGCTGGTGGGGAGCTGCTGCACCCAGCCCACTTCCTTGTAGGCAGCAGTCACGTGGCTATAGATGAGGCTACGCAACTTGGACCAGGCTCTCTGCGTCTCAGATGGAAAGTCGTTAGCAAACTCCTCAGCAATCACCTCCAGAATGACTCCAGAGAGGATCTGGGGATTGAAGAAGGGTGGAAGTGAACAATTGTCTCACTACTTCATGCCTCCCTTCATTCCCTTTAGTACATAGTAGCCTCTTCTATCCCGCAATGAACACATATCTGAGCACCTAAGCTAACAGAATTCTTTTACAACTCTAGGGTAAAGACATAATCAATCATCATGCTCAGGGAAACTCAAAGTAGTATGGGAAGCAGAGTGATATACAGGAAAATATGGTCTTTGAGCCAGAAGACCTGCACTTGAGTCCCAACATGTATTATCTGTATGACTCTAGGAAAGTAATAACCTCTTTGAGTCTCATTTCTCCCATCTAAAAAATGAGGGGCTTAGATTAGATGAGTCTCCAAAGGTCTTTCCCAGCTCTAGTAGTTTATGATTGATTACAAGAGTCTGGGAAGACAGTGAGTTTTCCACCCCATGGGAATGGGATGAAGAAGTCCTGGCCTTCAATCCCAGTACACTTTGTTTCTCCCAGTGACCCTTCTGGGTTCAGAGTTGGCTTGCGCCATCTCTCTTAATGTCTAATGAACTGTCTCCACCCAAGGGTTAGTAGTTACAGAATCTTAGCAGCTCAGTGAATAGCATAGCTGTGAAGAGGGGAAGGGTGGAGAGTCCAGGACAATAATAACTTCTCCCCTCAATCCCCATCCCCCTCAGACTCCCCATAGGTGTAGAGAGGCTGCTAGGCAGTTCTGGTTTGCCAGAGCCTGGGCACAACTAGCTGGCTCCAGGCAACTCTAGGAGCCTTTGGGTAGCAATAGCTGCCCTGAGCCTATCTGAAGGTTGGGGTGTACCTTGAAGTAAACAGGCTCCACCTTGTGCTTTAGAGCATGGGCTTTGCCCACCAGTGCCAACACAGAAGACACCTTGTCAGGGTCATGCAGATTTTCCACCACAGTGTTGAGTGCACCCATGACCCGACAGGCATGCTTGCGCAACTGGGGGCTTCGCTCCATCTCCAGAGGCTCTTCCAGGTGCTGGAACTGACTGAAATACTGTTTGGCTGAGGGAAAGTTCACAAAGAACCTGGGAAGAAGAGAGAGGAGAGAGGGAGCAGGAGTCAGTGGGAGTGACAGAGAGAGTGAAGCCAAGGCATCGCATTTAACTGACACTTTAAGTGACCCTTAAGGGGTGGGGGGAGAGGATAATTCTCTCCTTTTGAGGAGAGAATTGTTCCTATTCTGCTGATTTTCAAGAAGGGATCCTTTCATTCTTAGGACTCCCATTCCCAGCACCTAGAACAGTACCTGGTACAGAGTAGGTAAATATTTATTGATTGATTGCCTTCTTCTCACTATCTCATAGGAGGAAATGATTTTAATTTTTCAAAAGAAGAACCCTTCATCATAATCCCATAAGCTTTCCTATTTTATGTAGGGAATATTATCTTCTTACAACTAAATTGCAAACTCCATGATGGCATTCTTATCTGAACTTTTAAATCTAGCCTAGTGCCTAGCAGAGTGTTCCATTGAATTACTCCCAAGACAAGTATATATTAGCTGGTTCCATTTCATGCTCTTTCCTGCCTTCCTGCTGTGCTTCACATTGATTCTCTCTCTACCCGCCAATGACCTTCCTCTTCTTTTATTTGATCTATTCTTCACAACCCATATCAAGCCCATAATAGTTATTAGTTGATTGGTTGATTTATCTTCATTATCTTCAATATATTGTTATATATTATCACAAAATTGGAAATTCCCTAATGGGCAGACATCTTTCTATTCCCAGTATCAGCCCTTTCAAATATATCCCATATCTTTTAATTTTCCTAGAACATTGCCTTTCTGTGCATCATACCCCGTTCAAAAAAACTTCAATGACCTTCCATTGCTGCCTATGATATATTGTACACATATATTAGCTCAAGGCATTCTACAGTCTTGCCTCTACTTACCCTACAACCTTCTCTCCCCTTCCTCAAGCCTTTTCACTTAAATCAAATCGGTTTGCTTATTATTTCCCAAACTGAATACATCATATGAATTTCTCTCTCCCTAAAATGCCTTTGCCCCCCTATCTCCTTGTTTTGTCTTTCAATGCCCTCTTAGATGAAGCCTTCTCCACAGGCCCCTGCCCACAAGAATCTTTTTTCCAGGATGCCTTCAGTAGTTATCTATCTTTCCCACTTACATGGTAGTTACCATTTGCTGCCTTGTATTATTTCTTAGTATTAATGTGTTCTTTCTCCCTAAGTTCTTTGAGAACAAGTTTCTTGGTACCCCCGGGATCTAGCACAGAGAGCCCTATCCATAGGATGATTGTAAATGTTTGTTACAGTGATACAAATTCTAGCTATTTACTAGAAATTACTTTGTTTCAACTCTTTATATCTTTTGTATTTAATTTTTTATTTCCATGTTACTTCCTTCCCACTTTCTCCCTTCAATAGAAAGTAAGTTTTTTGAGGGCCTGGACCACTTGGTTTTGCCTAAAGGGCATAGTTCAGTGCCTGGCACACAGTCAGTACTTAATAAATACTTAATGAATTCCTAGTGTAAGCCTTTAATGAATATTTGTTGCAAATTACGTGATGACTAGAGGGAGAAGGCATAAATGAGTTGCAATCCATACCGGGGCAAGAGATGGAAGTGTTTATTGAATTAAGCCTCTAGAAATTCTAGCTAGTACACAAAGACTAATTTTGTTAATTTAGGCTCTAGTTAATTAAGTGATAAGATATCTTAACCTTTCTCATTATTATTAGGGAATTAAACTGGGAATACATATAAAGCTTTTTCCTACTGCTTTGTGGAAATGATTCTACATCTGGGACCTCCCTGTGTGTTGCAGGAGGAGGGGCATAAGAACAGGAAACAATATGTAAACAGAAAATTAAATACAAAATATGTAAATTTTCTAGTAAATACCTTGAATTAATAGCATCAACAAACACTGAACCTGCTCTCAAAGAACTCAGTCTAATTGGAGAGAGAGGATGCATTCGTAGTAATAAACAATGATCGAAGATAGCATAAAATGAGTACCTAACATGAGTTAGGACCAAGGAAAGCCGAAAACATGCCAAAACAGTTTTGGGCCAAGCATAGAATCAACTTTGTTGTTTTTTTGGGTGGGTGAGGGAATGGGGAGGGAGCATGATTGCGGCAGTGACTTATGATTTAGAAGAGTCCATCTTTGCTGTTGACTCTGGACAAATCACTTGAAAATTTTCTATTCAAATTGCTTTTTGTACATTAAAAAATGAAGGAGAAGCCAAGTAAGAGAAAAGATATGAAAGTGTCTTGAATACATCAACAGAATCTTCATTTGGGCTGATAAAGTGTCAGTTGTTTTATTTTTAAATTATATATCATTATTTTAAAAAAAAATTATTCCTCGATCATTAATACCAAGGCCCTGGCTAACAGTATCTCAAGGATCTGCTTAGTTCTACATTCTTAAGGGAAACTAGATTGGTCAAACATACTTCTGTCCCAGCTTCCAGTGCCCTCCCAAGTACCCCCCCTCCCCAACTACTCAGCTTTGTGAGGAGAAAAAGCTAGCACAAATAGGTCCACAGGAGCTGTCATCTCCCTGAGACAGCTGGGCCTCCCAAGACAACCCAAAATAGGTTTCTCTGAGTGTGAGGGGGAAGGTGTCAGAGTTACAACCCAGAGGGGAGTCTCTGAATAGCACTGGGTGTTCCCTCAATGCTTTGCCTGTAGAGTGTATAGAACCCAGGGGGTAAAGAAATAATTCTTCACCCATAACCCCCTTGGTTGTGAGGATGAAGAACTTTTGTTATCTCCTCCATCCTACCCAGATTATAGTGAAAGCTGAGGGTTCAGAGAAGAGTTAATGCTTCTCTGACTCAGGAGTCACTGGTTGGGAAAGCATTGGAGGGTGGTGAGTATGGAGAGCAGAAGGGAATTCTGTCTTTGCACTTTCTCCAATTGAGATGCCAAGAGCTCCAAGGAGTTCAATTTGTGACCCCAACCTTTTAGGGGTGTGCCTGAGAGAGGTAGAAAGATAGAGGTGCCAGGTGACCTTAGATAGAGGGTTTTAAGAGATGTGAGATAGATCTTATCCCTAGTCAGTAGTCATGTCCCAGATGATTCAACTTCTGACATATCCAACTTAAACAAAAGGATCAGAGATTGTGAAGCCAAGTAATAAAATAGCTGGTTGGGAAATATGGGAAATGAGGCAATAAAACAGAAGATTGGGTCAAAGAAATTATTGCTCATCCAATTTCTCCCTGGTCCTGGGACTTCTTGCTTTCGCCTTGGCACAGCTCTCTAGAATTCTGAACTTCTCTAGCTTTTACCCTGTGGAATAGCTAACTTTATAGCATGGTGTAGATGGCATGGTGGCTAGAATTCTGGACTTAGAGTCAGGAAGCCCTGAGTTCAAATCCTGCCATGGATGCTTAGTAATTGTGTAACCCTAGGTAAATCATTTTTCTCTTGGCCCAAGTTTTGGAATAATAATAGCATCTACTGACCAGGATGGTTATGAGTTTCAAATGAGATGTGCTACTATGTAGGTGTTAACTATTAGCTATATGTTACCTTTTAGGCTCTGTTCTCCCCCATTCTTTGGAGCAAAAGGGCATCTCTCTTCTGTGGAGCCTGTATTAAGGATATGGCTGACACCAAAATGAACCAAGGACTTCTACTGTAGAGCTACGAGCATCAATCCAGGCTATTGTCCTGTGTACCTGGACCAGTACCGGAGACCTAGCCAATTGAACTGATTCCAATAGAACAACTAGATGCCTCACAACATCTAGTCATCGAAGAAACACTTTTATTGGAAGAAGGAAAAGAAGGAAATGTGCATTTATTAAGCACCTACTATGTGTCAGGCACTGTGCTAAGAATTTTATAAATAATAGTATCACACTTGATTCTTAAAGCCACCCTGGGAGAGGGGCACTATAGTTATTCTTATTATTCCTGTTTTACAGTTGAAGAAACTGAGGCCAACAGGGTTAAATGACTTTCCCAGGATCACTCAGCTAGCAGGTGTGAGGCCAAATTTGAACTCAGTTGTTCTGGACTCCAGGGTCCAGCCATTATACTACCCAGCCGCCCAATTGTTGCCTTCCTTATCTATGCAACCCTAGAGTGCCTACTGAACACCATAGTAGGAATGGAAGCTAATAATAAAGCAGGAAAGAACTGGGGGAGAGGGGTGTTGTTTATTTGTTTTTATTTTTTGAGTCTTGAGATGCCTTGACATGTTATTGCCCTCAGGATTAGGCTTCAACCTTTTCCCCTCTTCAATGATCCGAAAAGGGGAAAAGGTGAAGACTGATCCCTTAAACTCTTGCTCTGCCATTAGCTTTAGTCATTTGTTGCCAAATTGGGGACTCAGGTGCAAGTATGTGCACATGTGGGTAAGAACAAGGTTATGGATGTGCAATCTAGGGCATTATGAATATACCCTGTAGATGAATAGCTTATTTATGTGGGTCTAGGCACATGCATATGTTTGTGTGAGAGTCTGTAGGTCCATTGTGTCTAAATTTGTTGCTCTGTTGTTTCTGATCTGGGCTTAGAGACCCCTCCACAGTTTTTCCTTCCTCCAGAGAACTCTAATTTTTTCAGGAGAGCTCTTTCTCCCTTTTACCCAGAAATCTAAGTTAAATTCAGGGCATCTTGTTTAATAGGTGAGTCTGTACCAGGGAACTGCCTGTGTTGGAAAAAGGGTTGCCTCATGTGTGCATCTAGGAGACCCTCAGTAGTTAATAGAAATACTATACGTCTGAGAGTAACAATACCACTTGCATAGTTGTGTGGGTGTATAACTAGATAAGAGACCCCAACTCAAAGGGTGCAGGGTGGGGCCCTTCTGGACAGTAGTTTCCTTCCTTCTTTCCTTCCTTTCTCTCTCTTTCTCCCTTTTTCTTTCTCCCTCCCTTCTTTCTTTCTTTTCTCTTTCTCCCTCCCTCCTTCCTTCCTTCCTTCCTTTCCTTCCTTCCTTTCCTCCTTCCTTCCTTCCTTTCTTTTTCTCTCTCTCTCTCTTTCTGAGAAAGGAGAAGGAAGATAGGGAATTTCCTCCTGAAGTTCCTTCCCTACTCTGGAAAACCTGAGTGTAACTGTCTCCTTGGAGGGAAGGTGACTTCATATGTTCCAGGGTTATTGTCTTGGGGGATAAAAGCAGATTCATCAGAAGGGAGAGCTTTTTCAGCTCTTGGATCTGTTCACTTGGTATAGGGATGTTAGAACTCAGATTAAGAGGCCTGAGGAGGGGAAGAGACAGAAAAGACTTTGGAGTAGGGTGTAGGAGGATATAGGAAGGAAATCAGGGTCACTAGGTAGGGGTGCTAGGCCTGAATATGCCCTCTGACCGATTCTCCTAATCTTTGCTCACTTCAATCAAGTGTTTTTTGACCAGGTAGGAGATGTAAACTCCTCTTTCCCACTATGATCCTTAGTTTTCCCACTTGCACAGCCTTTGTCCCCATCTGAGGTGGGGCAAAATTAGGGTTTGTTAAATCTGTCCTGGAATATTGACTGTGGTGTTGGAGAAGGAGAGGGTAAAGTGGGGGAGGGGGACGCTGTTCTGCGATGGAGCTTCACTTGCTGAAATCTGGATGGAGAGAGTCCTGAAACAGCAGAGATGCTGTGCCTAGCTGACCCCTTCCCCACAGCGTTCTTGTGCCTTTCCTTGTGGTTTCCCAATCCCAGGGAAATCCCATGCCCTAGAGTCTGTGGTTCACCTCCGGTGCTTAATCCTCTCCACCTAGAAACCCACTGCAGGCCACAACCCCCTCCCTCAAACTGTGTTGGGGTGCTTGGAGCCCGAAGCTGACCCCTGTTACCTCCTCACCAAATGCCTTTTCTTGGGGCTCCAGGTTGGAGTCAGGGTAGCGGCGGGGGCGTTATGGGGACTGGGTCAAGGGCCCGGAATGACACTCACCTCACCAGGATGGCCACCCCCACGTCCTCGCAGTTGGCATATAGCCGGGCCCACGTATCCTGAACCGCCTTCCTCTCGGTCTCGGACAGCTCCTCGCTCCGCTCCCTCCGCTCAATCTCCATCTCTCCAGGCACTTTCTCCATGAGCAGTGGGGCTGAGGAGAGCGATAGCACCGCTGCAGAGAGCCAGATGGACGCCGAGACCCCGGGGCACCGGGGAAACGCGGTGCGTGCGCTCTGGCTGTGGCAGTGACAGTGTCAGTCTCCCTCTCTCTCTCTCTCTCTCTCTCTCTCTCTCTCCTCCCTCCCCTCTCTGCGTGCGTGTATATGTATATGGAGCAGGGGGCGGGAGACTAGAGTGGGTGGGGGGACCTCGGGGGCGGGGATGTGGTCTGCCGGAGGGGGAAAATATTTCCAGCACCACCAACCAGAGAAGTGAACCGACTGGGATTGGAGCTGGGGAGTGGGAGATCTGACTCCCAGGCTCTAAGCACTCCCCTTGGCCCAGAGCGTGCGTGTGTTATGTAGGTGTGCGTTGGTGTCTGAGACTCAGGATGGGTTTCACTCCGCGTGGCTTGTCAGTGGCAATGTGTGTGTGTGCAAGAGCGCGCGTGCCTCGGCGTGTCCATATGTGTGTCTGTGCGCATGGGGCTCGCTGCGTGGCGGAATCGGTGTGTATGCGTGAGTGTGTATGTGTATGTGGTGTGTGTGTGTCTGTGTGAGTGTGTGTGTGTGTGTGTGTGTGTGTGTGTACTTGTGTGCGCGCACGCCCTCGCGCGTTCGTGCGCGCGTCCCTCACACCACGGGTGAACTGACTCAAAGTCCAACATTCACCACTGGCATTTTCCGCCCCGCCTCCGCCCCGGGTTTGGAGGATTGAAAGCCCCTTCTGCGCCAGCACCCGCGCTGGGGCCCCGCTCCCGCAACGGGTCTGCTCGGCTAGATGGGCTCCCTCTCCTTCCTCCTCAATTTCTTCCCTGTAGGAAGAAACCTCGGACCGCTAGAACTCTTCCCTACCACTCCCACTCCGACCCCCTCCCCTCAGCAAGCTGAGCAGCTTTTATGACTCAGGGCTTTTCTCAGTTTCTTCACTGCTCTTTGGTTGCGGGGGGTAGTTCGGTTGTGACTGGAGGAGCTGGGGCTAAACTCGGGAGAACAGAAGGTTCGGCTCCCCGCAGGAGAGGACAATTCCCCTTCTCCTACCTTAACCTTCCACCTCTCCTCAATCACTAGCCAGCGCATACGCAGAAGGATGCTGATAAGCTCCTGCTGGGTTTCTTTACGGAGACAGGGTTAGAGAAAAGGTAAAAGTACACGAAAAAGCTGAAATATGGAAAGGCACCAAGAATGAGGCCTTGTCTCTAGGCCCAGCTGTGGGGACTAGAGCTGGGGGCAGAGGAAAGTTCTGTGGAAGTTGAGAGAGGCAGCAACAGCGGAAGGGGGTCTTCGTAGTAGGAGTCGGTCAGAAATTGGGAAATGAATCAAAGGGTCAAGATCAGGACCCCATGGCACCTCCAGGAGATCGATCCTTCCCCCAGTCCAATTCGATCCAATTCAACAAACATTTATTAATTGCCATTTATGAGTGTGTGCAGGAAGATAGAGTTTCTGTCCTCAATTCATTAAACTTATGAAGCCCTTTACTATAGGCCAGGCACCATGACAAAAGACCATCGTTGGGGTCAAGGAATTTGCAATCTACTGAGGGGATAGAATACAAATAATTTTAAACTTGAATGCCATAAATATGCAAGAGAAGTAGAGAGGTCAGATAAATGAGACTTTTAGGAAGGAAAGATCATGTCTAGTTTAAGAAGGTGAGGGTATCCTGAATGGAACTGGGGGAAGTAATTAGGAGGGAAATCAGGTCTCTCCACTATCTCTAAAAGATCCTTGAGGGAGGAGGTCTAGCCCTCTGATATCAATCTATTCCAACTCCCTGGGCCTCTAGAACTCCCTGCCTAATTGCAAAGTCCCTCTCTGTGTCTGCTGTTAACTTTCTTGTCTGGGGAGGGTTCATGGAAGAGTTTGGGCCTGAGTTGGGCCTGCAACTCTAAATCACCCTGAGAATCAAACAGAAGAGAAGTTTCTGAGGAGATATTGCAGAAGATAGATTTCAGGCCTATAGTGCCTAACTGGATCTAAATGGTTCTCCTTGAATCTCCAGAGTCTTCTGATGTCTCAGACTACAAGTCCAGGACCTTCTTTCAAATTACCATTAAGTTCCCAAGTGATGTTTCCCCAGAAATAGTAGCCATATTAAATGTCTGGGAAGGGGCTACATAAACAGTTCTCACTTTTTCCAGGCAACATCCAGTTCTCATGAAAATCTCTTTCCATCCTAATCCTTTGGTTCAGACAGTTACAAAAGCTGTCTGTCTGTCTGTGCATCTCTGTCTCTGTCCAGCATATTAAGCACATTCGGTAAATAATTCAGTGCCATGCATACAAAGGTCAGTAAGACATAACCACTGTTTTTCCTCTTGCTCTTTATTTCACTGACCTTTCTCTCCACAGTGATAGATGAGATTTCTGAGTACTTAAATATTAGCAAATTGCTGTCTCAGAAAGGTCCCCTGTCCCAGTTAACTCCTCCCTTCTCCCCAAAGGCACTGAAAACAGAGATAAACTGAGTCAGAGAATAAGTGGATATTGGACCTCTACAGAGGTAGCTTGATATAGTGGAAATAAACTTGGACCCAAGGAGATCTGGGTATAGATCCTGGATGTGCTGCTAATTCACATAATCCCTCTGAGTCTTAGCTTCATCTGTAAAAAGGAAAAGGGGAACCAGATGGGCTCCAAGGTCCCTTCCAGTTCCAGCATTCTCTAAGACTGGGGTTCTTTTTTTGCAAAGTTCCATTCTCTGAGCTCCCCCTCAGAGTCTTGGGCTATGGCTCTCTACCTTGTCCCCTGCTTCTGCTTTAGTACTGAGAAATCTTCTGATGAGAGGACTCAGGAAAAAAAGGATGAGATTAGTTGTGCTAATTCCTGGACCCCTCCTCTTTCCATTTCTCTCTCTCTCTCTCTCTCTCTCTCTCTCTCTCTCTCTCTCTCTGAGCTTTAGGTTTAGGTTGGTTAAGTAGGCCCAGCTAACAAACCTGACATTGATCCTCCCACCTGAAGAACTGTCATTCTTTCTTTCACTCCCCTCCCCAAAATACCTCAACCAGATTAATCAGCCCCATGAAGGTCTGTTTTGCTGACACAACTAATCAGCCTTATCCTCCTAATCCAGCCCTGGGAACAGCCAAGGGAGCCTCAAGACAGAGCATTACTGTACTAGTAGAAGACAACACGCTCCATCACTGTGGGGCCCCTTCCCACCCTTACTCTGGAATGGGAATGGGGGCAGAGGAGGCATGTGTACTACGTTCCTTTTGCTCAGCACTTTGGTCATGCTCTGGCGGAGGTACTTCAGCAATCAGGTCCATCCGTAAGCAATGGGTACCTTCTAAGGACTGGACTGGGGGTGGAAGTTGAAACCAGGTGGGAGCTAGCTAGAAAGCTGGGAGGGAGATTGAGGGTGTTTAGGGGAATACTCTTCTCCCTCTCCATGCTGAAGGAACTGTGGTCCTCCCTCAAATGCCTATAAACACATAAGACAGGGTGATGAGAATTGCTTCTGGGAAAATTTCATACACTGGGGTTGGGTTTGAGGGAGGGAGAAGTGGGGGGATCTGATACACCACCCTTCAATTTGCCCTCATTACCATTGTGACCTTGCCATTCCCCCCACCCCTTGCTGACCCCAGAAAGGTTCATGGAGCAGAGGAGACAGAGGCCGGCAGCTTAGACAAGGAACAAGGGATCTCTGGCAGGTGAGATTCAAGTGGGAACATGGGAAGGTTTTGTAAGTTATTTAACAAGAAGTAGGCCATGAGAGAAATTTTCTTTAACTATCTGTGGAAAAAGAGAGAGACTTCATATTTCCTCTAGTTTCACATATACCCCAATGTTTGTCCAGGCTGTTTGATTGCTCAAATTTGGATTTTAGCAGCCTTTCATTTTTCTCCTCCTTTCCCTTTTCTCTACCTCCCCACCTCCCTGTACAACCTTGCTGTTTTGGAAAAAGGCTGCCCAAAGATCTTCTTTAATGCCTCTTCCAGAGTAACCCTTGTGCTCCAGTTCAGTGATAGTGTAGAATAGCTGAGACCAAAGCTTTGCCTCTTTTCTTTTCCCATTCCTGCTCCCCCCCTTCCCCATCCTTGCAGCTTGTAGCTCTCTCTAGCCTGAACTCTCCAGTAGGGTTCGATGTCATGTCCCCAATAGAAGGAGCTGGAGGAGTATGACGTCATCAGTACTTAGTCCCATTGGCTGAGCAGTCCCTGTGGGTAGGACACCACCTCGTTTGGCCATCAGATGTTAACTCTTCCTTAGGCTAGGGCCACTTGTCCTATGGAGCACTGAATATTTTGACAACTTGGTGGCCTCTCTATCCCTGATCTGACTCTTGTCCTCCAAAGCATGGTGAAATAGTTCCTCTGGTCATTAGGTTCCTGTGCCCATGGATGAATATTAATTAACCAATCTACACATATTGCTTGATCATAAAGCAAGGTGCTTTTGTATATAATAAGTACTTAATAAATGCCTTTTCATTAATTCACTCATCAGTCACTATGTGCAAGGCCATTCTCTGTGTATGCCCCCTGCATGTAGATATTGGGAAGATATTCCCAAAGTAGGCCATGCAATCATAGGACCCTAGGTTTAAAACTAGAAAGAACCTTTATAGGTCATCTAGTTCAATCTTATCATTTTTACAGATTAGGAAACTGAGACCCAGAGAAGTTAAGTCATTTGCCAAGGTCGCATAGATAGTAATCTGCAGAGCTAAGACTCAAACTCAAGTCCTAGAACATCATAATTATAATACTGGGTCAGTCGAGAGAGCTTGAAAAAGCTTGGCCCCCTGCTGTTCTCTTCCCTAAAGTCAGTTAGCCAGCAGTTATTAAGCACATATTATGTGCCAGGCACAAAGAGTAGGCTATCCTACAGTCCCTAGGGAAACATACCCTATTGTTCTCTGAAAATTCTCTTTTGAATGATCAGTAAGGACTTAGGTAGCAACTACTGCTTTTATCAGGCAGTTAAATGGTGCAGTGGATAAAGTGTTGGACCTGGTCAGATTTGAATTTGAATCCAAATCTGGCCTGACTCTTAGTAACTATGTCACCTTGGGCAAGTCACTTAACCCTGTTTGCCTCAATTCCCCATCTGTAAAATGAGCTGGAGAAGGGAATGGCAAAGTCCTCCAGAATTTCTACCGAGAAAATCCCAAGTGGAGCCAGACATGACTGAACAACTAGAACTGTCTTATCTTTCCAGAGTCAGACTGATGAATAGCTTGGTATAAGCATGTGCTTACAATATATCCATCAGGCATAGAAAAGGAAAAATGCCGGAAGCAAACTTTGGCTTTGCAGTTAGAGAATGTAGGTTTCAGTCCTGGCTCTGCCACTTATTATCTGTGTGACTACTGACAAATCAGTTTCTTCATCTGTCAAATGACCTTTGAGGCATCTTTCAGTTCTTAATCTATACTATATGAACACAGCAAGCCATGAAAATCTGTTCTTTTTTACCTACTGTTTCCCTGCTTCTCAGATCATCATTTTCCCTCCAATGGTTCAATCTTTTAGTTAGAAAGCACCAAAGTGAATCAGTGTCAAGTGGTTCAAAGTTATAAGAGTTCAAAAGGGGACAAAACCATTCATTGAGTCAACAAACTGTGTGCACAAAGCTGTACTAGACAAGTTGGGTGGAGGATACAAAAATGAAAAAATGAATGAGTAAATGAAAACAACACTAACATGCCATCAAACTCAGATTTGGGTCAGTTGCAGTGACTAATCTTAGTCCCAGAGAAAAGAAGAAGAAATATTCTTCTCTCCTCTCAGTGAGAGGTGGGGAATTACAGGTATTGAATATCTCATAGTCTGTCAGAGGTGGTGTCAGAACTTTCTTCTGTTGGGTCTTGCTCAAATTTTTCTTTGTCATTGAAGGGGATTCATTGGGGGAGGGTTTCTATTGGAAAACTATTCTGATGTCAAAAAAGACAAAATAGTTGTTATCATGAGGACCATATGGAAATAAGGGCAAGGATTTGTTTTCAGATGACAGTTGTTTATTTGAAAATATTTTTAAATTCCAGAATCTCAGAATTGGAAAGGATCTCAGAAACTATGTAATTCAATACAAAACTGAACAAGAATTTATTCCAGAATATTCCTGACTAATTATCATTCAGACTTCACTTGAAGAATACTTTTTGGAGTTCCTTTTAGATAACTCTAATGATTGGGAAGTTTGTACTCATATGGAGCCTAAATATTATTTTCTGCAACTCCTTACTCATTAATTCTGGTTCTGCCCTCCAGGGCAGTATAATGTCTCTTCAACAAGACAGCTGGAGATCTCTGCTTTAGAGACATAAATAATTTATCCAACTGTGACTCTAGATCTTGAGACAAGGGCCTCATCTTTGAGGGAGTATGGAGTGATATTTATTAGAATGGGGAGGAATGTATCCAGAAATACAACACTATCATAAGTTTGGAAACATTTATATTTTGGTTTTCCATTTCAGCTCAAGCCCTGATTCTCCCTCTTCCTGAAAAGCCTGCTGCATGGTGAAGTAGACAACCATAAAAATGAGCACCAATGGATGCATACTTTCTGTTGTTATTTTTTTCTCTTTAGATGGACTGTTTTTCATGAGAACAGGTGTTGAAATTGAGGGAACTGCTGAAAATCTCATCTCTAGAACCTATCTCCTTTTCTCTGAAACTCAACAATTTGACAAGGCCTGGTGGGGAGGGTTCATTAGGGATAGAACTACCCAGAGCCCTTTGGGCTATCATCAGACTCAGAGGTGGGGTGGGATGAGATCCCAAGAGCATCCAAGCATTCTTGGAACCTTTAACAACATGAGAACTCTCTACTGAGTGAGGGATAGCTGGAATTTGTTTGGCTGAGGGTATTTATTTGTCTGTTTGAGAGCAATATTAAATCTCATTTTTCTGTCAAAAGTAGTGCTGATTACAATTTAACATAGTTGTTCATTTCAGACAGCATCTTCCTCTCTCCACTCCTCATAGCTCACTCTGACTCTGGCTGTTTTTATGAGATGATCTGTGAGAAAGAAATTGCAATAGTGTCTGTGACATGTCTGGCTGAAGCTGGATAAGGACAGCTAACAAATTCCTCTTTGAATGTACTTTGTCTAAGAGGACAAATGCTGAAAGATTGTGTATGTGTGTGTGGGTGTGAGTTTGCATGTGTATGTGTATTAGGGGAAGTAGATGATGAAAGGTGCGTATGTTTTGGGAGCATAATATATGCTGTGAAGTATGTATGTCTGTATTCATGCTGGAAAGTGTGCATGTATATATGTATGTACATATATAAATGTATGTATCTGGGGAGATAAGACAAAAAGTGATCATGGGGTTTTTTGTTTGTTTTTGATGCATATGTCTTCTGATTGGCCAAATAGCAATATGGGAAGGGAGAAGGGATACTTTGGGGTACAATTTTCTGACTGCTCAATAACTTCAGCTGCTTCTATCCACCTCACCCCTAGCCCTGAGCTGCTTCGCTGTTTCTCTCTCTGTACGATCCTTCATGACCCTGTGCAAAGGTAAAAGCACATTTCTGTTTCTGCTTAGAGATTCAGACATGAGCCATCCTGGCGGCTGCTCCTGATTGTCTCATGGCCATTAATCTTCAAAGGAAAGCAAGCATATATTCCTGTCCCTCAGTCTCTCTCCCTCCCCCACCCTTGCCATTGCCTGGATTAGGAGTGTATGCATCTTTGCACTTGGCTCTTGTGGGCCCTTTCTTCCCATTGCAGCTGTCCTTGTGGTTCATAAAAATGGAGGTAGTGACAGAAGAGTTTCTCCAGGCAGAACCCTCCAGCCCAGGAGGGATGAGGAGAGCAGATGGAGGACAGAGCAGAGAGGGAGAGGAAATCTGCTTCAGAGGGATGGAGAAAGAAGCAGATCCCTAGGGAAAGACTCCTCACACTAAAAGAGAATTGAAGCAGTAGCATTTGGAAAATCAGTTCTGAAGGTGCTGAAAAGAAAAACATTTTTTTTTCTGCTTCAGTTCAGGACTTGTTTATGGCTGCCTGCCTCTGTCTGTCAGCCTGTCATCCTCCTGGGTGGCAGCTCCCTCGTTAATGACAACATTCTGGCAGGAGGGCAGCATTCCTTGGCCAGGTCTCAGGGTCCTGTGATCTCATCTCTCTTGCTTGATTTCCTCACCATGTTCCTGTCATTTCATTATAGTCTCCACTAGTCATTCCCTCCTGGGAAGGAGCTGGGTCAGGACCCAAAGCCTGGTAACCAATCTACAAGAATGGTTCCCCTGTGGGACATCATCATGAGGCCAAGTTCTAGGGGAGTGGTCTTCCCTGCTCCACCACTGAGAGGACTCCTATGGAAGGGGAGGGTGGTGGGATTGGTTGCCTGAGTTTAGTAGACTGCCTAGGCCCTGGCAGCTGGGAGGACATGTGTGCTGGGCAGGATGAGAGCTTTCCCCCAGCAAGCAGGCTGGCTGTGGGGGGAGCAGATTGTGTTTACACCTTCCCCCTACACCAATCCCACGCTTGGGTGTTATTCCTGGGGCCTCTCCCACCTAAGGTTCTCAGCACAATCTGCACATTTGCCTCTCCTGCTGCACAAAGCTGTCTTTCCTTCAGCCAAGAGGGCTTCTCCAGAAAAGCTGTGTGTGGGGCCCTCTGGGTTTCCTCCACCCCAACTCCCACCCTTGACCACTTGGGAAAGCTCGCGCTCTCTCTCTCTCTCTCTCATTATATATAGATAGATATGCACATATAGAGATATATATAGATATAGATATAGATAGATACACACATATATGTGATCTTCCCATTATCTGCCACCCCATCCCTCTTCTATACACATGACCTGTAAGAAGATGCTTGGGAAGGGGAGGGGGGAAATCTAAATCTTGACTTACTGTGAGTGTGCCCACAGACATTTCCCTTCCCAGCAGAAAACGACCTAAAGTAATGAGAAGAGGGTTTTGAAAAGATCCTCCCTCAATAGTAGCTAAGGACAGCAAGATAGACAGAGCTGGGAGAATCCAAACTCCTCTCCTAGGTGCTATTGGATGATCCTGCCCCTGCCTACTATGTGGTATGGTTCTTTCTATTTCCTAACCCAGGAGTGGGAAACCTGTGGCCTCAAGGTCACATGTGACCCTTTAGGTCTTTAAGTACAGTCCCTTGACTGAATCCAAACTTCACAGAACAAATCCCTTTAATAAAAGAGTTTGTTCTGTAAAACTTGAACTTAGTTGACTAAGGCTGCACTTGAGGACCTAGAAGACCACATATGACCTCAGGGTTGCAAGTTCTTCACCCCTGTACCCCTTCATGTAAAATTATTTATACCTTAAAACTCCAAATCAAAATGACAAGGAATAGCTAAGGCTAAAGATAAAGTCAGGGATATAGGGAGAAGGCAGTGAAATAGTAAGGATGGAAAAAGAAATAGGAGTTGGGAGCTGCTGCTTCCTGGGATAAATACCTTCTTTTCCTCTCCCCATCTTTCCAGCTGATAAGACTCTGTTCATTGTCACTGTCCTTATGGCCAGTAAACTGATCTATATCCTTCCAGGGACCTTGAGCAACCCTCTCCAAGCCAAGAAGTCAAATTCCCTCCCTCCATGTGCCCTGTCCTTATATCACTGAGTATTTCTTTTTCTGCATCCAGGCTCAGAAAGCAGACAGGAGGTAGCTGACCTGATATTTTTTTTTTATCCTCCATCTGAATACTAATCTCTCCACTGGTAGGAACCTGAGTGACAGTAAAAAGGTTGCTCTGAGCCGCAGGGAGGCAGGGGGCATCAGCTGGGAGCAGAGAAGGTGCTGAGACTTCTGCTGCTGAGACCCAGTGCTTTGCTATTTCTCCTGGCGCTCAGACATGAGCTGAGAGCTAATGGGGTGTGTGTGTGTGTGTGTGTGTGTGTGTGTGTGTGTGTGTGTATGTGTGTGTGTATGTGTGTGTGTGTGTGTGTATGTTTGAGGTGGGATGAGGGGAACTGCTGTACCACAGCAGCAACAGCCTCACTCTGGATGAGTGCGGCTGAATGGAGAGACTACTTTCCCTTCTCAGGTACATGCCTCCCTATATGTGTAGAATACCTACACACACACATATGCATGCTTACAGATAGGTCCTCAGTAGAAATCAATGTATGCATGTGTGTATTTCCTATAGCCATCCTAGAAACCTTGCTGGGAATGTTATCTATTTATTGGGCTGATCAGCCCTGCATACAGATCTAAACAATCAACAGGATCTATTTAATAGACAAGACAAAGCCATTGCAGTGCCTATGACATATGGAGGTACCCAGGTCCACAGAACTGTACGGTCTGTGTATGAAAAGATCTTTAGTGATGCTCTTGTTGATGCTGCAAGGTGTACCATTGAGTCACCTTGAAATAATCCCTAAGGAGAAATCCAGAGGAGGAGGAAAAGATATTTCTTGATGAGACTTGAAATGAGAAGGAGATGCAGTGGGAAGGCCAGGAAAATTACTTTCTTGGGAAAGGTCTGGGGGAAGCAACTGCGTGATTCAGGGAGGAGAATTGGGTCTCTAATCTGTGGGTTTGGGGATGTGAGCTACTTCAGAATTCCCTTCAAGGTGATGATAGCATGAGAATTATTCTATAAGCAGGATCTTCCCAATCAAAGATTCAATCTCCTGCCAGTTGCCAGGGGTGCTGAGCCAAGGTTATCCTCCCTGCTTTTCAGGAATTCATTATTCAAGAACGGAGCTGACTCCAAATATAAAGTGCCACTCTCTTCTTGCCAGATGAAGGAGCATGAGTCCTGTTTGCCTAGGAGATGTCTGTTCTGATCCCTGGCCGTTCTCCCTCTGTTGGAAAGCAGCAAGAACTGGCAGTAGACATCTCATTAAAAAAAACAAACAAAACAAACAGTTGACAGCCTTCTCTGCAACCCCCATTCCCAAGAGATAGATGTAAGGCTTTGAGAGGACATGGGAAAGGACAGGCAATCTGAGATGAAAGGATGGAGAAGGAGAGAGAGGAGGGTCTTACTAGATGGTAGGTAACAGAGAGTGGGCTCATAGAAAAATAAACCTGGGAGGGAGTGCTGAGAAGGGAGGAGGGATGCAGACAGAAACTGAAACTCATTGTCGGTATTACAGCTTCTATCTGTGGGAAACATCTGCCCTCTAGTGGGAGTGTAAGGACAGAGTGAGAAAAAGAAAGAAAGGAAAGAAAAGAAAAGAAAAAAAGAGAAAAAGAGGGAGAGAAAGAAAAAAAGAAAGGAGAGGGAGGGAGAGAGTAAGAAAGGAGGAAGGAAGAAAGAAAAGAAGAAAGAAGGGAAAGAAGGGAAGGATAAAGAAGGAAGGGAAGAGAGAAAAGCAGGCTTGGGGACAGAGTCATAGAATTCTAAAACTTGATAGATTCAGATACACACATACAACACATATTCATATGGGGCTCATATTTTCCTAGCCTCAAATTGGGATGTGAGGTTTGACAAAAGTTTATTTGAATTTTAACTCACGGATTTATTCATACAGCAAATCATATCAAAGAACAACATTAAATCATCTAAGGAAACATTCTTTTTAAATTTTAAAATAATAAAATGACAAGAAAAAAATACAACTGAACCAAAGGAAAAATAACTCCCTATACTAGTGCCTGAAAGTATTCATTTTCTTAACACACTCATGGCAGCCAGATCAACTTTGTCCTGCTGCCAAAATAGGGGAAGGAATTACAAAAGGGTATTTTAACATAAGAAATATGGTGCTGGAAGAGTTTCTCTGTTGTCTACACCATGCCAAACACCATATGTATCCATACTGTATGCTTAACCATAGACAAAGTTCACTCTTGTTTTAGTGAGCAATTCTGATTTTTTTTGACCTGGCATATAGATTTTTATTGTAGTATTTGTTGACTTGATTTCTTCAGGTACTGTTTACTGGAAAAAAAACTGGTGTTTCTGGGATATTTCAATGGTTTATAAGGACAACAGGACAGAATGTCTGAAATTAGAACAGTTGTAGGAAATCTGGCTCTTTTTGCAGTGAAGCCAGCATGGCTTACTGGCTAAAAGGCTGGTGCTGGATTCAGGAAGACCTGGTTCAGTCAAGCCCTGTCTCTGATACAAACTATGACTGCAAGTCACTTAAACTTTCAGTGCTTCAGGCAATTTTCCAAAACCATAAATTACAGAGAAGTTGCCTATATATATATATCTCCCCAACGTTGTTTCCAATTAGCATGATGGATACCTTAAAGTCAAATCCCACCGTGAGTTCACAAACCCTCTCCTGTAATATCTTGGCTAACTGCTCATTCATAACCTATGAAACTGATTGCTCCCTCTAATTTTGTTTCACCTACAGTCATGTTTTCCAGGAACCAATTAATGATATTAGGCAGGATGTGCCTGTTTATCCTTGATTTTGAGATACTTACAGCTGATTAGGGGAGACAGGACAAAGATATGAGAGAGTATTAGATGTAAGAACACACAGTTACTGCTGCACAGAACTATGCACTGTAAGTATTAAATACTGGCATTTCTGAAATGAGAGCCATAATTTCCTTATATGTAAGATGAGAAGTTTGGATGTGAAGATTTCTAAGATAGTCCCCCTCAATGCTAATATCTACAGTTGTTTGATTGGAGTAATGGGGAAATTGGTAGGTCTATTCTGGGAAGACTTCAATTAAATTATACTAACTTCAATTAAATTATATTAAATTTTACATATATATATATATATATATATATATATATATATATATATATATATATATGAGTGTGTATACACATACACACAATTACACCAAAATATATATGTATGTGTATACACACATTAATTATATACCTATGTGTCTGTGTGTGTGTCTATGTGTGTGTCACAATCATTCTGTGCCCAGTAAAACACAGAGTCAGCTTTATTGATATTTCAGAGGCTGCAAGAAGGTTTCATTAACTGAATATGTCTCATATCAGATGGACTTATTCCTGAAATTCCACAATGAAATACCCTTAGAAAAAGCAACATGGTACAGTGGAAAGAATGCTGAATGGATTTGGAGTTATAGGACTTTGTTTCAAATCCTGGCTCTGCTACAGGGGTGTGGGGTAAATACTTCTCTGGGCTTCAGATTCTTCACCTATGAAGAGGGAGATGAAGGAGGTGAACTTGAAGGTTTCTATCATCTCTAAGTCTATGCTCCTGTAGTACAGTTCTTATTCTACTAACCTATACAACACACTAGCAGCTGAGGTTCCTAGGGCATGGTTGGCTATATCTCTTCCTCAGGGTCTTAGGGGTACCCCTGAGGGGCATTAGGGCTCTCTAATATTGTCATGTTGAGCCCTCACTCTTTTGTGTTTTCCCCAATCCCAATAACACTTATTAGTGATTACTGCCTCAGAATCATTTAACATGATTGTATCTCCATAATGTCAATGATAAGCAATTAATATTTGTTATTAATTTTTATTATTGAAATTATTTATTTTAAACTTTATAAATTAAATTTATAAATTTATTTATTTTCTTATTAAATTTATTTAACTAGCAGCTTTTACAAAGGGATATTTACCGAGAAGATATAGCAAGAACAGAATTAAACACTCTCCCCCCCAAAAAACCCTAAGGCACATGCTTTTTTTTGCCATCTTGCTCTCTGTGGCTACTTTTAATAAATAGGTTCCTACAATTATTCATCCCACCATGTTCACTTCCAAACGTGCTATTAGTCAATCAACATTTGTTAAGTACCTACTTTGTAATAGGCACTGTGCTAAACTTTGGGTTTACAAAAAGAGGCAAAAGAAAATCTCTGCCCTCAAGGAGCTTAGAATCAAATGGACAAAGTCACTTTATTGCTTGCAAGATATGGCTTCTTGGCTGCCACGTTCATTTACCACTGGGGTTGGTGGAACAATCTGCTTCTCAAGGCTGTACTGGCTCACCAGGTTCTGCTGCTAGCAGACTCTGGCATAGATTCTGGTTTATGAACTTCTGATGGCATTTCTGACCTTTTGTAGCACCAACACGATAGTCGTAGCACCTATAGTGGCTATGAATGTGCTGGTGTAATTCTGAATTGCAAAATATAACAGACTCTCTACATGGAAGACAGAACCAAGACAGTTATTTAAACACCAGAAACCTGAATCCCAATACCAGAAAGCCATATCCATCATAGCAACAAAGATATCTATACGCAATAACAATGCAGAGGGCACCATCACCCCCAAGCCTTCCTCCTGCTAGGACCTTCCCATAAACAAACACTCACGGCTCACTACCTGCTTCCTCTCTCTCCCTCAGCTCTAACTGCTTTGTCCAAATTCCTCTCAGCTCTGCTCCACCAGTTCCTTCTAATCCAGACTCATGTGACTCAGGCTTCCATGTGATTCAAGCAGGTCACATGGGCCTATTAATGAATGAGAAAGATCTTCCCATTATGCAAAAACACATTAACAATGCACCTTTTAGACTCCCAAGGTCAAAATTTACTCTGTTCCATCTCCTACATTTATTCAACTAAGATTAGAAATAATAACCACAAAAAGGGAAAGAAACCAAGAAGCCACTTGTTCAAGGCCACACATTGGCCTGGGTGGAAAGAAAAGGTCGCTGGAGCTACATCTCTCTTCACCTAGGCTAAGAGTTCTCGCCCCATTCAGATGCTTTTGCTGTCATTCAGGCATCCAGACATGTCTGACCCTTTGTGACCCCATGGATCATAGCATACAGACCATTCTATTCTCTACCATCTCTGTCCAAGTTTATGTTCATTGTTTCCATGACACTCTCTATTCATCTCATCCCCTGTCATCCTTTTTGCCTTCAATCTTTCTCAGCATCCCAGTCTTTTCCAACGAGTCCCATCTTCTCATTATATGGCCAAAGTACTTCAGTTTCAGCTTTAGTATTTGATCTTCTAGTGAATAGTTTGAATTAATTTCTTTATGTATTAACTGCTTTGACCTCCTTGCTATCCAAGGGATTTTTGAAAGTCTTCTCTAGCACCACAATTCAAAAAAAGTCAATTCTGCGGAGCTCAGCTTTCTTTATAATCCATCTCTCACAGTCAGACATTGCTACTGGAAAAACCATAGCTTTGACATTCATCTATAAGGCAGAACAATTTGACTGGTTAATGCTTTTTGTAGCCAATTAAAAGCCTTTAAAAACAACAACAATGTAGCAAGTACAAAGGAAACTGTCATGTACCTAGCACATGCTTGGAAGTAGAGGGTCAGACCCTGCATTACACAGGTCCAAAAACAGGGTCCCCAACATCTACTAGGTTAGTACTAGGCAGAACAGATTGTACGTGTTCCAAGGACTGGGCCCCTATTGGTTAGTCATTGTTATACTCCTAGGACTTCAAGCCCCATTACTCATATTATACAATAAAGCCCAAAAGTAATAAGAGGATTTATTTATTGCTGCACAGAGAAAGAAATATTGGATAGGATACTAACTTCTTCAAGGAGTTTATATTCTAGTAAGGGCTAAAAAAAATTAAGACAGACACAGTTCAAAATATTACATGATAAATGCATTAGAGAGTTAAAAGGCAAAGTATTGTGTTAGGTCTGAGTTCAAAAGTTATTTTCAAATTTCACAGGAAGCTTCCTGGAGAAAGTGACATCTGAGCTGAGTTTTAAATAATGGCTAGTGAGATCAAAATATTTCTACTGTGTTGATTCTACAATGTAATTGATTTTATGCTCTATTGGTTTTCATAGTTGAGTCAGCGTCTGCCTAAAGCCACCTTTCTATATCTTTGAGTTGGTCTCGGGAATTTGTCTTTCCTTCTGGGTGAATTTAAAGTTATACATAGATATAGATATACATATGGGTATGTTTGTGTGTGTATATATATATGAAGAGAGAGACAGAGACAGAGACAGAGAGTTAAAGTTAAAAGTTGTAAGAAAAATTGCTACCCCTCATACTAGTAACCCTTGGGATACTTCTAGGACATCTGTTAGTTATCTTTAAGCCCCACAAGTTAACTTGGTACCATCCCCAAAAGATATGTCATCTGTCCTTGCCTGTTCTTGCGCAATTAGAGGAGTTTTTTAAATCTCTTTCAAGAAGTTAGCAAATCTGTATTACAGATATGTTTTGCATGATTACATGTGTATTACCTATATCAAATTGCTTGCCTTCTTAATGGGGATGGGATGGGGAGGGAGGAAGGAAAAGCATTTGGAACTCAGAGTTTTAAAAACAAACGTTAAAAATTGTTTTTACATGTCACTGGGGAAAAATAAAATACTAAATTAAAAGAAGAGGAAGAAGAGGAGAAAGAAAAGGAGAAGGAATCTATAGTGGGAAGTACAGAATTGAATTAATTGCTTGTGCAATTCAGATCAAAGGAAGACCTTGTCCTAAAAAATAAAAAATCAAATCAAATCAGACAGCTAAAAAAAAAAAAAGGAAGATAACAAGTCTGGTGGTTTTGATCCCCTAATAAAGATCACAAGATGCAGATGGGTCCCATGAAACAATTAACATTCCTTAATGACAGAGAGGAGTGGTTATGAGAGGGATGGTTACTAGCCCTACAAAGGTGCTAGCCCCTTTTACTTGATGTAACCAATCCTGTTGTCCCCACAACGCTGATGCTGTCTGCCCTATAACCAAAGGCATGCTCTTCCCCTACTACCCAACTCTGTTCTTTGTTCTCTTGTACTTATCTAAACTATATGAAGGTTAGTAAGCCCTACCGTAGGGTTTTTGGTCATTGAGAGAGATCATTGACTCAATTTATCAGTTACTACCAGCTTAACTAATAAATTGATCATGCTTGGGCCTTCATCTCTCAGTTTACCTTAATTTCAAATGCAATATTAGGAATTCGATAGGGAAAAAGGGAAATTATAGACATTCCAGGCATAGGCAATATCTAGGACAAAGGCACACATACAGGGGTCAGAGAATGGCTCGATTTGACTGTAGCATAGAATGCATTGAGAGAAAGAATGTGAGGTAAGAAAAGCTGGTGGCACCAAGTGGTGGAGGGCCTTGAATGACAGACGGCAGAGCTTGAACTTTACTTTAAATAATTAAATGATCTGAGGCTGATAGATGGATGTTATCTAGGACTTAGAGTCAGGAAGAACTGAGTTCAAATCCTGCCTTAGACATTTCCTAGATGAGTGACCTTGTGAAAGTCACGACCTCTCTCAGCCTCGGTTCCCTCATCTGTAAAATGGAGATAGTGATAGCATCTACCTCACAGGATTGTTGTGCCGACCAAATGAGATAATATATGTAAAGTGCTTTGTAAACCTTAAAGTGCCATATAAATACTAGCTATTATTATTTTTGTTGTTATTATTTCCATAGTGTAGGCACTCCTTCCACCAAAGTGGCTTTCAAGCCTACTATGCATTAGAAAATTTTCAGAATTGTCGGGGTCAAGAAATTCATCTTTCTAGAGCAAACCTAATGATAAATAGAATGGTTAAGGAAAGTCTTTTTTAAGACGTGGGGGGACCTGAGAATGCTTGTTAATTCATGACAAAGAGCCAGTGGCAAAGAAGAAATTAAAGATGCTTAAGAGGGAGGATGGCTTTGGAACAAGTTTTTGGAAAAGATCAGACAGTATGGGACAGAGGAAGCAGATGAAACAGTAAGGATATTTCTACTTTTCTAACAATAGGAAGAAGACAGAGGGTGTTGATGAGATTTGAGGAACAGAAGAAAGTAACTGAGGGAATTCCTATAATTCTCAAGGAAGTACAAGGTCAGGTCTTCTGCTGTAAGTATGAGGGTGTATGATGGGGGTGAGGTGTAAGTGATAGAGTCGGTAGTAAAAGGAGTGAAGGAAAGACATCTAGGTAGGTGGTGAAGTAGATAGAGCATTAGACCCACACTAAGGAAGATTTGAATTCAAATCCAACCTCAGATATACTTACTCCGTTTGTGACCCTGGGCCAGTCACTTAACCTCTGTCTGCCTTAGTTTGCTCAACTATAAAACGGAGACAATAATAGTAGCTACCCTTTATGATAGTTGTGAAGATCACAATATTTGTAATATTTGTAAATATTTGTAAAGTACTTTGCAAACCTTGAAACATTATATAAATGCTAGCTGTTATTATCAGTTATGGAGCTGTCACCGTAGGAATTGAGACAAGGAATCAATGATTGAAGTAATGTTAAGTAGCAATTAGTACCCAGCTAAGATTGTAGGAAATGAAATTTTTAGAGTCTGAATGAATGGATCTTAAGAATTTCTATAGTGATGACCAGCCTCCTTGGAAGTAGAAACAAAGAAACTGAACGATAAGGGTGAATGAAGATTTATAGGTCAGGAATGGCAAAAGCTTTAGGGTGGAAGTTAGTGCAATTTTTTTTCATTTTCAATTACATTTAAAAAAATTAACCAACATTTATTTTCTCCTCTTCCTAGTCCCCCTCCCCACTGAGAAGGAAAAGAAAAAGAAAAACAAATCCTTGTAACAAATATGCATAGTCACAAAATCCAAAATGTGTGTCTCGTTTTGCATTGTGCATCTTTTACCTTTCCATCAAGAGTTGAGTAGCATTCGTTACTGTTTGTCTGGAATCATGGTTAGCCATTGCTTTAATCAGAGTTAAGTTTTTCCAAGTCGCTCATTTTTACAATGTTGTTATTGTATAATTTGTCCTACTGGTTCTGCACATTTTATTGTTGTTCAGTTGTTATAGTCATGTCCAATTCTTCATGACCTATTTGGAGTTTTCTTGGCAAAGATACCAGAGGGGTTTGGCATTACCTTCTGCAGCTCATTTTACAGATGAGCAAAATGAAGCAAACGGGGTTAAGTGACTTGCCTAGGACTGCACAACTAGTAAGTGTCTGAGGTCACATTTGAACTCAAGTCTTCCTGACTCCAGACCCACTGCTCAGGTGCTCTCTTTATTCTGCATTATGATGTTTAAAAAGTTCTAGAGACATAATTTCTGGGTAATTAGTCATTTTGTTAATAATGTTAGAATGTTTATTAATAAAAAGAGGTCAGTGGCTCTCTCAAATGCCAAAGACCCCTTATGGCTCACGGTATATATGCCCTTAGAAGAGTAGGTATTCCTAAGGGTGGCAGTCAACTCTGATTGGTTAACAATTAATGAGAGAATTAATATTATAATGAGAGGTGAGCTATAATACAACGATGGTCTTGAATCAGCCAAATCTTGGTCAAAGAGACATCAATTTCCATATCACCTATCTGACAAAAGGGAGAATTCACATTTTCCCAGATCTGTCTGAGTAAACGCAACAAACAGGAATCCACAGTCTTTGCCCAAGGTTTCTCACATTGGTTGATTTCTCGATGAGGAAGTAAAAAAGGGGAACAAAACCTTGATCCTGATTCAATAATTGGTTATCAAATATAATATAATCATTACCAATTCATCCAAGTCTTCCCAGATCCCTTTCATCATTTCTTTTGGCCTAGTGCAAACTTAAAGTGACAAACTATGGGGTCAAGGCTGGATAGATAAGCTTGATAGGATAGCAATTCTCCTTACTTTGGCACAGCTTTTTTCCCGCAAATAGCTCCCAGACAATAAATTTCTGAGTCAGTGAGATCATGGCTCCATGTAAGTACTGAGTTGTTCAAAAGCCACTTGGATAGGATGCCAGCAGGAGACAGAGTGAAAGAGAAGACCATATGTCAGGTACTAAAAGTAATTGAAAAATTGCAGAAAATGACCTAGGAGTTGGTAGATAATAGAAACAAAGATGGAGGAAAGGAGGCACAAGTGAGGGGGAAAAGGAAGGAGGAGTTCAAAAAAATTTTTTGAAAGAGCTTTTTTGTCTGCTATTCAAATGTAAATTTCAACATTTGTTCCAATCTGCTTTACTTTTCTATATAGGAAGGATAATAGATCAACAGTATAATTCTCTGGCTCCAAGGACACTGTTATTTTGGCAGAAATGCCCTCTGCAATCACTGAGACAGAAAAATATGTTTATTGGGGAAGATTACAAATGGAAAAGAGGTTCTGATGAGCTAGCATATAATTTTCCACATTTCAGTGAATGCATGGCCTCCTTTTGAATACGATTTTAATACTGCTATTCTTATTAGCGGAACATCCAATGCCGCATGTCTCATAATAAAATTCCTTTTAGTAAATGTTGCTGGCAGTTCAGATTCAAAGATTTGAAAGTAAAATGATTAGGAGTTGATCAAGGCACTCCCTATCAATTGACTTACACCTTCCTCCGCCTTGCACCCCCAACTCTTACCAGATAATACAACCACAGAAAGTGAGGGGACCAACAACAGAAAAAAAAAAGTTTTAAATGAATTATAAAGAAAGGTTTACATTCTTTATCTATCTCCTTTATAGAAGTTTGAAGAGGTCTTCAATGAAGCTTGATGGAACTAGGAGAACTTGTTAGGTAGCCTTTAAAAAAAACAACTTGCCAAGTTCCAGAGACAAATTCTTGGAGGGAGAGTTTTATAGGGTGTGACTTTCTGGTACTCTAGAGCAGGAGTTCTTTTCTTGGCTTCTTGTGAACTTCAAAAAAAAAATAGATTTTGATAGTGCTTTATTTCAATATAACTGGTCTCCTTTGTAATCCCTATGTATTTTATTTTATGCATTCAAGGATGTGATTCTGATAAGGGGACCACAGACTTTACCAGTCAGCCAGAGGGGACCATAGTACATACACACATAAAAGATAGATTAAGAACCCCTGATCTAAAGGAAACCTGTTATGGAGAAGAGTAATTCCCTCTCAGATCTTCTTGCCTATCTCTAGAAGCAGCTGGTTAGCTTTTTAAAAAAATTCTTTGAAACATTTTTATTTAAAGTTTTGAGTTCCAAATTGTATCTTTCACTCCCCTCCCTTCTCCCTTAGATGGTAAGCAATCAGATACAGGTTATACATGTGCAACTATGTAAAACATTTTCATATTAGTCATTTTGTAGAAGACTCAAATAAAAGAAAAAAGTGAAACAAAATGAAAAAATAACTTGCTTCAATCTGTATTCAATCAATATTAGTTCTTTCTCTGGAGGTGGGTAGTATGGCTTATTAATCCTTTGGGATTATCTTGGATCATTGTATTGATGGGAATAGCAAAGTCATTCACAGTTCTTCATCAAATAATATTGCTGTTACTGTATACAATGTTCTCCTGTTCATTTCACTATGAATCGGTTCGTGTAAGTCTTTCCAGGTTTTTCTGAAATCATCCTGCTTACTATTTCCTGTAGCACAATAATAATCCATTGCAATCATGTACCAAAGCTTGTTTAGTCATTCCCCAATTGATGGGCATCCCTTTGATTTCCAATTCCTAGTCACCACAAAAATAGTTACTAGAAATATTTTTGTACAAATAAGTCCTTTTCCCTTTTTTTGAATGTCTTTGGGATACAGACCTAGCATTGGTATGGCTGGATCAAAGGATATGCAGTTTTATAGCCCTTTGGGCATAGAGCTGGTTAGCTTTTTAAAAGCTTTCTCTTGAAGCACCAACTGAAAACCCTACTCCAACCACTCAGAAGAGCAGTGCTGAGTGAGGCCTGGCTCTCTATAAGCATTTTTACCATTATAGATACGCTAAAACAAACAAACAAAAAATTAAACCTTAAACACTTCACCAGCACCAAAGAAACATCCAAGCAATAAAATGGAAGAATAAACTAACAAAGATTTTTGAGAAGATCAAAACTTTTTATTCTTAAATTAAAAACGTGAAAAAAACCCAAACATCCTTACCAACAAGCTGAGATCCCAGGAAAGTCTGTACAAAAGATAATAGAAAAGGAAGTCTCCTCATTTTCAGCAGAAACTGTGGGGGTTTTTTCTGGCTTTACCATTTTGCTATTATGAAGTGAAAGAGAAAATATTGGTACCAATTCTACAGGAAGGACCCCAACCAAAGAAATTATAGTAAATGCTTTGTTTTTATTTTATGCTGGTGGTAAACCTTCAGAGGTGTGGTTTAACTTTCTTCCTTTTGCCAATTCTGTATTCTCAGGATGTGGGGAAGAGAAATTTCCTGCTTTATACTTTGTGACAACTATTGGAAAATGCTCAGCATGAGTGACCTTCCTCAGAAATAAAATGATTTCACTCTGAGGGAAAAGAAAAAAAACCTTCCTCTCTCTTCCCCTTCTTCCTTATTAACTATTCTGCTAATTGACAGTAGTCTTTCTAATTCCATCAAATCTGATTGGAGATTTTCTTCATGCCCCAAGAGGGGGTAACGTTGAGGGTAAATAAACTCTTCTTTACACTTAAATTAAAACCTGAACTCTTCTCTTTATTTTCTATGTTTACATCAAGTTGGGGTGGTATGGGAAGAAGGAAATAAAATCGTTGGCTACAAGTTACATTCTTTCTGAATTGCCATCTATGGTCTTTTTTTCTCCTGTTCAAGCAATAATTCCTGTCTAAGCAATACTCTGTCTTTCCTATTACAACACCTTTTTTTGCTGTCCTTCCCAATCTAACTTTGAGAGAGTGTTGCTGGATCACCACAGCTGAGGCTGAACCCACTCCTTGTTCTGCATCCAGGCATGTAGTTGGATTGGGTTCAGTGCTGGAGGAGGTATGCCTCTAATGAGATGGGTTAGGTAGCCATTTCTCAAAGGCTTTGGCTCATTAAGCATCTCACCCTGGCATCTCCCCACAAAAGAAGAGAAGAAAAAGATATTCAATGTAGAATATGAATCAGTTATGGAATAGGTAATTTACTCCTACCTACCACAAGAAATACCAAACATAGGGACACTCACAAGTGGTGTATTTGATGCCCTCCCCTCAATAAAACCACACACCCTTAAAAAGGGATGATATAACTCAGTTTATGATTTACAATCTGTTATAATGTTACAGTCTGCTTGGAGACTGATGCTTAAACTTCATTAGAACATAAAGCAGTTTGTAGGACTGTTAATTGGAAATTTTACATTTAATCTTGGCTCATCACTGTCTAACCAACTCTATTTACAGGTCTGCTGGTAAAATGGTCAGGCTTCAGTCAGTTTTCGTGTCAGTGGCCATCCTATCTGACATAGATGCTTCCTTTGCTGTCAGTCACTGTAGTCTTGTGGTGGATCCACCACAAGATGCTGCTGCCACACCTGTAGACCTCTGAACTCACCAGGTCACCTCCAAGTCTAGGCATGTGTGTCTCCAAGTTGCAGCTTTGTCACCTATGCGTGAAACGAAACACAAAATAGGGAAATTTACTAAATGGGGATCAAAGTCCAAACTCTCCTAGTTGAGTTACCTTGCATTAGCTGCCAAGAGAGCAGAGTTGCCATGATGCTGGAGTCAAGAAAGGCCAACCTTTTTCCACCCTCTTTAAAGTGCCAGATTTACACTATGCCTTCTATGCCTTCTGAGAGTCAAAGACAAGGTAGATGAACTGGAAGCTGTCTCTTCTTTGAACTGCAACAGCACCATTTTCCTTATCACTGTTATAGAACAAAGCAGAGGACCAATGGACCACTTAGTTTGCCAAGTCATACCAAAATACCATGTCCACCCATCACTGCACCATCACAGAATTGTAAGTAGGTTCCAAAGCATGTAGTTAGTCCTCTGGACACCGGAAAATCAACTCAGAGCATGTGATATGGCAGGGCCTCTGATGAGCCTAGAAAATGTTATTTCTCTCTTGTAACCATATTCTTGTTTGATGGCCTTTAATGTGCTCATCTGTGCATGTTAGATAGAATTTTGCATTTCACAAATATATTGCAGTTGCTCAGAGGCTACTATTTAGAAAAGGAGAAGATGGAATTAAAAGCAGACCTAAGGATGGGGTCCTTTCTGAGAAGCAAAAGGCATATGTATTTTGGATCTGATTCTGAGAAGGAACTGGATGATGAAGTGGGAATGACAGGAACCTAGGGAGCCAGGGACAATGCAGTCTAATAATGTGGTAACAGGAGAAAATACTTTAATTGAGAGATAGTATGTTCGAGAGGACAGAGCATTGAAATTGGAGTCAATTATTTAGATTCAAACCCTGACTGCCTCTTCCCATCTATGTAATTTGGGGCAAATCTTTTAACTGGAGCTCCTCATCTGTGAAAGGATGGTTTTGATTATATAATCTCTTAGATTCTTCTCAGTTCTAGATCTATATTCCTAAATGTCCTAGAAATAGCTTGGTTTATGCTCTAGACTCTAGAATGAGAAAATAATTAATAACTAATGATTTGAGGAGATTCAGATTTTTCCCTTTTCTTAATTCTTTTTTTCAATACCTCAGACTCTGAAGGTTAAGCTAATCTTCTTCTCTATCTAGACCCCACCTAGGTGGGGTAGCCATTGTGTTCTATTAGGGCATAGATTCTTTGAATAGATTGTACCAGCCTTGGAGTGGGGTGAACTTAGAAGTGGATGATATAATTAAAGTTCAGATCCAGTCTCTAATTGTACTATTCATTCTCTCTTTAATTGTTAACCAGTCAGAGTTTATTGCCATCCTTTTGAACACTCCTCCTCTGAAAGAACATATAAACTGTGAATCCACTGCCATGATCGTGGGCTAAGAGAGAGATGGGCAAATGACCATCTGTGATGGCAAGAGATACAGGATCTTTTGCTGTTTTTGTTTTAGTATAATCAAGTGCCTTATTGAATCTTGCCTTTATCAGTCAAAAGTCTTTATTTAGTAAGAGTAAAATACAGAAACAAGAGTTTCTTTAACCAGAAACAGTATATGTATTTGTATTGTTAATAGGATTGAAGATCTTTCCCCACTCATTAATGGGCCTGTCCATTAAGGGGAATTTGATTAGGGAAGATTTGTAGGAACACCCACAGCTTTTGTTAATGAGGTACAGGTTCTCAAGGGTTGGAATGCCCTCGGTCTCTAAGAAAGTTATAAATACTCTGAGGGTGAGGTTTTACTCAGGGGTTTAGTTTTTGGTAAGAAGGTTTGCGTGCCAGATGAGAACTCTGGGAAGCTGCTAAGGATTCCCTTGGCTTTGAAAACTCAGATGTAATGCTTCCCTCTCTGGTAACTGTGGTAAGACAGTTGGGGTCCAATTGTCTGTTGAATTCAGGCAGAGGAAATCATGTCTATTGATCTTTTCATTTCTCTGTATTTTCTTTGAAGTCAGGGTGGTGACTTCCCTGAACTAGGTGAATGATAAGTGTGTTTGACTAAAGGATTAATACATGTGCTTGATTAAAGTGATTGTTAACCCCTCAAAAGTTGTCTTTCATTTTATGAATGCAGATCTAAGAATTTGTGATAGCTGGCCCCCCTGTGAATGTTGGGGTGCTTACTGATAGATACATCATCATTTTATTAAAATGCTGGCATTATTAATGAAATGATTAAATTACTCAGAAGTTATGTCTCTTGAACCTTTTAAAATACCACAAGGAGAGTAGTTTTCAAAGAATTCAGAGAAAGATAAAGGATCATGATCTGAAATTCTAAAAATGACAGTAAAAAAAAAAAAAGAAGAAAAAATTAACCTAGGAAAAAAGGATAATGTGAAATAATTTAAGAATCACTTGGTCTTCCTGAAAACCATGACCAAACAAAAACTGTAGATACCATATTTCAAGAAATCATAAAAGAAAGTTGCCTCAGACTAATAGACATAGAAGGCAAAATAAAAATAGAAAGAATTCACAAGTTACACCCCCTCCCCCCAAAATTCAAATTAAGCACATCTAAATATGTCATAACCAAGATCTAGAACTTTCAGGTCAAATAAAAATTGCTTCAGGTAGCAAAGAAAAAAGAAATCAAGTACCAACTTAACCACAGTCAGGATCACACAAGTCTATATAACAATTAGTTTCATTGAAAGAAAAGTTTGGATTATGATATAATAAAAAGAAAAAGATTTACCATCAAGAATAATATTTCCTATAGAACTGAATATAATTCTATAGGAAATTGGGGAGAATGGACCTTTAGTAGGAGAGAGGACTTTCAAATAATCTTACTGAGAAAACCAGAATTGGGTAAAGTTTATGAAAAGCAAATAAAAGGGACAAGAAAAATTTATAAAGGCAAATTCATTTGAGTAATTTCAAAAAACTTACTGGTTGGCTGAGTACTGATATATTATTAGGGTAACAACCAGGGGTGGACTGGAACCAGCTCACATGCACTTCCTTCTAGTGTCAGTATTTAGACCTTGAACATGAGCAAACATTACAAATTAGGCCTCAATTTATTGTTTTGTTGATTTCTAGACTTAAAGCAATGGAGAAAATGTTAATAATTTATATTAAACTTAAAAGTGTGTCCTGAACACACACACACACACACACACACACATGTTTATGGATATGCTATGCAATATATATATATATGCAAACACACATACATACACACCAGAAAGTCAGTTCTTAAACATTTAACAACACAGTCCTGGAAGAGACCATTGTCCTTTCGGAGTCTCATTGTCTTTAAGTGGCAAAGAGGGAATAACTACAAATAAATTGAGAATGGGTATGGTTGTGTGCTGTTTTGTTTACTTTAAGAAAGTAAAGGAAAGGAAGAGAAAACAAAATATTTTATGGAAGAAATGAGGAAGGAATTTGCTATTTCTCATATTTGGTGCCTGTCAGGAGAATATGAAAATATGGAAGCTGAAATAAAAGGAAGACAGCCGTATCTGAACATGGTAAAAGAAGGTAGAACATATATACACACAGAAAGCTTGATGCTGGTATTTGTTCTTCATAACCCACAGGGGAATGTTCAGGTACAGGGATGGGGAGAGAGGGAGATTTAAGAGAAAAGATAGAGTTGGGGAGGAAGAAATCACAAACAAATGTCAACTACAAAAAGCTGATTATAATGGAGAAATTGAAAGAAAGAAAGAAGATCCATTGATCTGGTCTGGGTTAAATAAAAATGAAAAAGGCAGAGTAGGATCAGACTACCCTAATTATAAGTTATTAGTGTGGATCATATGCTTTTATTCCCCTTACTTTTCATTGTAAAGGAGAGAATGAAGGGTTAAAAGAAGAAATATTACAATAGGATATGATGGAGGGGAAAATGCTAGACAATCATAACTGTGAATGTGAATGCAATCAACTAACTGATAAAATGAAAGAGGCTGACAGAATGGAGTGGAAGCATAACCTAATGATTTATTGTTTATAAGCAACACATGAAATATAAGGATTTACACAGGGTTAAAAAGAAGGGTTGAAATAGAATTTTTCAGTAAATCTCTGTTTATTAATGTCAAATAAAGTGTAAAATAGGGAGACGGATACTCACCATGGTATTTGGCACTAATAATGAAGGGTATCCTGCATGGTGTCTAAGATAAACAGAGATTCCATCTGTGGAATGGTAATGGATGGTTATCGGTCCTCCAGATACTCCTCTTTGTGGATGACATAATGTTTCAGAATTTTGTAAATGAGATCTATAGTCATTCAAAAGATTTTGTAACAAGTCTACACAGAAAAACCAAATGGACGAGGAATATCTATTTTCTAGACTGGAGATTCTCTAACTTTTAGATCTCAAGATTCCTTTACCATCTTAAAAATTGTTGAGTACCCTGATAAAGAGTTTTTGTTTATGGAGGTTATGTTTATTGATACTTGCTATATTAGACATGTGAATGTCTTTGTATTTTTATAACAACAATTTTGATCTCACAAACTCCCTAAAATGGTCTTGGGGATATATCCCTGGATCACTCTTTGAGAACCACTGGTATACATCATAACGTGCAGTTGGATAGAAAGCCCACTTAATGGATCCATCAGGACAAAGATTGCAGATGGCACGCCCAAATTGGAAAGGAGGAAGACAGCAATATATATTTAGGAAATTGAGCAATGATTTCAGTAACTCCAAGCTTCTCCCTACAACAAAAACTCATCTTTAAAAAAACTGATATTATTCCAGTGGTACTCTACAGGCACAAATCTTGGAAATGCTATACTGTTCAATGAATCAAGTGTGCATGTTACAAAAAGGCAATGAGGAATATGTGGTAGACATAAATAGATTGTATCATGTTATGAGTGATGAATCATGCAGAAGAAACAATATAAAGGTATGCAAAGAGATGTATGACCAGAAAAGATGAACCAGTTAAGATACTGCAAGAGTAAGACATATTGGATAGATCCTATGTATAGCATTGGTACCAACTTTCTGTAAAGATTTATAGAAGAAAGTCCCCAACATCCTTTTGGAGGGAGCATTATTGAGGAAAAATATTGATGTTCTACCCTGCCTTTTTGGCACAAGTCTGCTAGAAACAATTTTTATTTAGACTAAATTGTAAGATCTTTGACAGCAGAGATTGTCTTTTTGTCTCTTTTTGTATCCCCAGCACTTAGTACAGTGCCTGGCACATAGTAGATTTATTAAATGTTTATTAAATGAATGAATTTAACATTATATTAAACCCAAGCACTTCTAGAAAGAGAAACGACCAAAATGGAATAGTATTACCATGCCCTTCCATCCCTCTCTACTTCAAGATAGTGTGAGATAAACTTTATTGGAATATTTAAAAAATATAATTTAGGGTTAAATACAGTTTAGGGTTAATATCTAAGAATAGTCACTTTACAACAATCACTTAACCTTCAGTAATAGCTATTACATTCCTTTCTGGGCTATTCCTTTTAAGAACTGAAAAGAATCTCTTAAGGAGTACAGCCAAGATGGTAGAATAAAGATAAGTAGAACCAACAAAAGGATGAGGTAGAAGAATTTTCCAGACTAAGATGACTTAGAAGGTTGGCAGGTGAGAGAAGGCAACAATGAGTGCAAAGTGAAGTATAATTTTCTCCCTTTCATTGTTGTTGTCATAATTTGTGACATGGCTAATACGGAAATATTTTGCATTATTTCATGTGTATAATTGATATTGTACTATTTGTCTTTTTAGTAGGTAAGAGAGGCGTTAGAGAGAGGGAGACAATTTCAAAGTCAAAAAATTTTTTTAAAAGAATATTAAAAATAAATGATAGGGGATTCTGGGAAGATGGCAGAATAGGTCAGAAAACTTCTGGCTGTCCAAATTTCCTCCATAAAAACAAAACAAAACAACAGATCACCTCAGAGCAGCAGAAATAAACATGGGGTAATGCAGCTGTCCTCCTAAGACAGTTTGAGAAGACCTGACTTCCTGAGAGGCAGGTTTGGCCTGAGTCAAGTGCAAACACTTCCAGACCAACTCTGCAGAATCAACAAACAAGTCCTGGTGGCAGCCTTAGCCTTAAAAACTTTCATTTTGCAGACAGGGTGGGGACCTGAAGGTTAAGTAGGAGAACGCTGAAGAACCTTCCACTTTCGAGGGATGCCAGGAACAGCTGTGCTGACCAGAGACCAGGCACAGGCTGTGACTGCAGGAAGAAGGAGCTAGCACAAATCTGATGAGTGCAGTAATGAGGGGCATGGACCGTGTTAGCTGTGGGCATTTGCAGAACAAAGTTCCTGGTTTCACTTTCAGAGCAGAGAGGATGGCTATAATTTGCAGCCACTGGAGGGTACATAGGAAACAAGATCCTCTGTGGGACAGAGTGGCTTAGGAGTAGAGAGGAGAGCCCAAGTTTGGGCCCCAAGACAGACCTCAAAAAAATAACAGTAAGAAGGGCCTGAGGCTTGGGGCATCATTCGCCATACCACTACAACTTGATCACACTAATAGCTGCTAAAAGCAAAATAAAACAAAAATAAATAAATAAAAATGAGTAAGCAAAGGAGAAAGAACCCCAAGGTAGATAGTTACTATGGGAATAGAGAAAATCTGGGTTCATATTCAGAGGAAGATTATAAAGTTAAAGAAAGGTCACTCCTTTTTCAATGAGAAATGTCAAATGGTGCCAAGCACAAAAAAGAGTTCTTGAAAGAACTTTAAAAGACTAAAAATCAAACAAGAGAGACTAAGGAAAAGTTAGGGAAAAAAATTAAGAGCAGTCCATGAAAATCAAGAAAATTATGAAAATAAAGTCAACCAACTTGAAATAGAGAATTGAAAATTTAAGGAAAAAAATAATTCCTAGTATTATTACAATTATAAGCTAATGACATTTTAAGACACCAAGAAATCATAAAACAAAATCAAAAGAGTGAAAAATAGAAGAGAAAGTGAAACATCTCATCAGAAAAACAACTGATCTGGAGGACAGATTGAGGAGAAATAATATAAGAATATTCAGACTTTCTTAAAATTATGATAAAAAAAGAATCTTGACACAATATTACAAGTAATTATCAAGGAAAATTGCCCTGAAGTTCCAGAACTAGAAGGTAAAGCAGAAATAAAAAAATTCCTGAAAGAGATCCCAGGAGGAAAACTTATAGGACTATCATAGCCTGTTTCAAGCTCCCAGGTTAAGGAAAAAATATTGGAAGCAACAACTGAAATATCATGAAGCTACAATAAGGAGTACACAAGACTAGCAGCTACTACATTGATGGGGCTACAGATCTTGGAAAACTTTTTTTTTTTAAATTTTAATTGAATTATTTTTTTTCCAGTGTTCAACAATCACTTCCACATATCTTAGATTTTTTTCCACTCCCTCCTCATTCCCCCTTCCCTCCTCATTCCCTCCCTGAGATGACATACAGTCTTATATAGGTCCTACATGTACATTCCTATTACATGCATGTTGCATAGAAGAATTAAAATGAATTGGAGAAACCATAAAACAAAACAAAACATAATACAAAAGAAAATGGTCTGTTTCTATCTGCGATCCAATTTCATAGTTCTTTCTCTGGATGTGGAAGTGGTTTTGCCTCAAGAATCCAGTGGAAATTTTTTAAGTCCATGTATTGCAAGGAAGTACTAAGTCTACCAGAAAAATTCCTCCCACACTGTGGTTGTTGCTGTGTACAAAGTTCTCCTGGTTCTGCTCCTTTCACTCAGCATCATTTCCTTTAGGTGTTTCCAGGTTTCTCTGAAGTCTTCCTGTTCATCGGTTTCTCATAGGACAATAGTATTCCATTACATTGATATACCACAACTTGTTCAGTCATTCCCCAATTGATGGGCATCCCCTTGATTTCCAGTTTTTGGTCACCACAAAGAGAGCTGCTATAAATATTTTTGCACATGTGGGACTCTTTTCCATTTCTATAATCTCTTGCTCCCCTAAATTGTTTATAGTATCAATCTTTATACCTAGATCATGTATCCCTTTGGACTTCATTCTTGTGTACAGTGTCAGTTTCCATCACACTGTTATCCAGTGGAAAACTATATTCTGTAAAGCAGGACTTCTTAAACTTTTTCCACTTGTGATCCCTTCAGCACTTCTTAAACTATGGGTCTCAACCCCACAATTCAAGGAGCACTGCACTGAGCAAAAGAGCTGGGGTTCAGACCAAGGGTAACTTACCCAGCAAAGTTAAATATAATCCTGAATAAAAAAAATGGGCATTTAATGAACTCAAAGACTTCCAATTTTTTGTGACAAAACCTCTAGAACTTAAGGGAAGATTCAACATATAACATCCAGGAAAAATATAGAGTAAACATTAAAGACCAATTATAAAGGACTTAATAATTGCTATAGGTTTTCTTGAAGTAGAAATGTTTTTTATTGAGTCCTCTCTTACGGTTTGATGTTTTCATGGCAATGTTTTTTTTTCTTTTCTCATTTTGTATTGAAGTTTAAAATAAAAACATTTACACCCCCCAAAGAATAATAAATTAATTTTTAAAAGTTTAAAATGGGGACAGTATCACCTCTCTCCCGGAGCTGTTGTGAAGATAAAATATTTTGAGATATTCATAAAGCACTCTGCAAATCTTAAAACACTACATATACTAGCCATTATTAACAATCGTCATTATTATGATAAAACAATAAAAAACAGTCGGTTTTCTGTAGCTCCTTAAAGTTTGCAAAGGGCTTTGCATATATTATCTAATTTTATTTTTCCAACAACTCTGGCAGGTAAGTGCTATTATCTCCATTTTCCTGACAGAGAAACCGAGGCAGACAGGAGTTCCGAGACTTGTCCAGGGTCACACAGCCAGTTGTGTCTGAGGCTACCTTTGAACTCCTATCTCCCGACTCCAGTCCAGCACTCTGTCCATGATGTATGAGAAAATGTGGGTAAGGATCGTACGGGATGAGTAGGTTTGGAAGGTTATTTCCCCGGGAGCAGCCTCAAAAAGAAAGGGAGCGGATCTTTCTGGACGGGCTATTAACTTAGTATATATCACTTCCTCTTAAGAGGAATACACATACACGTCCTAGAAAAGATATTCCTCTACTCGCCATGCTCCGGGGTTGGGGGTGGGGTAGGTTGTCGATGTGACTACATTTCCCATAGTCCTTTGCAAGTCTCGCGACACTTCCCTCGAGACTGGTGGTGAACATTTGCGAGATCCCGGCGAGCGCGAGTCCTTTCGGTTTCCGGCCCTTCCCGGCTTGGCAGGCTGCGGCCGTGGTTGCGTTGTCGGGGCCTACCCTCGTGAGGCTGCCGATGCGGCGGGCCGTGGTGGGTATGGTGGTGGCGATGGGGGAATGCTGGGTGCAGGCGCCTAGAGGAGAGCCGAGGCCAGGCTCCGAGAGGCTTCTCGTGTGAGAACGTGGCCGCCCGGGCCCTCTCCCGTCTCCCGTCTGGGGGCGTTTGCACTGGGTGGCCTCCGCGTTCACGGCCCTGCTTATTTTCAAATTGTCTGTTTGGTTCTATTGCAGGCTCCTTCAGGTTAGGAACCATTTTCCTGTCCTTGCCTTTCTTTATATCGCTATGATAAGCGCTCTGCCTAGCTTGGGGGGAGCGCTTAAGAAATCATCGATGACAATGACCGACGCCTTAGAGCGCCCCCGGGGAACCCCGTGGTGTGCGCCTCGGCCCGTCACAGGCCCCGGCCCCGGCCCCGGCTCCTCGGCCCGTCACAGGCCCCGGCCCCGGCCCCTCCGGCGCCTCGATCCGATCTAGGCCGCGTTCCTTCCCAACCTCTTGTCGATAACCTGTTTGTCATCCACAGGCTTTTCATTTGCTTTGGAAAAAATGGAGGCCGCGTTGATGCCTGAAGGGACAGGCCCTTGAACCTGAGAAATGGAAGAGCAGAAAACGGTAGTTTTTTTCTTAATTTTTTAAAAAAATTAAATTGTTTTCAGTGTTCCACAGTCACTTCCATATATCTTAATTTTTTTCCCCTCCCTCGCTCTCCTTTCCTCCCCACTCTCTCCCTGTGATAGTGTAGAATCTTCTATAGCTTCTACACATACATTCCTATTAAATACATTTTCACCCTAGTCATGTTGAATAGAAGAATTAAAATGAATGGGAGAAACCATAAAACAAAACATAACACAAGAGAAAATGGTCTGCTTCATTCTGTGATCCAGTTCTATAGTTCTTTCTGTGGATGTGGAAGGCATTTTGTCTCAAGAGTCCATTGGGAATTTTTTAAGCGCTTGCAATTGCAATGAAGTACTAAGTCTACCAGAAAAATTCCTTGCACACTGGCCTTGTTGCTGTGTACAAACTTCTCCTGGTTCTGCTCCTTTACTCAGTATCAGGTCATGTAAGACCTTCCAGACCTCCCTGAAGTCTTCCTGTTCATTTCTTATAGCACAATAGTATTCCTTTATATTCATATACCACAACTTGTTCAGCCATTCCCCAATTGATGGATATACCCTTGATTTCATGTAGTGTTGTTTTCTATAAATGATGGTGATGGGATTGAGTTGATGTAAGAATGGATGGGGACCATAGGATTGTATGTTTAGAACTGGAAGGGGTTTTAGAAATAAATGAGCATGAGAATCTTCTGGGTTTAGAGATAAGGAAACTGAAGGCCAGAGTTGGCTTGCCCATGGGGTCACAGGGCTTGTAAAGATTTAAGTTTTTCCCTCTGAGCCAAGGGTTCGTTCATTCATTCAGTCAACTAACGAGACAGTCTAACAGTGTTCTCACTGTATAGGAGATAGGTGGACAAAGTTTGGATAGGACACTTTGCTTACAGGTTTTGCCTGGCAATAAATCTTGAACAAATCTGTTTTGCTGGTAATCTAATCCTTTTTCTTTAATTCAGACGAGGAAAAACTGTCCTCAAAGTGTTGTAAGGTCCTGCATATCAGCAAGTGCAATGTAGAGAGGAATACATTTAGAGTCAAAGCAACCTGTGTTAATAACCTGGATCTCCACTTTCTACTTGGGAAGCTTGCACAAATCACAACTTCTCTGCCCCTCAGTTTCCTTACCTGTAAAATGACAGAGTTGGACTACACGACCTGAGTTTACTTTTTACTCTAAATTTTTTTTTATTTTAATGATCTTTGCTCCTGAAGAGGACTAGGGATTTCTTAGGGCCTATGCTGGTGTTGTATACCTTCTCTCATAAAGCTAGCTGATGGTAAAGGGGAGTACTTGGAAAACCTGGCTTTTTTTGGCCTGGATTTTAGAAGCTTTTGTGAGAGCTGAGCTAGTGATGATTATCAAGTTATTCCTGTCTGAACAAACATCTTTTATGTGGATTCTGTCTTGTTGAGGCGCAGCTCTGCTAACTTTCAATTCATTTGTAAACATGACTTGAAGTTGTTTGAATATTCTTATGTGTATGTATCTTTTGGGATGCCAGATACTGTCTGCTTTTGGACCCTGAAAAAGAGCACATGAAAAAGTCTAATTGGAAATGTTAAGATTGCAGATTTTCCAACTTCCACCTCAAAGAGTAAGTATTTAAAATTGCCTGGCTTGGGTTCTTTTAAGTATTAATTTATACATTAATAGCTAATGGTATGGTCAGGAAGGTATGAAATGTTGAATGAACAGTTAGTGGCCCTAGATTTTCTAGTCATGTTTTCTCATTAACTGGTTTTGTTAGGTTAGATAAGTCACAACATCTCCCCCCTGTTACTTTGTAAAATAAAGGGTCTTGCTAGATGTTTTTCAAAAGTTGATTCCACCTCTGATTTTTACCACCTTAACAAAATACTGGGTTTGTTACCTATGGGAGACTCAATGCTGTATAGAAAAAAGATGACAAGAATTATTACTCCCAGTAATTCATGAATCTCCTGGGGTGGAAAACTGCTTGTGGAGAACAGTTACTAGCGACGACAACCCACTAGTCCTCAGACTTTTTCTGGACTTAAGTTCATTGGGAGGTTCCTTCCTATCTCCCACTGCAGACACACTCCACTATGAGAATGCTTTTCAGTGACACTCTGTCCTTTCACTTTAAGATGTGACCACTCTTCCCCTGAGCCACTCCCCTGGTGCCAGCTCCCTTCTCACAGCCGTCTCCTCCCCCTCCCTTTTTTCTTTTCAAATAGACTGACCTCTAAACATGAAATAATTTCATTACTTAGTGTTTTCTCAACAATTGTACATGTGCTAATTTTGGGGGTGTTTGCAAAACAATTCATTTGCCTGGTTTTTTGGACCAGGTAGGCATGCCTCTTCATGCACTTAGAGGGTTGCATTCTACACTTAATTGGCAAACAGCTGTTTTGCTATTTGACATAAGAGACCCGGAAAACTATAGCCATGTATATATTACAAAGTAGTTTGAAGGGGGAAAAGAAAAGCAATTCTAGTGTCTATTCCTGGAACACACTAGATTGACATTAAAAAAATTATGATTTGAGCAAGTCATTCCTGTTTTCTGTAGAATGAGTAATGAGAGTACCTAGTACTCAGTCTATTTACCTTATAGTGTTATTGTGAGGAAAAAAACAATATGGGTATGTTAATAAAGAGTTTTGGGCTCGTTATATAAAAAGTGCTTTTGTTCTGCAGGAGGGGTTTTTTCAGTGCATAGAATATTAAACTTGCAAAGGAAGCCAATTATATTGAAGGTAATCAAACTTGAAAAAGCAAGTTCACAGGCCCAAGCTTAAGAACTCCTGTACTAGAGGTTGATGAATTGATAAGAGCTGAGCTGGTGATGTTAAGAAGTTATCCCTGTCTGAAAAAGAAAAATGTGGAATGAGAACTTCCTGAAGCTTGGCTTGCTTTTAAAATAGTTATTTAAAAGGAATGAGATTTATTGATTTACGTTAATTTAGATAAGTGTTTTATTGTGTTAAATTTTTTTTTGTAGGTTACAGTCTCTGTCTCAGCTGATGAGGAAAAGAAGCTTATGGTTTAAGGATCCTTTTTACTCCTATAGCTGAAAGGCTTTAGAATATCGCTAATAGTAGAAGCACATCCATGCTGGGAGAAAAGTAGAAAACTTGTTAGAAGGTAAACACTTGAAAAATATTGAAGCTTGGTTCTCTGTGGATTACTGGAGTGGGTTATAATCTGTTTTGCCTTAAGGCATGTTGAAACATGAGAGTTCATTGTTTTGTTCCCCTGAAGCTCCAAAAGCCAATGATGTTTTGTTATCCCTGTCTGAAAATTTAAGTGAGGGGAAAGCAAATCACTTCTGAGGCTTCTTGGTGCTACTGTCAGAGTCTGTTTATATGTAAACTATGAAGTTCACCTTTCTGTAGGTGTTCATGCTGCTTTTTGATTCTTGTTCTTTGTGTATAGTCTGTGTGCCCACTGTGTGCCACACCTGACTTAGGGTGGTGTCCAGGAACCAAGCCCCACCCTAAGTCAGGAAGCCTAGTTCAAATTTACATTTTATAATCTTGAGAGATTATAATCTTGAGAGCTGCTCAATTTTGAGTTTTTCTTCCTCAGTCCCAGCTTGCTCTAACTAATTTTCACCAGGGGAAAGTAACTACTTGTTCTTTGAATAGCTGTGAACAAAATGGTCCATGTAAAAACATCACACGGGCTGTGATCAGCTAAAGAAAACCCCGGTGGATTGTTTAAAAAATCTTCCTCAAAGTACTTAGACCATTCAGTAGGCTAAAATTGCATTTATTCATTCACTACTCATTTCAATAAACATTAAGCCTTATTTTGTGCAAAATGTTTCTGGACAGAATGTCAGAAAGTGAGGTAAAACATGGGTCCCTGCAAAAAACATGAGTTCATAGGTGAAATGCTTTATTGTCCCACAAGAATCTGGAGGACTTTATGGTAAGTAGATAGTATTTGCATTGGACTTCAAAGGATGGTTAAGGAAGAGGTCAGGCAGGTTAATAATCCAGTTTGGGTGGAGTGGAGGTAAACTAACATGAAATGGAAAGGCAGTAGCGCCCTTATTAATAGGCATTAAGTTAATGTCTTACTCCCTGGAACATGGAGGAAAAACATGGTTTTATTTAAATTTTTATACCATAGCTCTAAGACCTGTTAAGTTTGATCTCATTGGGTGCCTTATACGTCCAGGCTGGAACAACCCCCCCTCCCCCCAACTTGGAGGTGGGGATAGATGGATTTAGATTACTGAGATTATCTCTTACATACCAAATGCCAACCCTAAACTCTAATCAGTTACCTTCCCCCTCAGTAGACTTTGCATTAGGTAAGGTTCACCAGTTTTCTTTATTCTGTACTTCTAGGAGAGAAGTACAATCTTTGGATTATTTTAAAGAAGCAAGTTTATCTGAGATCTTATTATCAAAAGTTTGGAGTTAGCCTTCTTGAGTCCTTGCTCAGTCTTGGCAAACACTGAGTTAGCTAATCTTAGGAGCCCACTCTGTAAGCCCTATCTCATTCTGCCATTCAGATTAAATTTTATCATTGTTTGCTAGACTTGCCTACATATCATTTTCCTTAATAAAACTTACTGCTGTCGGTTACTTTCTGTTTAGAAGTAGCACCAATGTCAAAAGTGAAAAGACATTGGTCAAATAATTTTGTTGTGGGAATGCCCTTTTAATAGGAAAGGCAAATAAGGTTTTATGCTGGTTTAAAGAAGATAGTTCCCTGAGATATCTTCACCTCCAGTCACTAATCCTCTAGACTATTTTCTTTGAAGTCAACATTATGACATTCGTCAACAGGGTGTACAGCACTCAGTGTGTTTGGCTCAGGGTCCTTTCTGAATGGAATGTTTGGTATGTGGCAGCCCCTAGAACCTTTGGGCTGAGCATGGTGGTTGTGGGGGTGGTGCTTGTTAGCTCCTTGCTTTTCTCTGTTTGAATGCCTGTCTTGAACTTGGATAAAAAAGAGCTGCTTTTCTTTTCAACTGAAAAGAAGGAAAAAAATGTGGGCATTTTATAGTTAATGTCACATTTTTTGCTCACGTACTGGAGTTTGTGTTTATAGTTTAGTGGACATGAGAGTTGACCCTATTAATTTACAGCCAGACATAAAACAGTGAAATGGCAGGTTGATCACTAGAAAAGATTTACTTTGTTTGGTTGGGTGAAAGATTCAGTGATGAACAGAAGTGACTTGCAAAGTAATCAAAACCTGTCCCTTAAAACCAAGATGATTATGAGGATAACTACCCTTAGTGAAAATATTTAAGGAAATAGAGTGTAGCATGATCTTAAGAGTGACTTAATAGTTCTGGATTCCCCCCCCTTTTTAAGGCAGATTATAAGTAGTTGTGGCATTTTTTTCCCCACATTTTTAATTACTTTGATAGTGTCAGTTTATTAAACACTCATCATGATTAACTATTAAGTAGTGGTGCCAGAGCTCAAACCTTGATGTTGTGACAGTCCAATACTCCAATAGCATGTAATCTATTTGAAAAGGTCATGCCGATGCACAAAAAGATAAGCCTCTGCTTCCTCATTTATATAACCTTGTAGATTCTATATGGAACAGACCTGCAACACTGAGCTAGGGTTAGGAACCTTCAGTGTGACCATTTATTGGCTGCTATTTGACATGTCATTTTTTTTCCTTTGACAGGTGTTTCTTATTGAAGCTGCATGTGACCAACAGTCTTTATATATGTATATACTTTGCTCTTTCTGTATGCTTAAAAAATAAAAATTACTTCATGTTTCATAGTAAGTATTGTTAAGTTCCTAAGCCTTTTTCATCTAAATACATGTTACCAACAGCAAAGTGGGCGATATTGGCCTTTTTGGGAAGAAGGCTCAATAAGATTTTGTAGCCTTTTAGGTTAGCTTGAGAAGCTCTTAGGTTTATGTGTGTTGCCAGTTACTGGAAGGCTTACAGTTCTGACTTTTAAAAGTGGTAGAATTGTCATCTGCCTCACACAATTATAATTTACTGCTCTGGAAATACAGTCAAGAAACTTTGTTCTTGGATCCTAGTTGTGATTGCCACACTTCCTAACTTCCACCCTCTTTCCACCTGCTTCTCTGCCATAGCAAAAAAGACAAAAGAAAAAAGATCATTTAATATTTATGTAATTGTATACAGAGTGCAGACGTGTTTCTTTCACATTACAATTATCCACCCATTCATCAGGTGGGAGTGCCTCCCCTCCCCTCCCTATTGGGCAGAAATTTATCTTGCAGGAATTGATCTTGTTTTTTCTCAGAGACCTGCTGTTACCTTACTGAATGATTCTTGTGCAGTTGTTAAAAGCAATTAATATTGCTTCTCAGTTGTCTCTGGGCAGAGTTTGAAGTTTTATGTTTTAAGAAAATTTTTTGGTTTTTGTAGTTTTGTGGGGTAAGAGGGGTGTGATTGTGTCGGTTTTGTCATTTCCAAATGAGTTACAGAATCTGCTACCTGCTTAAAAATGCAGGAAAACTGGTGACAAGGCATGGCGGCCCCTAGCTGCATGTTACGGAATTTTTCATCTCCATTGTAGGGTAAGGCATTTTTGACTTGCCTCTGCAAACCATCTTAATTCTTAACCAAGGACGGGGTTTTTGTATCGGAAACAGAAGTGACTTTGTAAGAAAATGCTCAACTTGACTGTTTAAGTACTTCGTGACTTGGCGTAGTTTGGATTTGGTGCTGATATAGATTCATAATGCCTGCTTCATGCAAATTCCTCCACAAAGTGCTTTCCAGGCGCATATCATGATTGATGTAAAACACCAGGGGCCGTTTCTTGCGGTCATAGTAATGGTCAGAAAATTCCTGGTAATTGCTTGTAATGAATCCATAGGCACTCACCTGCACAAGAAGAGTTAAATTAGTTCATAGTTCCCACTAAATGCATAATAGTGTGAAAAAGGAAGATACAGTCCCTGGCTCAAAAGAAAATTCATTTATTAAAAAATTTAAGTTGCGTAGTACAGCAGTCTGAAGGATTTTTTGTTTTAAGTGAGACAGCATGTACATAGGAGTAGATGTAGAATATACATTAATATAATCTAGTAAGGTAGTTTTGGATGGGGAAGTGGGGTGTAGGCAATCAGAAAGGGAAGGGTTTCATGGAGAAGGTGCTTGAGCTGAGCCTGAGCTAAAGGAAACCAGGATATCCAAGAAGCAGAGGTGAGGAAGTTAATGCCAGGGATACAGGGCAGCCAGTACAAAGGCATGGATCAGAGAGATGTGGGATCCTGTCTGCATAACAAAAGCTCTTAAATGTGTTTGATAATATATCCAATAGGGAACCACTGGAGTTTGCGGGGGGAGGAAAGATGTAAGCTATGCTAGAATGATAGTTCTACCTGTATCTTAAGAAAATAAATGGCAGCTGTGCAGAGGATTGTTGAGAGAGGAGACGTGTTGGGGTGATAAATGTGCCATGGGTGGTAGCTGTGTGCTAAGACAAAAGTGTAACTGATTGGACATGTGTGGTGAATTAAGAGTACTCAAGGATGACAGGTTGGGAATCAGAATAGAAGTATAGTGATGCCTGAAACAGTAATAGGAAAGTTTGGAAAAGGAGAGGAATTCTGTTTTAGATATAATTGAATGAGTGTGTGGGGGGGAGACACCTGGTTTGAAATATCTAATAGAAAATTCAGGAGAAGGGTTAGGACTAAATAGAGATAATTGAAGGCATATGAACATAACTGGGAGCGGGACAACTTTGGGGAATGCTTAGAGTTAACGTAGCAAGGATTGTGTCCTCACCGAAGGGTACTGAGGAGTGGTCAGTCATAACTTAGAGCAATGAGCTGAGAAACTACAGGAGAGTAGGAGGGTTGGCACTATCAACTGTAGCTGAGAAGTCAAGGAAGGTAATGAAGAAGCCATTTGATTGGACAGTCATGAACGATGATTTTGGAAAGCAGTTTCAGTTATGAGGTCAGAAGCCAGATTTGTAGGGGTTAAGGAAGTGAGAGGAAGTTGAGTTTTTGAGGATTATTGGTTATTTTTGTAGGCATCAGGAAAGGTCCAGGAGATAAGAGATGGAATGTCAAGAAGAGTGGGAATTATGGACAATCTGCCAATATTAATGAAACCCGTCAGAGATTGTGACTTAATTTAACAGCTAGTGTAGGAGGGGGAATTTGAACCCAGGTTCACCATGTTACCTTCCCCCACCCCCTACCCAGGACTATGTAATGACATTATTAATGAAATAAATTGATAAGTTAATATGCAAATAAACAGGTGGAAAAGGATGTGTGAGAATAGGATGCAAATTGGGGTGGGCCTATGCTTAGATATATCTGCTAAGAAATACTCAACTAGTAGTAGCATTTGAGGCTTTAGACCACAAAGTTTTAGTATTGGCAAGCACCATTTCATTCTCAAAAAAAAGTGATTGGAAGATGGGCTGTTCATACACAGCCCACACATGCCCTGAGATAAGTGAAACAAGTTGGAAAGAGGTGTTTATGGGAAAAGGTTAAAATATTTAAGGGTCCCTAGCAGTTCAGTAAAGGATTGATAGGGTTTTGCTTAAAGAGATGTCATGACTGGAGAAAGTAGAGATTGCACCTCAATTCCAGCTCTTTAATGGGAAAAGTTGCATGAGGTAAAGAGTGCTTCTCAGGAAACTGATTATAGGCCTAAGGCTCTAGTAAGTAAAAATCCCCAACAGGAAATAATCAGCTTCACCGATGGTCTTGGTCTAAGCACAAGGGGACTCTGCTAGGAAGAGGAGAAATTTCTCACCTCATCACAGGTATGCAGAGCCGTCAGCAACATGAGGGCCCCAGTACTGGGCATGTACAGGTGCCCATACTTTTTATTAATGAGGGCTGATTTTAAAAACCTGGAGGCAAAAGGAAGGGTCATGATTTTTCACTTAAAAAGTTCAGTCCATTCAAGTCAGAGGACTCTGACAGTTAAAACTGGTCAAGCATGGTATTGCATTTCTGTAACAACCAGCACAAATGGTTTGGGGTTTTTTTGGAAAATGGAAAATTTTTCTTCAGTTGCTTTTGGCATTTGTACCTTATTAGCCATATCCCCACACTGGTAGCCCATCTCTTACACTTGTGTACCCCATCAATATTAATAATAATTGGAAACTGCTATTGAATAATGGAGCCCAACTCTTCCTCTCCTACCCCCACCCTTTTTGTCATTTACCTTTGAAGGAATCCCATAGTGAACTCTACTGACAGTCTTGAACCCAACCCTAAAATTATCCTTTGTCCCCAAACCAGGAAGGAACAGGCAAGTTCATGGTACCGTGGAGGGATTAGCTCTGGAGAGAAAAGATTTAGGTTCCAATCTCTTTTCTGATCTTTATTTACCTGTGTGACCTGAGCCTGTTTCTTCGTCTATAAAAATGAAGGGATTGGATTAGATGGCTTCTGAGGTCTCTTCCTGCTCTAGCTCTGATTATCCATGAAAGGAACAGGTGACTACATTCCCTTAAGCCCCAAATACATAGGATGATGAGGCCTGTGGTTAGTGAGACAATGTTGGCTAGTACAGGAGAGGAATCAAAACACAGGAAGTGTAGAGAGGGATGGGGCAGGAAAATGCTAGGGTCTGGATCAAGTAGTGACCGCCCAGTGGTGAAGGAAAATATTGAGGAAGATGGAAGCCAAGGTCAGGGAATTGATTTGAGCATTGAAAAGGGCCAAGACCCTGGCCACCTTCCATACCTCTCTTTCAAGTAGTTGATGAACTCTGGATGTAACAGCTTGAATTTACTTGCAGAGGCGTCTGGTCCAAAATAGTTCTGTGGCCTAGGCGTTTTCACGGAAGAAATGTACAGAACGATTATAACTAATATCAGAAAATGGAGATGATGATATTAGGGCAAGGGAGTGATGACGTCGACGACGATGACTTCGGGGATGAGGATGGTGTCGAGAGAAAGGGGTATAGTAAGTTGCAGGTATTATGGTAGGAGCTTCGTAGGGTTTGGTTAAAGTGAAACACTCTAACCGGGGCTGGTGGGTTATAGAAGAAGGGGGTGTGAACAGCCCATTCGTAGGTGGGTAAGTGAGCTTAGGAGGAGGGAGACGAGGAGGGGCAGGAAAGAGCGGGTAATAGAGAGCTTCTGGAGGTTTGGATGATTTTTCAGGAGGACAGGGATAGTTACAGGGAAAGCAAGGGGTGTAGGGGATGGGGATAGTAGGTGGCTGAAAATAAGGGTTTGGGGTGAGTAGCTGGGAAACATATGGGGCAATGTGGGAAGGGACAAGAGGAGATTGAGTCCGAGTGGGCCAGATTACAGGAGCAGGAGCAGGTGTGGCAGAAATCTGGGAAGCTTGGGAGGGGGATTTGGAGGGAGGTGGAGTGGGAGTTTGAGTAAGACCCCGGGAGGGAGGTCGGCTTTGGAAGGGAGATGGATTTAGAGTTGAAGTGAGAGTTTGAGAAGGAGCCCGTGAAACAGGTTGAGAGGGAGAAGTAACTCCACCAGGAGTTTGGGATGGAACTCGAGAAGAAGGAGAAGTGGGAGAAATGGGAGGAGTGTGGGATGGCGTTCGGGGAGGAGTTTGGGATGGTGTTCGGGTATGCTGTGGGTTAGCTCCTCTAGGTGATGCATGAGGTGCATTTTGAGAAAGTTGGCCCGAACGGGATTGGGAGGGGGATTGGGCAGGGGAAGGAATGGGGGATTGGGAGGGGGAGTTCATTGGTGTTAGGGAGGCTACTATCTATCTTATAAAACCTAACCTCTGAGTAAACCTCTCTTAGGTGCTCTAACCCCTCCCGGGTCATAAAAGTCATTGTTACCACATCACCATCATCAACTAGTAATTACTGAGTTCAGGGCACTGTGTTGGCCAACCTCAAAATCTCCTTACATTTTTGTAGGGGTAAGTATAAAAAGGCTAAAGTTTAGATTTTTGGGGGGAGGGGGTATTGACATGGAGCTAAGTAAAGTTAGGTAGATGTTAGGGGAAACCCTGAAGGAAATTTGAAATTTCATGGGACAAGGCTCAATTTGGAGCAAAGAAGCTACTTGGTCTAGAAGTGAGGTTTGAATGAAGACCTAGGAAAACAAAATTTTCTTAGTTTTGCCTACATTTTGCAAGAAATTTAACAGTAAACAATCTGCTCTTCTGTTTATTAGTTGGGAGAGGCGTGATCCTCTTAGCCATTGAAAACAGCTTTCCTAACCATGGCAGCAACCCGCACTACTGAAAGTCTTCTGATACCCTAACTTTGGGCAGCTAGATTAGTTTCTCAGAGATTCTTGAGTCAAAGAATAAATAAATCTCTCCTTGGTCCATTCAGAACCGAACTCTGCAGCCCATCATCTCAGTGGTTCTTGACTTGATAGACTCACCATTAAAAAGTTTTTGGAGGGGAAGCTAGGTGGCACAGAGAATAGAGCATTGGTCCCACAGTGAGGAGAACCTGAGTTCAAATCTGGAATCAGACTTACTAGCTGTGTGACCCTGGGCAAATCATTTAACCCCAAATGCCTCAAAAAAAAAAAAAAGTTATTGGTGACCAGTAGGAGCAGCGGAGTATGTACCTGGCAACACTTTTCCAAAGGGTGAAATGTCAGGGGAATGAAGAGCTTAGGTCTTAAACTCTGCTTCTGCCTTGGAAATTTGTCAGCCCTGCTTAGAGAAACTCTTATGGGGGCCTTCTCTTATCTCCCCTCATCCCATCCCACCAGTGGACCCCTAGGTGTTTAGGATGTTAGTTAAGCAGGTTATGTTAATATAATTACTCCAGCTTACTGCCTCTCCTTTTCCTGTAACCCACTCCCTCCCCCAACCACGACCTGGTGTGTACTTACTTATCTCCTTTGTCATGGCCCTCAGGAACAGGCACACCCAGAATGGCTGACTTTAGCATCAGGTAGTCCCGCATATTTGAAGGAATGAAGATATAGTGCATGTCCTACCAAGGTGATGAGATAACTGAGCCAGAAATGTGGCTTGTAGATTGAGCCTAGATACTCCCTCTCCAAACCTGGGCTGGCCTACTAGAGAATGACCTTCAAACCTCCCAACTCCCATCCATGGATGGGAGGTACTTTTGATATCCTTGATAATCCCCAGGGCTCAGAAACAGGCTTTGGATTGAGGAGCTAGTCTCCTCAGAGACTTGGCAACAAGACAGGCTTGTCTGGTTGACCTGCTGTATGATTGATGGCTCAATTTCCTCAGTGCCCTCCACCCCCCCCCCCACCAAAAAAACCCTATTGGGAGATCCTAGTCCTACTATATCCCCCACTATGTACTTGCACCCAAACTGACCACCTCCCACTTCTGAGGGATAGTCTGGCCTGACTTGGGAATAGGGAATCTCCCTCTCAACTTCTAGTCTCCATGGCAAGGCTTGTTAAATTATTTGTATGTCATGTACCTTTTTGGTAGTCTGGTGAAATCTAATTTTTTCCCATCCAAGTGTATGGACCCCTGAAGTACCAACTAGTTCCAACTAGTAAATTACAAAGGAAGCTAAAATTTAGTGAAAATAAGGATGCAATTTGTTTTTTCCATCCAAGTACATGGACCTCCTGAAATCAGTCCCCAGAATATAAATCCTTTCTCTGTGCCATGGGTCAGGGATCTCTTGTGAAGCCCAGAATTGGAGTCTGAAGGCCATGAGGGTTAATGCCCCTCATTTTTTCCAAGGAGTTCTAGCTATACAGGTATAACCTGTTGACCAAGCTCCAAGGGTCTGTGTTCTACAAATTATAGTCTCTAGTCCCATGGAGAGTGCTCACTTGGTGCTGGGGCACTGAAGTGAAGCCCAGATGCCTGTAAGCTCTCAGGGAGTTCTTCATTGTGTTCACAGTGAAGCCATAGAATGAAATCTTGGTGCCCACATCCTCTTCATAGCCTTTGATCACAGCTCCATTGACCCTGAGAGGAAAAGTAGTTCCCTATTATACCAACTTCATTTCTCATTAGTTCCCAACACAGATCTTTAACTCATTTTAACTTATCTAAGTTTCCTTTGGCCTCCTCTCTGCCAACCCTTATCCCTCCTCTCCTTCAAAATGAAGGAAATGCTTCCTGTCTCGGATTGCTGCTTTCATCCATATTCTTTTGGCACTTATATCCCTTTTTTCTACCATATTAATTTTCACGTATTGATTCATATATTCTTAAATTTTTCCATGAACATGTCCTATTTCTCTCATTGGATTGGGAGATCCTCAAAATTGGGGACTATTTTTTTCTTCATGCCAAAGAAGGTTCTACAGATGTCAGGGAGCTTCTCAACTCATGGTACTCACTCTACTTTTAACCCTTCTCCCCCTATGACCAGATGCTCTTCTTTCCCCTTTTTTATCACTTCTCCACTCCATCTCCCCCCACCCCACCCCTTTTCATTAGTCTTCTTTCTTCACTGGGTTTCCTGGTTCTCATACCTGAAGACGAAGTCATGAGAATCAATCTCTGCACCTTGACGAGACCCATTGAGAATGCCACCATTGCCCACAACAGCACATCGAATGCAACCCATACGTTGTTTCATGGAGAGATCAAACAACTGAGCATTGGCTGAGGTGTTCAGGAGGCTCAAGGTGGAAGCTATACCTGTGGGATGGAGGCCAGAATGGGGAAGCTAAGGTGTAAGGAGGAGGAAGGCATGTCACAAGCTCTTGACTCTCCTCAGCCCTTTTCCCCAAAGAAAAACCAGCAAAGACATGGGGTAGGAATGATGACCCATTGGCTAAGACAAAAAAAGGTCGGCTTGGCAAGAAGGTGCAGGGCTGTGGGGAGAAGGCAGTGTCAGATTTGGAAGGGACGCTATTAGTATAACTTGTACCTTGGTTCCTCATCATCCTTGAACATTTTAAGAATATAGAAGGTTCAGGATCTAGGGACCCTTAACGAGGCGGAAGAAGTGAGCATATACTGAAGAATACATTAAGCTTGCAAAAAACCCAAAAAACCAATAATCTTAAGGGAATATAACATGAAGATCGGAAATGAGGACCTTTCTGCTTCATTGTCGATGTTTGTGTTCCTCCTTTCAGATCAGTGGATTAGCCTAAAGGGAAAAGGGCTCTGTTCTTCTCAGTGATCTTTGGGGAAACCTGTATTTCATGGACTTTCTGAGAGGAGGAAGAGAACAGCTATGATCCCAGCCAGGATAGAAATGTGCTCTATCTGACCTCACAAGGTTGCCCGAACTGGACCCCAACATCTGTGGTCACCATCTCCCACACTAGACACACAATGGGAGTAGCAAGGAAGAGAGGCAAAAGGGATGCAGATTGGGATGGACTCTATCAAGTACCCTAGGCTAGGAATTACAACAATTATGCCAGGAACAACAATAGGCAAGGCTGAGGTCACCAGAATGTTTGCCATCTATATGTGGACAATAGAACATTTTGAGTAGCAAAAGATACTCCACCATAAGCATAAGCCTCCAGGCTCCTCAACCCTCCCACACTGGAGCCATAGCACCCAAAGGCAGAGGGCTGGGAGATTGTTGGCTCTAGCAAGATTCTTTTGTAGAACCTAGAGGTGAATGGGAATGTCACTGAAGGCAATGCCTGGCAGGTGTTTCAATTTTGGGACAGTAGGCTCCCTCAGGATGTGTCTCAGCTTCTAAGTGGGAAGGATAAGGGGAATCCCATCTTACCTAAGGGAACTATGAGGTGAAAGGCAGCAAATGGAAAAAGCACAGGGCTGGGGATAGCAGCAAAAGATTACCTTCATAGGAAAGCCCCCGCCAGCCATAGGGAGGATTCTGTTGATTCAGTTGGTCCCAGAGCTCCTGGGTGAAGAGCCTGCCGCATAGCAGCACTGGGATACTGAAGTTAAACTTATGCTTGAAAAGGTAGTGTTGTTGAGAGGCAGGGACCAGTGGGCGGTTGCAGGACTGGTGCTGTAGGGGAGAGGTGGTGTAACTCAGAGTGTGGGCCAGTACCAAGATGGAACACTCTGGTGGGGAACCAACGAGGCCTGTCGGAGGGTAGGGAAAGAGGGGAGAAGAAGGGAAAAGGAAAGCGCAACCATTATCTCCACCCCAGGCACTATCCCAGAGGTGGGGAATCTGTGGGGCCTTAAGAGCAACCTCACAGTACAAATGTCCTAAATATAAAAGGATTTGTTCCAAAGGATTTGGATTCAGTCTAAAGACCACACCCAAGGAACTAGAAGGCCACAGTGGCCTTGAGGCCTCAGGTTCCCCACCCCTGCACTAGCCACATGGCTCCAGAGGCAATTCAAGTGTATTTGACCATACTAGCATTTATGAGCCTTTAGAATAGCAACATCCAGCTCTCCTAGGGAATTCAATTTAGCATGTTGAAAAGACCAGGAGCTGGGATGCCTGAACTTGCCACTGTGTCATGCTGGGCAAATCATCTTTCTTTATGTCATCTATAAAATGAAGAATATCTTTACAAATCTTTTCAACTCTCACATACTGTAATCTACTAACCCAACTAAGAAATAGCCCAGCTTTCACTTCCCAATCCACCCAGCAAGCATTTACCTCCTAAATGCAAGATACTGATCTAGGTCTTGAGGATGCAAAGAACAAAGGAGAAACTGTCCCTCCTCTCAGAGAGGTCCATTGTCCTGACCTTTGCTCCCATCATTTCTTAGGTATTAAGGGTGTTCCTTTCCCTGCCTTTTGAAATCCTGCCTGTTGTTCAAGACGTGTTTCTTCCACACAGCTTTTTTCCCTGATCTCTCCTAAGAAGGTTCTGCAGGGAGGTTCTTGATTCATAGTACTCACTCTACTTTTTTCTCCCCCATAACCAAATGTTCTTCTTTCCCCTCTTTTTTTTAGCCACTATTCCTCCCCTTCCCTTTTCATTAGCCTTCTCTCCTGACTGGCCTTCCTGGCTCTCATACCTGAAGACAGTCTTGGGAATCAATCAGTGGACCTTGAGGACCTGTTGAGAATGCCACTATTGCCCATAACAACACATCAAATGCAGCTGATGAGTTGTTTCATGGAGAGATCAAACCCTCTAGCCTCCAGCTGATATAATACTTTGTACCTCTTTTATAGTTATTTTACATTATTTCTTATTATAGTTATCTAAGTGTATACTATATTTTCAACTAAACTGTACACTCCATGAGAGCAAAAACTATTTCTTAAACTTTATACCACACTCCTTCTCCTTCTCACTGCCCCCTTCCAACCATATGTAGCGCTTTACGTCCAACAGGCACTTAGTAAGTATTTATTGATATGATGTTACAATTATCAAAAATTTATTTATTTAGTGGTGAAAGAAGGACCTTTTCTACATATATAACTTGCCTTCCAGCCTTACTGTATCATCTGACATCATTACATTTTCAGGCAATATTGTTACCTTAGACATGTTTACATATTGCACTATAGGTCCTGCGTTATATGTGTGTGCCCCATCTACCCCAATAGATTTAGAGTGCTCTGTATCATTTTCTCTGTTTTACTCCCCAGTGTCTAGAGTGAGTATTTAAAATACAAACCTCTCAGGTTATAGGATTGCCTAACTTGTTCGGGGGTGGGAACAGAGAGCAGGTGATTAAATACAGTGTAATCTCTGGATTAATCCCAACATCGGTTTATTTGTGTGCCCACTATTTTCTTAGCACTGTGCCAGGTGCCATAAGGACATGGCCACAAAACATGTCTCTTCAATTGGGATCATCTCATTAGGGCTATCTTTTAATCTTATCTTTTCCTTTCTTTTCTTTTCCCCTACATTCCTACAGAGGGGCTGATCATCATACCTTTCTAGTCCAAGAATTGGTAGAATAAGATACGGTTGATGTTGCGTGCCTGTGGGGAGAAAGCAGAAACAGGTAAACAAAGGATCCATACTTCTTTCTGTGAACTGGCATAATGGAGAGAGAGCTGGGCCAGGCTATTTATAATTTTATAAGTTTATAATCCTGCCTCAGATGCTACCTGTGTGACTCTAAATAAGTCATTCAATCTCTGTTTGCCTCAGCTTTTTTGTCTATAGATGGGAATGATCATAGCACCTACGTCTCAGGGTTGTTGTAAAGATAAACTGAGATAACATGTAAAATGCTTTGCCAAACTTAAAGCACTATCTAAATGAAATCTGTTATTATTGTGGCTGTTGTTAATCTTCTTAATTTCTTGGATATCACATGGTCTCTTTTGTCGCTCTAGTGTATGTCATTTAGGTTATGGGAGAAAAGCAAGTCTCTGATTCCTTTAGTTTAAAATATTTATTGTAAAGGACAGGTAGGTGATGCAGTGGATAGATCACCAGGTCTAGAGTCAGGAAGACTCATCTTTCTGAATTCAAATCTGACCTCAGACATTTACTAGCTGTGTGACCCTGGGCAAGTCACTTAACCCTGTTTGCCTCAGTATCCTCATCTACAAAATGAGCCGGAGAAGAAAACAGCAAACAAACTACTCCAGTATCTTTGCCAAGAAAGTCCCAAATGGGGTCATGAAGAGTTGGACATGACCGAAAAAGGACAGACTATGAAATGATTGTAAACCTAATAATACTCTGAACAAATCCAGTTAAAGATACAAATTGTATATGGGTATTGAACACTATTCTTTTATATACATAAAGCCATGGAAGCCAGAATATTTAAAATTCAGTTAAATGGATCTGGGGCTTTGTCCATGTAGGTAATTCTTCCACCAATTAGATTTACTTTATATCTGGCCAGAAATTTGTCAGATATAGAGATGATAGATTCCCGGACAGAACTAAAGTATACCTAACCAAGTCTGGTAGGAATATTTTTTGCTAGGTATCTTGCAAATATAATAAAAAAAGACTTTAGACTAAAGAGGTTATATGACTAAGACACTCAGGGTAACTTCATAAATTAGAGGAACAAGGAAGAAAAAATACCTTTCAGATCAGTGGATAAGGGAAGAATCCATGATCAAATAAGGGATAGAGAAGATCAGAGAAAATAAAATGGATAATTTTGATTATATAAAATTAAGAAGTTTGCACAAAACCAAATGCACTTAATATTAGGAGGGAAACAGAAAATTAGGAGGGTTTGTACCTCTTATTCCAAACTGTTATTTCTCTTTCCATATCTTTCTTCTAAAGCTCTCATTTCTTTCTCCATTTTTTCCTCATTTGGTTTTTAAAGTAATTTTTAGCCCTATTTGAAAGCTTTAGCTTTAATCTCTTGTATTAATTCTGGTTGGACTTGTGCCCAAGCTGTGCCTTTTCTTTGAGGCTTTGCTTGTAGATGTTTTAACTTTTCTGCATTTGATACATGGTCAAAGGACATGAATAGGCAGTTTTCAGAGGAAGAAATTTATGCTATCTACAACTATATGAAAAAATGCTCTAATAATTAGAGCAATGCAAATTAAAACAGCTCTGAGGTACCACTTCATAAATGCTAGATTGGTAAAATTGACAAAAAAGGAAAATTATATGCTAGAGGAGCTATGGGAAAATAGTACATCAATGGATTGATTTATAGTTGATGGAACCATGAACTGGTTTAACCATTCTACAGAGAAATTTGGAGCTATTTCGAAAAGCTATTGAACTGTGCATATTCTTTGACCTTTTATTGCTACTAAGTTTGTACCTCCAAAGAGATCAAAGATAGAGGAAAAGTGTTCATATGTACAAAAATATTTATTGCAGTTCTATTTGAAGTGGCAAAGAATTGGAAAATACAGGGTTGCTTATCAATCGGGAAATTGCTGAACAAGTTATGGTAAGATGACTCTCAGATATATACTTAACCAGTCCTAACCTCATTCCTAACATTTAGGCTCACATCTCCAACTGCCTATTAGATATCTCAAACTGGAAGTCCCATAGACATCTTAAACTCAATATTTTCAAAACTAAACTTATCTTTCCTCCCAAACCTTCTCCTTTCTGAACTTCCCTATTACTGTCAGGGGGTATCATCCTTCTCCTAGTCATCTGGGCTCCAACTTAGGTGTCATCCTTGATTCTTCTCTCACTTCCCATATCTAATCTATTGTCAAGGCCTGACAAGTTAAGTTCATAACATTTCTCATGTATATCTCCTTATTTCTTCTGATGCTATTACTTCCCTGGTGTAGACAGTTATCACCTCATGCATGGGCTATTACAATAGCCTTTTAGTTGGCCTCCCCTACTTCAAGTCCCTCCCACTTCATCTCCCACTTATTATCAACTCCAGTTCATTCTCTACTCAGCTGTCAAATTAATGTTCCTAAAACATAGATCTGGCCATGTAACCCCCATATTCAGTAAAGTTCAGTGGCTCCCTATTACTGCCTGAATCAAATGTAAAATTCCCAGTAAGACATTCGACATTCTTTATAACCAGTCCCCTTACTACTTTTCTAGTCTTCTTTTACTTTACTCCGCACCCTTCCCCCACCAAGTACTCTGTGATCCAGTGACACTGGACTTCTTGCTAGATGCTGAACAAAAAACGACATCTCTGGATTCCTAACATTTTCATTGGTTGTTCCTCACTCCTGGAATACTCTTTACTCCTCTCCATCTTCTTAATTCCCTAGCTTCCTTCAATCCCAACTAAAATCCCACCTTCTATAGGAAGCTTTTTCAGATATCCCCTTAATGCTAGTGCCTTCCCTCTTTTGATTATCTCCAATTTATCATATATGTTACGTATATGATACACACACACATACATATATGCATAGCTTGATTGTATGTAGTTGTTTAATGTTTCCACCCCCATTAGACTATGACCTACTTGAGAGTAGGGTCTATCTTTTGCCCTTGTATATATTTCCAACTTTTTAACACAAAGCCTGGCCCATATAGACATTTAAGAAATGTTTATTGATTGATGGAATACTATTGTGCTGGAAAAATTATAAAGGGAGATGGTTTCAGAGAAATTTGGGAAGACTTGTATGAACTGATGCAAAGTAAAGTGAGAAGAACCAAGAGAACAACACCATACAAAAGCCACAGTATTACAAAGACAAGCAACTTATTTAGGGAATCTGTCAAAATAATTCCTGACCATAGTCTCATAGAACCCATGATGAAATATGCTACCCCCTGCCAGATAGAGAAGTAATAGAGTGTAGATTGGAGTATTTAAAAAATATATATATTTAACATGTTCTACAGGGGAATTTGTTTTTCTGACTATATCTATTTATAACAGAGGTTTTGCTTTTCTTGACTTCCCAACAAGGGTAGGGGGAGGCCCACAGAGGATAAAGTGAAAGGGAGTGAGTCTGATAAAACAGCCACAAAGTAGTGTAAACAGAACTGAGCTTAGAGAAAAAGCACGGACTCATAAAAGAGAGGATTTTAAAACTGTAGCACCTCTTCTGGGGTTATTCCCTTAACTTAGGTCTCATATTCTAACGTTGAGTGCTCAAAAGTTAGCTGTTCCCTTGAGTTACAGGGTGTCTTGTGGGTATCCACTCCTTACACTATAGCCCACAGGTTCCTGCCAATATATTTCCCTCTAATATGTACCATTAGACAAAGTTACATCTTAGCAAAGGCATTTACTAATATACAAATAGTTATGAAATATACCCCCTCGCTCCTGTAAACATGGAACACACCTTCTGAGACTTATAGGATCCATGGAGAGACTAGGGTACACATGTAGGGAATACATGTGGCCAAGTCTATGCACTCCTCTGATAATAAAAATCTGAGAGACCTTTCCATCTCATAGAGTCCTCACAAATCTTCTTAATCTGGATGTAGTATCTAAGGTAAGTGGATTGCTCAACTGAGTACTCAGAATCTATTCCTCTCTACAACATGACTCTAGATTGTCAGTATTGGCTCCTCTTTGAGTCCACAACTCTTTTCTCTACTGCCTGAGGTCCCATTCCTAGAAGCTCATAAATGGCTGCCTATGTGAAACTGTCTGGTGTGTGTCCCTACTTCTACTGAATTGAGCTAGTCAAGTAGCTCACTTGAAAGCAACATGCCTGATGAATAAGGATAAGGGAAAGAAACTTGCTGCTCTATGGTATAGATTTAGGAGTCCCCACCATAATTGCCTCAAACTGTCAAATTCATCTGGGACATAGCTATTGAAAGCCTTGCAAAGGCATGCATAGTTTTACTTTTTCAGTGAGGGGCATGGGAAATGGGTCCCGTTAACTTGCTTCAGAAAAGAACAGTTGGGAGCAGTGTCCTGGCTGCCTCAGAGAGAAGCTTTTTCCTCCTACTTAGCAAGTCTTTCTCCCACCACACTGTTAGTGCATGTCAGCTTGAGGGGATGCAGAACAACTCAGTATCATGTAAAGCAGAGACTGGCCAATGAAGATACAGTCCTTAGAGCATGCACAATGTTTTCCGCCTGGTATCAATGCACAAGCAAGTCACAATGAGCCTGCTTCAGAAATGCATGAGGGAGAAATGATTCTTTTTCTCCCTACTTCAAAAAGATGCATAGGTATTTTCTGATTCCTTCCTTTCCTTCCTTACTTCCTTCCTTGTCTAAGGTCACATTTGAATTCAGGTCCTCCTAATTCCAGGGTCGGTTCTCCATCCATTGTGCCACCTAGCTAGCTGTCCCTTCTTTGATTGTTTTCTGTTTATTTACTGCATGGTGATCAAAAGTTGCTTAACTGGCTGCTGGAAATGAGAATGCAAACAAAAGACACAAACAGATGAAAATTATCCCTTCTGAGTGAGGTAGAAGACAGACTGCAAATCTCCAGTTTGGGGAGACTTAATCACTATATGCTTGTAAACATGTGGCATTACTTGCCTACAAACATGTTTCTTATATCTCTATTGTGTTTCTTCTCTCCAGATTGTAACTTTGTGAACTCCAAAATGTGGGAAGAGCCACCAGAAATCCAGAAAATGGAGTCTATAGCAGAGTATAATAGTAGCCACAGTTGCCAAATGGGTAGTCCTGAAGGCAAGAAGACAACTCATATATCAGCTATGCCACACCCAGAAGTGAACTTGGGGTGGTAAATATCTGGCACTCTAGTTACCATTTCAAGTTTGAGTCCAATTCTCTCCTGGGACAGAGAAATAGAGGGGAAAATGTGCCCCAGCTCAGGGGTATAGTTTGTACTTTGGGTATTACTGCGCATTCTCAGAATATATCCTTTTGTAAAACTCACTGATCTTCATTGATATTGTGGAGAAATCAACTGGCTATGAATATTGAGGGATAGAATAACTGGTTAGATGACCCTGGGGCTAACCAGATATAATATTGGCAGGAATACAAGGGATAGGGACTCGTAAGTTAAAGCATTAGCTTCTCAGGAGCACCTAGAATCCAGGGGAGAAAAGTAGAAGCCACCTTCTGGGGACCCAAACCATTAGTCCAAGTGTGGGAGGGGAGAGTAGCTCCTGAACCTGGTATTACAGTAGTTCTTGGCAAACAAGGACATCCAGGTTTTCTTCCATGGATCCAGGTGGCTCTGAAATACTTCCTTAGCGTCTCAGGGCAGCAGCTGTAATAACAATATTATTAACAGCCTGGGGTCGGAGAAGGGGGTGTTGCAGCCTGGCCTCTCTGGCTATTCACATGAGGAGCTCCTCCTGTTTCCTTCTCAGTTATGCCTAGGAGGAACTTGTGGTAGTGCGGTAGAGTGCACAGAAAACTATAGTTGGAATCAGGGAGACCAGGGTTCAAATTCCACCTGACTTGCTGTGTTACCCTGGGCAAGTCACACCTTCTCTGGACCCAGTTTTCTCAACTATAGGAGATGAATAGGCTGGATTTAATGAACTACAAGGTACTATATCATCTATGATCATATGACCTGATGTCCTCCCTTTGACCACTTCTGTAATTGAAGTCTCTTGGTTCAGGAGATGGTGAAACTCTCCCACCTTATCCCTACACACTACCCAGGCTTCATTCTTCCTCACTGCAGTGACTTCCCATGCCTCTCACTACCCTTTCTGACATCCTCACTTCACATTAGACACTTTCTCCTTAGAGAGAAGAGTGGCTGAGCTTTCAGTCACAGTCCCATGGCATGACTCTCTAAGGCTCAAACAGATAAACACTAGTGAATCCCTGGCTATGACAGTATCTAAGAGTGATAAACAGGGAAATTATAATATGCCTAAAGGAACCATGAATAATGAAGCAAACGAATCAATGATATATGTGCTAAATGACATGTCATCTAAATTAATAAAATAAACTGAATTATAAAAAGACATAGTATCACAATAATTGCAGGAGATATTAATAGTCTTCTTCTAGATCTAGAAAAACATAACAGAATGATAAACTTAAAAGGCCATATAGAATGGAATAAACTTCAGAATTTTTCAGAACTGGAAGATTTATTATATCTTCTGAATGGGAACATTAAAGAATCTACATATTTATCAGCATTAATGGTACTTCTACAAAAATAGACTATGTGCCCAGGGCATAAAGACATTATAAAATTGACATAAAAAAATTAGTCCACATGTGTAGACAGGTCTTTCTTTCACATTCCCCTATTTCCTACCTGTATTAGTGTACTTCAGGAACAGGAAATGCGTGGAACTGAATTGCTCTGGACACTGTCATTGTCATGATGAGCAAGAACTTTTGAAAAACTTTATAGAAGTCACATTAGAGAAAAACTGAATGGAGGGTACATATGCTGGGTGGAGATCATAGTCTTTTTGTTAGGTAAGGAAGTTTCGTACTCTTCCTCTCTTCCACTCTTCCATTAGTTAGAGCTGGCAGCTTAGGAACCACTGGTAAGGGTAGTGCTTCAGATGCCTGGATGGGAAACTCCACTTTATACTCAACATGCACAGTGGGCTTATACCATGAGTTCATAAGACCCTGGGCTGGGGTGGGGGAGGGTCTAAAGGAGATGTCAGTGAGACCATTCCTTTCCTTTCTCCTTGAGATGTTATTTTGAAGGACACAAAATGAATTTCCTTTTCAGAAATATTCAGGTTCAGGTGATGATAGGCAGTAAGTTCTCCATACGTAGACATGAAGAGTTCAGACTCCAGAACTCTAGAGTCTCCTGAGTAAATTGGGTTATTTGGTGAAAGTGAAGTTCTGAGTTCAACAGTGGAGATGGCTGACCTTTTAACTGATCAGGGTGTAGCTATTAATACTGTTATTTAATGATTCTAATTTCATGAAGTAAATGATTTAAATTTATAATGTGTGTTTTTTTCCTTTTGGGTCACATAAATTGGGAAAGAAAATAATAATCTCATTGTAAGATGTAAAGATTATAAAATACAAAGTGTCCTCGTTGTGATTGTATATTCAGTACAATAGATCGCTCAGAGCCTGAGGGTTCAGATGAATAATCCTTTAATAAAAACTTATTTTCTAATTGCAAAGGAAAGCAATCCACAGAGCAATAAAAACAGTTCACAGGAAGGTAAAGGCAGATAAAAGCTACTGGCAGAGATTTTAAAAAATAGTAAAAAAGTACTTGACAAGTTCTCTAAAGTCTGAGAAGCTCCATGCCAAAGTCCTAAACCTGTCTTTATATACTTTTTGTGCAAAGGGTTCATAACTGGGTCCCAGATCAATCCACTTGAAGGCAGAGTTAACTCAGACTGGCACAGGTCTACTTCACAGAGTCTTAGCTTACAACAGCATTGGCTGATGCTTTGGAAGCACAAGGGTTAACTCAAGCTGATCCAGTTCCACTAATGTTCTGACCCACAATAGTTCACCCCCATCCCCAACCCCATCAATAACCTGAGCAGCCAGGTCAAAAATGTTACCCTCACTGTGCAACTCCCTCCCCCTCATTCTACAGCAAAGCTGACTGTCCAGTCTCCCTTTAAAACAGCAACAAAGGGCTGGCTGCTCCTGCTGCTGGACCATCCAACTGACTAGGATTTACTCTGCTTTGAACCATCCAGTTAGACGGGGCCCACTTTGCCTATCCAGCAGCTCATGATAAAATGGCCAGTGAGACGGGAAAGGGCAGGGATATCCTATTTTATAGATGGTTAGGCAGACAATGGCATAGGACCCAGCCAGCTGTGATCAGGTCTCAGTTGTGGGGCTAATGGTCTGTAAGCCCTGGGGGTGGAAGGATAAGGGGTAGCTATGGGTGAGCTCCAGCAAACTGGAGGGACCAGAAGCAATACAAGCCTTGGTTAGGTCTTAGCCAGAAAGATTGGCCAGACTCTACAGAGTAAACCATTTGAATTCACCTTATCCTCAAGTGGACTGATGTGAGACCCAGCTATGGGCTTTATAGACAAGGAGTAAATAAAGATAGGTTTCCTGCTTTTTAATCTCCTTTCCGGTAGCTTTTTCTTGCCTTTCTGGGAACTGCCTTTTTTTCTTATCATCTTGTGTGTTGATTTTACCCTGGGGGTTAGTGACTATTATCTTTCTTAAGAAAAAATAGCTAATTAAGTAACTTATTAATTAGTATCTGAGAGATGCTAACTGGCTAATTGATATTGGGGAGTATAAAAGATTGTGAATTCTATTATTAGAAACCCCAATCCTTCAAGGTTATTCCAAAGATTACAAAGGAAGAAGTAGTGTAGAACCCTAGTCTGCCAATATAAATAGAAGTTGGGGATGGTAAGTTCAGAGGCTGGGCTGTACGTATATACTGACTTATGACTCAGGAGCCAACTAGGAAATTCATCATCCTCCATCATAAACCCGAGTCACACAGGACTGAAGTAGGCATGGTCCAAGTTTCCACATGCTGAATAGTATGATTCAAGTAGGTAAGAGTATGTGCTACATATTCAAAGTCTATATATAGAAATAAAAAATCACTTTTGGGGTTGGGAGGGAGATAGCATAAATCATTGTGAGGGGAAGAGATCAGGGAAAGACCTCCTGTAAGAGTTGGTCGTTTGAAAGAAGCTAGGGATTCTACAAGGCTGCTAGGTGGCACAATGGATAGAGCAAGGACCTGGAGTCAGGAAGATCTGAGTTCAGTCTAGCCTCAAACACTTACTAGTTGTGTGACCCTGGGCAAGTCACTTAACCCTGTCTGCCTTGGTTTCTTCATCTATAGAATGACCTGGATAAAGAAAAGGCAAACCATTTTAGTGTCCTTGCCAAAGAAAACCCCAAATGGGGTCACAAATAGTCAGACACGTACTATTGAAGAACAACAAAGAGCTTCTACAATGCAGGAATGAGGTGGAAAAGCATTCTAGGTTGGAGGGACAGCTTGTTCAAAGACACAAAGATGCAATTTCATGTAAGTGGGCCATTTGGCTGGAATGTAGAAGTATGAGGCAAAATCATGTGATTAGTCTGGAATGACAGGCTAAATTCCAAATTGTGAGGGCTTTAAATGCCAGGCAGAGGAGTATGCATTTGGAATGAATTGAATGCCTTCTATATGTAAGAAACTTGGATGCTGTGGCAGCAAAAAGCTCCAGAAGTTTTCTAAAAGGCAGAAGTACTTGCCCCATACTTTGGCCTAGGTTTTTCTCAGACCAATTTAGGATTTAAAATTCAAATTTTATTATTATTATTCTAATACAATAACTTATAAGTTGATTTACCTATTATAATTATTCCCATACAATACTTTTATTTTTATTAGTTTATTAATCTGTATTATTCCCATACAGTATTTTACATATTCAATATCAATTGACTTATGTCTCAATCTGTTTCTACTTTTGGTATAATGGATCACCTGGAGTTTAAAAGTTCAAATAAATACTTCCTTCACTAAAATATCCCCCAAAATAGGGCACGTTTTCTTGTCTGTGCCTACTCTGTCCCTGGAGAAAGCAGACTCAAATGGAAAAGTGGTTGATACAAAATATTTTCTCCCCTAGCTGGTATGAAGAGATGGTATTCCCTGGCCCTAGAAATCCCTTTCTCTCTCTGCAGAGTCCCCACAAAATGGGGATAAGCATAACTGAGGGACGAGTTCCTCCCTTGTTTGTATGACATAGGGTCTATTCGCTGCTGGGCTGAATCAAGCAGGTTGCTTCTCAGGGCTAGTTATTCAATAAATTCAGCTGCTGTAGCTGCTGACAGCTTCTGCTTTTGACTTTGCTTGACCTCCATGTGGATCAGAACTAGGCAGGATATATTGTGTATGCTCTAAGGGCTGGGTCCTCATTGGACAACCCTCCATCACACATACAAAAAAGATCAACTTGCTCCTCCATATCTTTTCTTAATCTCAACTTGCTCCTCCATATCTTTTCTTAATTCAAAGCAAGACGACTACTTCAAGCTCTCTCCCAAGAAGCAGATAGGAAAAAGGACAGCTCTACTCCTCCAGTTGGCCATGGTACATGACTAACTTCCCCCTTTTTATGGTTGTACTTTCTTGATCTCAAATGAACAAGTATCCAGAGACATAAGTGTCTTCAGGCAACTTTGTGAGTTTGAAAATTTTAAAGGATTATAATATAACCCAGGACAGCAACAGCAATAGTGATGTCACCAGAACAAAAATGGCTGGTGACAAGTGAGATTTCTGTAATAGGGAGGGACCAAGCTTGGCCCATTTCAATAGCAGAGTTGATCAGATAGCGTCCATTGGAGGTAAAATGTAAAATGGATAATTAACAATACCATAACAATACCATTTTATGTCATGATGAAGCTTACCTATGTGCCTTCTAGCAGAATGAGACAGTAGTCAAAACCTATTATTAAATTCTGTTCTAAGCATTCTATAATGTGTGCTGTGGTTCTTTTTTAGAGTTAAAATTTTCTCCTATTCCATTTATTTTAGTTCAACTACATAGCATGACTATAGTGAAAATGTACTCAATAGGAAAGTATATGTAGAACCTATACAGAATGGTATGCTGTCTTGGGGGGGAGGGAGGTAGTGGGGGGTAGTTGTGGGGGTTAAAATCTTAATTTTATGGTAGTGATTGTAGAACATTAAAAAATAATAACAAAAAAAATTTTCTATGTAAGAAACACATAACAAAACCATGATTAAAATGAAGGTAAACTGAAGTACAAAGCTTCAAGTGTGATCAGTTTCTTAAAGCATGAATTTGCAATAAACAGGATCTCAGCCTCCTCAGCTAGCTAAGACCCTGAATGAGGGCTAATAGATCATTCTTACAGATAAAAGGAAGGACATCCAAAAGTTAGAAGGCAGCAGCATAGATGGGGAAAATAACACGATTGGTTACAAAGTCAGAAACATTATAGGTATGGGGAACATCGGGGAATGTAAGGCTAATAACAACCTTTCCTTCCATCCTGTGACTAGGAAATTGCTGATTGATTGAGTCCACCTGCATAAAACAAGAATAACTCATGGTATATACAAAATCTATTTCCTTTAATTTTTCAAGGACATCTAGAAGTAGAGAGGGAACAGATTTCCTCCTTGGTCAAGGACAGTTGTTGATATAAAGATAACAGGTTTCTCTCAATTAAAACAGACTTAGAGGACAGCTGAACTTACAAAACTTAATCAGAGAAAAAAACTGGTCATGATAGGAAAGGTGTGAGAGAAAGGATTTTTTGATAAATTTTTTTTATTTTAAACTTAAATACAAAATGAGAAAAAAAATTGCCATGTACACAGTAGAACATAAGAAAGGATTCAATATAAACCAATAAATTTCTACTTCACAAAAACCTTTATATAATAACTACTACATATTGTTCTCAAGCTGCTCAGCTTTTCTTTGCTTTCTTGTTGGTCTTCTGTTTTCTCTACTATGCATTTTTCATTATTCTCCCTCACTCTGCCTCCCGCCAAGGCTACAATTAAGTGTGGATATATATACATATACACAGATATCTATAAACATACACACGTAAATACACTCCTACACTTATATGTAAGACCATACTATGCTTACTTCCTCCCATCATCTGTTTCTCTGAAGGTGGACAGCATCTTCCTTGACAAGACCAAGTCTTTACATGTTTTTATAAAGCAACCAACTCATCATTTCAAACATCTCTGAGAGATTGTCTATGAAAGTATTTCCCCCTTCCCAATTTTCTTCATTCTTTCTATTATTGGCTACATAGATTTTATTTATACAAGAAAATCTCATTTTAAAATAATTGAAATTGTCCTTTTTATACTTCATCAATAATACTGCTGAATCTACTTCCTTCACATCTTTTTTCTTTAGTTTCTTTGAAGTTCTTGACCTTTTTTCTTCCAAAGAGAAATGATTATTAAATAATAAATTATTGGGGAGATCCAGGGTTTTTTGCCTTCCTATCTCCTCATTCTCTACTGAGTCAAATCGGCATCTGAAGAACATTACTGATAATGAGATTGGATTAACTTCTCGTTCTTGTTCAGACCCCACCCATGCAGGAAAGCCCGTGGTGTTCTACTCAAAATTTGGTGGAGCAGGGAGAGGTCCTTTGTCTAGATTGCCTAAGTCTGCGGATGGTCTGGGAGACTGATCAAAGTCATATTCCCCCAGCCCCTCATTAAAATGGGACCACCTCTCATTATAATATTCATTTTTCTCATTAATTGTTAACCAATCAGAGTTGTTTGGTGGTGGTGGTAGTGGTGTAGTGTTTGTCCTTTATTCACCAAGAGGGTCATGATCATCATCAGGGAGATGATGACATGACTTGCAATAGACTTTGATTTGAGTGAGGGAGGGCTGTGCAAGGTCAGCAGCTTCACTTTCTTCTCCAGAGCCATCTGGGTCCAGTGGCCAGATAGAACACCCACTCTTCCAAGGGCAGATAAGCATTGAGTGGGTTCCATGAGAGGTGTTTGACATTCGAGAGTGCCACTGACACCTTTTTTTAATTATCCACTAGCATAATTAATAAAATGATTCATTACCCAGAAATTATCTTTCAAACTGTTTATGCCTCATTTGAACTTTGAAACTTCTGAACCTTTGAACTTAACTTAAAGACAAAAAAAATGTACCTTGAGGTAGTTATAGACAATGCTGGTAAGTGATACAGAAAAGAATCAATTACAAAATGGAATCAGAATCAGTTTGATTTTCTCAACAACCTGGTGTGGGAATGGCAAGGAAGTGGCATGGACACCTAGTTCCTGGTAAAAGTCAATCAATAAACATTTATCAAACACCTACCATGCTTTAGGCACTGTGCTAAGTGCTGGAAAAAAGGAGAAATCTCAATTAGGTGACTCAGGGACAGAATACAAATGTTTCAGTGGAGGGAAAATGAGGATAATAGCCAGATTAGATTGCGAACAGCATAGTAAGGAAATGACCAGAAGAAAGTATTCCTCTTGATATTCTCAGATCTCTGTTTTTCATATAACTTTTCTGTTTCACTTAATTTTAGAAAATTATGCATTGACATTTTGATTGCTTTTGTATCATATGTATAAATTGATTTGGAATGGCTGATGGCAGGTAGTTTTCAGAGAGACACCAAGCATGGTTCATTGCAGTGGCAATAGATTAGCTCGACCTAACCATGAGCAGGGAATATTGTTTCATTTTTTCAGTGCTTCTTTAATTTACATAGATGTAATGAATAATCATATCCCACACTACCTATTATGAAACCCATTATCCAGCCCCTAATACGGAGAAAGGTGATGAATTCAGGATGCAGATTTAGACAAATTTTTTTGGACACAGCTGATGTGGGAATTTGTTTTGCTTGACTCTATATATTTGTTATAAGAGTTTTGTGTTTGTTTTTTGATGAGAATAGAAGTAAAATATAGTTTAATTGAAAAAAATGAAAAAACTGGAAATGGTTGAAATTTTGTTTATACATGTCTTTTGTATGTTTAGGTAGATTAATGCCAAATTCATTCCTGTAAATTATAAGTTTTTCTGATTTTTGTTGGTAAAAGAAAGAAATGCAGGTGATTTTTATGGGCTTAGTACATATCCTACCTTAATTTTCGTTTAGTTTCTGAGACTTTTGTTGTTGTTGTTGGGGCAATCAGGTTTAAGTAACTCACCCAGGATAAATAGCTAGTAAGGGTCTGAGGCTGCATTTGAACTCAGCTCCTTCAGACTCCAGGGCTACTAATTTACCCACTGTTGTACCACCTCCCTTTATGCCCCTGAGACTTTCTAGATATACAATCTTGCCACCTGTGAAGATATTTGAAATTCATTGCTAATATCTATTCTCTCCATTTCTTATACATGCTGTGTGATGACTATCTAGAATTTCTTCAGTAATTCCTTTTCAGTATGCATTTCTCCTGGGGTTTCCCCTCTCTGATTCATTTACTTCATGATACATTTTAATCGGCAATTGTGCCAGAGCTCTTCTTTGGTTTACTTTTTATGTAAATCATTTTTTGTAGATTTTAATTTTCTCCTGTGAAAATGTAGTCATGTTCTCTTTGGTCTTTCCATTTTTTACTTTTTTTAGAGTATTTTTGAGGAAGCTGGTTTTCTTTCAGACTTTTTCTGTGCCATCTTCCTGGAAGACCTCCAAGTCTCTGATTAGTTTGGCAGCACACAAAAGCATGTCTAGATAATGCATCTTCTTTTACTTTTCATGCCTGTGCAATCTGTGTGAAGAGGTCCATGGGGCTATTCCTCAGAGTATGCACAGATAGTGCCTGCATAGTTCCAGTCCACATGGTGAAAACTTGGAGATAATCTATTGCTGACCATGCATGACTGAGAGACTTGCACTAGATTATAATGAAGAGTCCCCTAATTCTGTGCTGAGCTCATTTTACTCCACACTGGATGTGATGGCCAAGAGTATGTTTGTTTCCCTCCCTCCCTGCCTCCCTTCCTTTCTTCCTTCCTTCCTTCCTCCCTCCCTCCCTCCCTTCCTCCCTTCCTTCCTTCCTTCTCTTTCCACCTTTCTGATCTTAAGCAAACAAACAATTTTCCTGAATTAGGAGTATCCAGGTGATCTTGTGAGTTCCAAGAGGTCCAAAGGTTAGGGAGTTCTCCACTGTGAAAGGTTCAGTGACTTCACAGTGACAATGACTAATAGCATTAGTGTCTGCACTGGGAGTGGAAATGCACACCCAGGCTACAGGGAGGGCAGCAGCTTCAGGGAGTGGGACTTCCTCCCGCAAGAGGAGCTGCGTGAGGACACTGAAAAGATAAAGGGATTTCTAGTCGGGGCAGAAGTTGTGAGTTAGCCCTTTGTTTTTCCATGTTCCCAGATGTGTGCCTCACAACCATTATCCTCTAAGGTAGGGCTCCTCTGCTTAGGTATACTGAGCATATTTGTGAGAGAGAAGGAATGTGTCACATTAACTGTTCTTACTGTACCATCTTCGTAAATCTCTTTGCTCTTTGAATTTAATTAAATTTACCTCCTGATTGTTAAAGGGAAACACACTGATAAAAGCTCAGGAGCTAGAATAAAAAGAGTAGCCACCCACAAGATTATGTCTGGAACTTTGAGAGTAACCAGCCACCTTCTAGGGGTCCAACCTACCTAATTTAGCAGAGTAACCCCAGAAGGGCATTAGATTTATGCTCTGTCCAATAAATGCACTAAATTATTTGAGATATAACCCTTACTGGGGCACCCAGTCTCAAAGGGAAGTCATTACCCCACCTCTTGCCTCTTCCTGTTACTTAAATAATGATAAAGGAGACAATAGGCAATATTATATCAATGGTTTCTGATGGGGCTTGGAAATAGTAGAATCCTTTTGAAAAGTAATATGAAATGATAGGATAAAAGCTGGAGAACTAACTGTTCATACCCTGTGACCCAATGATCTTATTCCTATGACTATATCCTTAGAATATTATCGACAAGAAGTAAAAAAAAGGACCTACCAGTACATAGCCAAGGGGTTGATCAGGAAACCCCTGTACAATTAAGTTCCCCAATTCACTTGAAATGAAATTAGAGGGCATGGAGCTTTGTCAGAAAGGTGTATTTCCCATGGAACCTGGTTCAAGGGTGACTATTAAATGTTTACAGCAGCCACTGACCCTTGATGATGAGGGAAGAGAAATCTTCCCCTCTCCTCCTCACTTTCTGGGGTCTCAAGGAGGAGATGGCATTAAGTGTGTTCTAAAAGAAGTCCAGCTGTTTCTAATTGGGTCCTCTTATAGTCTTGCAGTGGGTTGCTTTCACCTGACAATCATTTTGTCACCCAGATATGGGGACACATAGATACCAATTAAGAGTCATCCCAAAGTGCATGTTCCAGTGTTGAGCTACAGCTGATGTCTAGCTCCATGGGAAATGCCCATTTCTGCTATGGAAGCGTATTTTAAATAAAACAACCTCTTTTTTAGTTCAACTGAAAATATTAATAAATACTATTTTCCCTAGTCTAAAAGCCTTTTCCAGATCTTCCTTTTTAGAAAAATGTAGAACAAGACCTAAGGTCTTCCTTTTGCGTGGTTTAATGGTGATTATCAAATTTATTTCTGGTCTTGCTTAGATACCTGCCTTCTGGGAATTGCTGCTAAAACCCACTTGAAGTGCAATTTCTTCTTTTCCATTCAAAGATTAACATATTTTTTACAGGTTGTTGTTCAGTCATGTCTGACTCTTTGTGACCCCATTTTCTTGGCAAAGATACTGGAATTAGTGGTTTGCCATTTTCTTTTCCAGCTCATTTCATAGGTGAGGAAACTTGAGGCAAACTTAAGTGACTTGTCCAGGGTCACATAGCTAGTAATCTGTGAGGTTGGATCTGACTCCAGGCCTCTTAACTGCCCTATTTATCACAGGAAGCCCTTTTAATTTTTGAGTGCAGTAATTTAGGAAGAAATTCATTAGTTTGAATATTTCTACTTAAGTGACTGTTGTTCTCAAATATTAACTTAAACTATATTTTGACATTATGACCTTTTTCTTGTCCAAGATTTTTATAAATATTACCTCAAATCCTCTTAGGGAGAGAGATGTTTGAGGGCATGAGGGCATTATACCTATTTAGACATTTCTCTCTCTAAAACTAGAAGCGGCTTAGATTTAGGTTAGTGATAAATTGAATAAAACTATTTCTGGAAGACTTTTGCCTAAGATGGAGGTTATAGTAGTATTAATAATTTTTTATTTTACATGATAGAAAAGTTCAGACCCTGTAATTTCATGAAGTGGATTGGAGTAGGAGAGGCTCAACTTGTCAGATTGCCTGGCAGTCAGCTCTCCATTACATTTATAAAAATATTCCTAGCATCATTATTTGTAACAGCAAAACACTGGTTAATGACTGAGCAAACTGTAATTTATAATATCATAGCACCTTAGTGTACCAAGATGACAATGTTAAAAATACAAGGAAATATGAGAAGACGTGGCAGAAGTGGTTCAGAGTAAAGAGGCAGGACTCAGAGACACTGACTACAATTAGGTAAATAATTAGAAGCAAATCATCTGCCTCACTTTCTCAATTCAAACATATATGCAAACACAACCCCTCCCCCCCGAAGTAAAGTCCAGTACACTTGGTCTTTAAAGCAATGATACCTAAAATGGGGTATGCAACATGATCCATTGGGCTATGAGAAGAAAATGCTACAATTTCTATTTATCATTGATCTAAAAATCAATCAATAAGCCTTTCCTTGTGCCAAGTAATGGTCATACAAAGAAAAAGCAAAAACATGTCCTGATTTTGGGAAAATCTGCATTCTAATGAGGGAAAAAAATATATGTACATGCAAGATATATATATAGGCTAGATGCAAGGCAATGTCAGATGCAAAGTCACTAGCACTTGGGGATATTTGTACAAAATGGTGGCATCAGAACTGGGTCTTGAAGGAAGCCAGTGATTCTAAGAGAAGTGAGGAGGGGGAGCATTATAGGCTTGGAGGAAAGTCAGAGCAAAAGCATGGTGCTGAGGGATGGAACATCATGTGTGAGAAACACCAAGCTAGCTAGATTGTAAAGGATTTAGAGAGGAGTATTGTGGAAGATGAATGAGAAGACAGGAAAGGGCCAGGTTGTAAAGAACTTTAAATGTTAACCAAAGGCATTTACATTTGATCCCAAAAGTAACAGGGAGCTATTGGAGGTTATTGATATAATCAGATTTGTTCTTTATCTTTAGCGGAAAGAAACTTTGGCAACTGTGTGAAGGATGGATTGGAGTGGAGAGAGACTTGGGTCTGACTGAACAACCAGAAAGCTATTGTAACAGTCTAGGTGGGAGGTGATAAAGGCATGAATCAAGGTGACAGTGATGTCACGGGAGAGAATGGAGCATAAATGAGAGATGTTATGAGGGTAGAATTGATAGGACTTGGCAAGAAATGAGATGTAGGATGTGTGAGCAAGGGACGATTTGAGGATGACATGTTGATTATGAGCTTGGGTGATTGGGAGGATAGTGGTGTCCTCAGTAGTAACAGGGAAGTTTAGAAGAGGAGAAGGTGTGAGAAGAAAGATAATGAGTTCAGTTTTGGACATATTGGATTTAAGATGTCTATAGGATGTCTAGTTTGAGTCACGCAATAGATAATTAGAGATCTAATCCTGGAGGTCAGGAGAGAGGTATAGAGCTGGATAAATAGATCTGTGAATCATCTGCATAAAGATCATAATTAAATCTGGAGGAGCTGATGAGATCACCAAGCAGGACAGTGTGGAGGGAGAATTAAAGAAGGTACAGGACAGAGCTTTGTGGGTCACCTCCATTGAAGAGGTATGATATGATAGTAAAGGAGACTGAGAAGGGTTGGTTGGACAGGCAGGAGGAGAACCAGAAGAGAGCAGTGTTACCAAAAACTAGAGAGGAGAGAGAATGATTGACAGTGTCAAAGTTTGCAGAAAGGTCAAGATTTGGCTGTTCAGAGATGATTGAGAACATTCCTGGAAAGAGTAGTTTCAACTGAATAATGAAGTCAAGAGACAAACTGTAGAGAGCTTAGAAAAGACTGAGAAGTGAGGAAGTGGAGGAGTCTATTGTAGACAGCCTTCTCAAGGAATTTAGCCACAAAAGGTAGGAGAGATATGGCACTATAGTTGGTGGGAATAGTTGGGTTAAGTAAGTTTTTTTCCTTTTTAGCATAGGGGAAAACATGCTTGTAGGCAGTGTGGAAGCAGTTAATAAATGGAGAGATTGAAGATTAGTAGTGAGAGTAAAGATTATAAAAAGGGGTGATCCGCTGGAGAAAATAGGATGAAATGGGATCAGTTGTGCATGTAGAGGGGGTCAGTCTTGGCAAGGAAAAGGTCACCTCTTCATGTAAGATGGGTGAAGGAGAAAACAGTGGGAAAAGACATCTGAGTGATATGGGATAAAGAAGAGGGAAAAGAGAAAGTCCTATAAATGGCTTCAATATTTTTTTCAGTGATGTATAAAGCAATACTCAGCTAAGAAGGTGGGAGGAGGGTCAGTCACGGGAGATTTGAGGAGTGATTAAAGATATGGAAAACTGATTATGGTGGCTGGGATGGTGAATCAAGTAGAGAGATGTAAAAAGACTGTGTGATTCCAACGAAGGTCCAGTAGAGATGAGGCAACATAAATTGTGGATCCAGTCAGCCCAGTTTAACAATTTTCTCCAAGTCCATTCATGTGAAGAGGAGTGAGGCCATAAATACTGGGAATAATTCAAGGTTAGAGTGTGGCCCGATCAGCTATAGGATAAAGGGGCAAGAGACTTGAGTAGAGGACAGTACAGAGCTGAAGTTGCCTATTAAGAAGTTAAGATAGGGCGGAGCCAAGAGGGCGGAGTAGAAAGACTCACATTTGCTAGCTCCGAACCCACAGCCCATGAATTTCCTCTAAAAAGAACTCCTGACAAATTCTGGAACAGTGGAAGCCGTGCAGAAACACAGTGAAGGAGATTTCCGTTGCAGAGAGCCCTGAAAAACCGACTGCAAAGGTACCCCGGACACGGGAGCGCAATCCTGCCCTGCGGAGCGCTCTCCACCCCCGGCCCTGGCCGCGGAGCTCTGTCCGGCCACACGGCACTGAGAGGAGCCAGCAGACCCAAGCAGGCTTCAGAGACCTGAATCTCCGGGCAGCCGCGAAGGTCCCTCCACCCACAGACGC
>CM053770.1:516959714-516980779 GCA_028658325.1 Potorous gilbertii
TTGACAAAAATTGAAAATTTAGGGAAAACTGTGAGGTTTGGTGAAAAGAAAATGTTCAGATGGAGGACCAAAAAAAAGAAAAGAAAAGAAAATGTTTTCTTTTTACTGACATGTTGAAATTGAGATGTTTAGTAGAAAACTAATGATATGAGATCTGAACTCAGGAGACTTAGACTCGATATGTAAACTTAATAACATACACTTAATTATCACCTGATAATCAAATCAACTGTAGCTGATGAGATCATTGTGTAAAATATTATAACGAGAAAGGAGTTTAAGGCAGAACCTTCATGTCTACCCTAACTCAAGGGATATCACATAGATGATGAACCAGTAAAGGTGATCAAAAAAGAGGGGTCATAAAGGTAGGAAGTAAACAGAAAGAAAACAGTATCATGAAAACCAAACAGAAGGAGGTATGTAGATGAAGAGGATGAGAGAGTGACAATTCTGATTAAATCAGAAGGTAAAATGCAAAGGATTATGAGATGTGGTTGAGAAGAGAGTAATTAGAAAAAGTATAGATTCTTTTAAGCTAATTTATGTATTGTTAGTTTTCAACATTCACTGCCATATGTTTTAAATTTTCTCCTCCTTCTCCTCCCCTATCCCTAAGACCACATGCAATTTGGTATAGGCTCTACATATATATTCTTATGAAACATATTTTCACATTAGTTGGGTCATATAGAAGAATTAGAATGAATGGGAAGAACCATGAGAAATAAAAGAAGAAAACAAAACAAAAAAAAAGAAAATAGTCTGTTTCACTTTGCATTCAGATGCCTTAGCTCTTTCTCTGGATGTGAATGGCATTTTCCATCATGAAAATGGCATTTCATTTCCATGAAATGTTTTAGGTCTTTTCCTTGCTGAGAAGGGCTGAGTCTTTCAAAGTCAGTCCTCACACACTGTGGCTGTTACAGTGTACAATGTTCTTTTTGTTCTGCTCACTTCACTCAACATCGGTTCATGTAGTTTTTCCAGGTTTTTCTGGTCTGCTGGTTCATCATTTCTTATAGCACAAAAGCACTGAATTACATTCATATATGACAACTTGTTAAGCCATTCCCCAATTGATGGACATCCCCTTAATTTCCTCTTTTGACCACTACAAAAAGAGCTACTATAAATATTTCTGTATATGTGTATCATTTTTTCCATTTTTATTATCTGTTTGGGATACAGCCTTACAAGTAGTATTGCTGGGTCAAAGGATCATAGATTTTTTTTTCTAGAAGCTTGGCTTAGACAAAGAGGAGTATTATAGTAAGGTAGATTGAAGAGGTAATATGGTCTTATGAAAGCTGTTTTTATTTTTTAAGGATGGAGATGCTAAATATTAGAAAGGATGATTAATGTTGAAATCTTCTGGAGAATACAAAATAAAATGGGATCCAGGGCACATATAGAGATATTGATTTTTTTTAAAGGGTAGCTTCATTCTCCAATAATGAGGGAAGGAAAGAGTTAGGGAATGATGTCAAAGGTTTTGAGATGAATCAAGGGAGAGAAAACTGATCTCACACTGAATGGTCTCAATTTTCTCTTGAAACAAGAGATAAAATTCTGAGTTAAAAAAGGAGAGGGGAGCTATGGAAGATTTTAGGAAAGATGAGAAAGCTTAGAATCACTTCTTTTGGGTATCATATAGGGAATCAATTTTGGAGGAATAAGTGAATGGTCTTGCTGCAGTGGGAGTTCAGTTAAAGTAGTACAGTATTAATTTCTCATGCACCCAGTCAGCACTTTTCAGTGAATTCTTCCAAATCTGTTTACCAGCATATGAGGAGGAGTCGAGGAAGAGATTGTGGACATAATCTAAGCCTTAGCTTTGGTAAAGATAAGCATCTAAATTTTGCCATGTTATTCCCTGGAGAACAAATAACTGCTTTCTCATCATAGTTTCAATATCCCTCACTTGTTCAGAAAGAGCTTAAAATGTGTTTTAAAATTCTAAATATGTAAGTCCCCCATTCACTCCCTTCATTCTGTGAGTATAACTTCTAAGATTTTCCCAATATGAATTAGGCAGTTCAATGATGGATGGTCCTATGAGACTGTGCATATGCAAGGGGACATGTCCCTCAATTGGATAAAAGGAATTCTGAGCTGGAAATACCATACAAATATTTTCATTATTTTTTGAATTCTTGATATACAATATATCTTGTATCAGTGCAATATTCTGTCACATTCATGTGCTAAAACTTTTTTAACCTTTGTCAATCCATTGGCACAAAAAAAGTATTCCTATAAATATTGTGTACATGAGCACTTTACTCTTATCAGTGACCTCCTTGCAGTATATGCTTCCTGGAGGAGTCTCTAGGTCCAAAATCATAGACATTTTGGTCACATTGTTTTCATAATTCAAAATTGACTTGTACTCTACATAATGGTTGTACTGATTTCACATGATGGTGTGGCAGTGTACCTCCAACACTGACATATTTTTTTCATCTTTGCAATTTTCAGAGTGTGCGGGGAAACCTCAGTGCTTTTTGATTTATGTTTGTCTTGTTATGAATGATTTGGAGAATGTTCTCATGATTGTTGATTTTCAGTTCTTCTTTGAGAATTTTTTATTTAAACAACCTTTGAAATTATATAGGTAGTAAGTGCCTCTGGAAGATTGAGTCCAAATTATTTTATGCATTCTGCAATTATTTTAATGAATCTTCATTTTGTATTATTTTCCCTTGTATTTCAGTATAATATAAAAATACTCTTGATGTTTTTGAGTTTATTCAATAATCTTAAAATTTGCCAAAATTATGAGTAGTTTTATTGTTTATTCCACAGTTTTCTAAATAGACTACATAACCAAAAAAAGGATTTCAGTCTTTCTTTTATTTAACATTTAATTTATGTATCTCATTTTGTTGCTTATTACTAGAAATATATCAAACAATATAGTAAGGAAAGGGTAAATCTTCCTATATACTTCATTTATTGGAAAAGTTTCCAGCATTTCACAATTTAATATAATAGTAACCTAAGATTTTAGATAGGAATCTGATCATATTTTGAGATCCATTCCTCATCTCTTGACTCAGTCTGGAAATTCCCTGCCCCTTTACTAGTTGTCTTGCCAACCTGGAGAAATTTACATTCTGAGGCATTGTTTTCCTTACTGATGTTTCTTTTTTATGTGAACTATTATTTCAGATGTCCCAGTTATTTCACCTCATCCATTCTTTGCCTCACTTTCTGGAATTCTTCTCCTCATAATTCCTTTCCAGCTTTACTTTATTCATTTCCCAACAACATACAGAGTTTTCTTCCTTCTCACCAAGAAACTTGCATGAATTCTCTTGTACATACCTTTCAAGATCTCATTTATGTGCTGCATTGTGTGTATGGAAGTATGGTAGTGTTAAATCATCCTTGCATTCCTAACATAAAACAAAGTTGGTAATAATTAGCGTTGTTTTTTCTCAATTATTGCATTATTTTCTCTAATATTTTATTTGAATTATTCCACTCAATATTTATTAATGATATGATGATATGTGTCTCTGTTTTCTTTATAATTTTTTGGTTTAATCATTTATGTCAGCAAAGAAATTGTAGAGACCTTTTACTTTTTGAAGAATAATTTGAGCAATATATTATTTTTAATAATTGAGAATATCTTTAAAATCTATGTAGACAAAAAATATTCTTTTTTCCCTTTCATAGTCAATCTGCAGACAGTTCTATTTCCTTTCCTAACACTAAATTCTCTACCATCTTCATTTTCACATCTATCATTAGTATTTTTGACCTTTTACACTGATTTTCAATTTCTCTATTTCCTAATACATATTTTCTTTTTTTTAAATTTAATGCAATTCTGAGAAATAGGCATCCTCTTTAGTGGCCTCAATTTAAAAAGCTTTAGCACTAAATTCATCAACTTTTGTTCAATTATGTATTTTGCTTTTTGTTTGTCTTTGTTTTATCCAATTTTGAAAGAGGATCGTTAAATTATTCTAATATCGTTCAGTGAAAGCATTTAATATTTTACCATTCAGTTCATTTTTTTTGCTCATAAATAGATTTTATGCCTTTTAAAAGACATCAATTGAATACTGACATTTATTTTTTTATTTTTTTATTTCTTTAATCATTGTGCAATTTCCTTGTTTAGTTGTTCTTAGCCTGTGGGTTTTTATTTTATTCTTTGTTGGATAACATGATTACAATTCCTGATTTTCTTTTTGGATTTTCCTGATTCATTTTAAATATTCCAATCTTACTTTAATTTTGATGAATGTCTTTAACTTTTCAATGCATCTTGTAAACAAAAGAATTTAGAATTCAATTGAATTTTTGTAAACAATTGAATTGAGATTTTTTTCTCAGCTTTTCTTCACTAAATCAATTCCTTTCATTTCCTTTAAAAACCATTCACATATAAAGTTAAAAGAACAAGTTTATATGTTCTTCCATTTCAGTATCCAGTATATTTTTTAGGATTTTTAATTATTCATATTCCTTTTCAGAGACTTTTTTCTTATGATTAGTTCTGCTTCATTTATTTTAATGCAGTCCTACTCAAAGCCACAATTCTTATTCATTTTGCAACAATTATTGAATTCTACCAACATTAGGATGATGCAGTACATCTGATACTGACTAGATAAAACTATGGTTCATTGACTTCCACACCTTTAATTTGTACTCAATCACTTGATTTTGTTGTCATACACCTGTTCTTTTACAACTCTCTTTTGTTGTATTTTTAGTTCTATGATTTTTACCTCCAGTTTTTGAAAGAAAATTTTATTTAACAATTTCACTTAGTGCAATACACCTAAAATGAAATCATAATAAAATGAAAGATTTAAATCAAGGCCTCAGAATTTAATACAAACATCAAGACCAAAATCCTAATGTATCTATAGTGAATCTCAAAATTTTCCCCATTAACTTAAAAACAATTAAATGTGCTTGCCTTACAGAATAGTAAATGAAATAACATAGAATAAATATATCAAATATTTTGTTTTTGAATTCTAAACACAGCTACTTTGTTTTTATATATGTATATGTGCATATACATAAATACATATATATCCCCACATATGACTTAGTGTCCCATGTAATGTTATAAAAGAGTAACATTTAACATAATTGAAACTGCTTTAACCTAAATATGGTTACTGCTTAATATACTCCTACAAAATAAATACCTAAAGAAAGACTGAAATTGTTTAACAGTATAATTTGAAATGATATAACAGTATGATTTGATTATATCCTAGGTGAATGTTTTTCTATGTTTATTTCAGATGTTTGGGATACAGAGGCCTTGATTCCTGTGTCTTTAACTGATGGTAAGCATTGTTCTTCCTCATCAGAAAGGAAGGGCGGAAACATCTGCTCACCAAGAAAGTAACCTTCTATGGTCTTATTATTTTTTCCCTTTTCTGGGCATTTTCCCAGCCAGCTACTTGACTTCTGAGATTCCTCTCCACCCCGACATAGATCCTCCCAGCTAGTGCTTGGGGTCTGAGATTCAAATGCTGCTCCCCAGCCTCAGGGCTTTCAGCAGCGGGCCTGACTGCCATTCAATGGGAACTTAAGTTCTGCTGCTCAGGTTGGGGCAGGGCCACCTCCCAGGCTCAGTTCCCTCAGGGGGTTTATGTGGAGACCTTCTGTAATGGAGCTCCTGCCTGCTCTGGGAGCCTGTGGCTGCTTGCTGCCTCTGCTGCTGCCTCCCAAGGGGGCCTGAGTTATGGAGACACCCCGCTCCCCTCTCGGCCAGCCCAGAAGTCTCTCTCACTGACCTATGCATCTGTGGGTGGAGGGACCTTCGTGGCTGCCAGAGATTCCATCCCTGAATCCTGCTCGGATCTGCTTGCTCCTCTGGGTGCCACAGGGCCAGGGAAGGGCTTGTATCCGTTCCCGTCCCGTGCACAATGGACCTTTGGGATCAGTTTTTCAGGGCTCTCTGGAATGGGAATCTCCTTCACTGTGTTGCTGCGTGGCTTCCACTGTTCCAGAATTTGTTGGGAGTTCTTTTTAGAGGAAATCCATGGGCTGTGGGTTCGGAGCTAGCATATGTGAGTCTTTCTACTCTGCCATCTTGTCTCCTCCCCTCTATGTTTAAATATACTGAAAATAAAATTTTTTGGAACAATTTTAATTTCACTTACAATAAGCATAAATCACAAGCTTATGTTGCAAAACTATTAAATTGCATTTGCATTTGTTTTTCTTGATAATAATTTTAAAAACCTTGATCTTGAATCAGGGATTAGGATTACATTCCCCACCTACAACTCATAATGGAAATGCCAAACCATCCTCCCATTCCATTCACTCCTATAGATGCACAGCTCCTGCTAATGTACTAGCTGCTGTTAATTACTTCTTGGCTCCCTATGTAATGTTTGATTTTAAATCACTGGAGTTTTCCTGGAAAACTTGATCATATCCACTTTGTAAAGGCAATTTAAATGGGAAGAACTTTTAATTAATAGGCCCATGTGACCCTTCACATGGAAGTCTGAATTACATGGAGCCTGTGATAGGAGGAGCTTGCTAAATGGGTAGAACAGTAAGAGTAGAACTGGAAGAGGTGGAGGTACAGCAGAGCTGAGAGGAAATTAGTCATGAGAGCAGTAAGAGGTAGGAAGGATGTAGACAAGCAGGCAACTGGCTAGCATGAGTGAAAGACATTGTTTTTTTTAAGGGAACCTACTTGTGATTTAATGGAGAAGGTTTGTGGGAAAATTTGGAAGGCTTAAGGGTGGTGTTGCCTTCTGCATTGTTATTGTGTACAGATTTTTTTGTTACTATGATGGATTTGGCTTTCTTGGTGTCTGGATGAATGTTTTGGTTCTATCTTCCATGCGGAAAGTCTGTTGTATTTTGTGATTCATAATTGTGCTGGGATATTCGTGGCCATCATAGGCTCTGTGAATATTGCACTGGCACTACACACTCTCATGCTCCTTTAACAACTATAGAATCCTCTATAAGCCTCACTCAGCGGCTGACTAGCTGTACTGAACTGAACTGTAACTGAACTGGTTTGATAAGACCATGCTTCCAAAATAACATTATATACAGTAACAGTTAAATTGTTTTAAAAATGACTTTGAGCAATTAAGTCATTTTGACTGATAAATATACCAATTAAAATAAAGAACATATGAAGAGACATTATCTGCATCCAGAGAAAGAATAAATAGGAATATGTACAGAAAATTTTCCACACACATAAATATACATGCATATTTATGTCTAATGATAGCCATCTCTGAGGAACAGGGAGGGAAGAAAAAAAGAGAAAAAAGAAATTAACATGATAATATTGTTGTGTATTTGGAGGGAATAGCAAATTGTACATGACATATTTGCTGTTTCATGCACAAGCATCTTTTTATTGTACTGTGTTACAGAAGTGCTTGTTTTGTTCCTTGAAAATTGAAAATCAAATAAAGGATAAATAAATCCATGCTTCGCATCATTTGTATACTATAAAGACCATGACTTGTTCCTACTGAAGAAGACAACATATCTGTGTTTGTCAGCATCACTGCTGGCTCTTTCTATATGTAGATTTCAAGAAGAGTTCTACAAATTTGTGTTGTATATTTGCTTTCTCTTTTGACATATCTGCTGCAGCATTTCTTGGTCAACAAATGCAACATCTGCTTCTCCATTCACTCTACCATCAGATCCAACTTCAATAGGTGGAATGGTAAGAAAAAAAATCTGTAAATTTCCAGTAGCTCTGTAAGGTCATCCTATCATGTGCCCTTGGCCTGTTGTATTCTGGAAAGTAGACTCAATATATCCATATCTTTGTCAGATATTCATGAAAATCAGTAATTGATATCTCTTCCAAATCTATCCTATCCAAAGCCATATCCATCATTACATGCACTGTAGTCATCATAGCCTCCATACCCTCCACCATAGTCACCTAACCTCACTCTTTCAAATCCAGGTCCTCAACCAGTGCTGTTATGAACTTAACAAGCTCCAGGCCTCTCATAAGGACCTGGCTACTGCATAATCATTAGCTTTTGAGGAGGATTATAATGAATACAAGTTTTTACCCAGTTGCTTTTAAAGATTTCATTGTACCTGTGCACTATTCATTCACTGTGCATCTTCATAGCTTTATTCATCTTTTTCTGTATTCCTGGAATTTGTAGGGTTGTTAAGTTTTTCTTTTGCTTTTCTGCATGCAACATATGAATTCTTTCAATTGATATTTCATTTTGTGTGTTCAGAAATTATGGGCAGTTTTCTTGAATTATGGTGTTCATGTTTTTCATCCTGCCATTTTCTTCTGGAAGAATGTGATCTGGGAGAACAAAAATCTTTAGGTTATCTCTAAGCATTCTGCATAGATAGATAGGTATATCCATGAATATAAGTGTGTGTATATGTATTATATATATATATATATGTGTGTGTGTGTGTGTATGTATATGTGTGTATACATATATATATATATATATATAATTTATTTATCTTCGATTTTCAACATTCACTTCCACAAGATTTTAATTACAAATTTTCTCCCTATCTTGCAGTGTGCATAAGACCTTTTTCCCTATTCTGTCCTCCCTTCTATCACTGGCCCCTTCTCCTATTCCCCTACCCTCTATTTTCCTGTGGGGCAACATAGATTTCTTTTTCCTATTGCCTATACAACTTATTTCCTAGTTGCAAGGAAAAACAATTTTTAACATTCATTGTTAAAGCTTTGAGTTCCACATGCTCTCCTTTCCTCCTTCTCCATCCACCCTCATTGAGAAAGCAAGCAATTTGATATGTCATACATGTGTAGCCATGCAAAACACTTCTATAACAATCATGTTGAAAAGAATAACCACATTTCCCTCTATCATGTCCTGTGCTCCATTTATTTCATTCTCTCCCTTAACCTCTCCCCCTGAAATATTGTTTGCTTCTATTAATCTTTCCCTCAATCTTCTGTCCCTTCTATTATCCTCCCTCTCTGATCCCCTTCCCCCTTTCCTTTCTGCAGGGTAAGGTATATTTTCATAAACAATTGAATACTTGTTATTTCCTCCTTAAGCCAAATCTGATGAGAGTAAGGCTCACTTATTCCCTCTCACCTCCCCCCTCTTCCCCTCTATTGTAAAAGCTCTTTCTTGCCTCTTTCATGTGAGATAATTTACTACATTCTAACTGTCCCTTTCTCTTTCTCCTATTATATTCCTCTCAACATTTAATTTTATATTTTAGGTATTCTCCCTTCATATTCAGCTCACCTTTTGCTCTCTGTCTACATACACAAATGCATATAGGCATATATATGCATGTGTGTACATGTACACAGACACACAACATATATGTCTATGTATGTACATGTGTCTATGTGTGTCTATGTGTACATGAACACATATATACATTTACACACATACACGTAAACTAGACATCTATAATACACAAATATATAAACATACATAGACATATACACACATATTCATATATATGTGTGTGCCTGTGTCATTTCCATGGAACTACGTTAATACTGAGAAAGGTCTCATGAGTTGCAAATATCATCATCTTTCCATGCAGGAATGTAAATAGTTCATCCCTGAGTCCCTTCTGGCTTCTCTTCCCTCCTTACTTTTTCATGATTCTCTTTATTCTTGCATTTTAAAGTCAAACTTTCTATTCAGCTCTGGTCTTTTCAACAAGAATGCTTGGAAGTCCTCCATTTCATTTAAGTTCAATTTTTTTTCCCTGAGGTATTACACTTAGTTTTGCCAGATGGGTAATTCTTGGTTTTAATCCTGTCTCCTTTGACTTCTGGAATATCATATTCCAAGCCTTCTGATCCCTTAGTGTAGAAGCTAGTAAATCCTGCATTATCCTGATAGTTTTCCCACAATAATGGAATTGTTTCTTTTTGACTCACTGTAATATTTTCTCCTTGACCTGGGATCTCTGCAATCTAACTACAATATTCCTATGAGTTTTCCTATTAGGATCTCTTTCAGGAGGAGATTGATAGATTCTTTCCATTTCTATTTTACCCTCTGGTTCTAGAATATCGGGACAGTTTTCCTTGATAATTTCTTGAAAGTTGATGTTTAGGCTTTTTTTTTTATCATGGTTTTCATGTAGACCAATCATTTTTAAATTATCTCTACTGGATCTACATTCCAGGTCTATTGCTTTTCCAATGAGATATTTCACATTGTCTCCTACCTTTTCATTCTTTTGGTTTTACTTTTTAATTTTTTTTCTTTTTGTTCATGACTGTCATTTTAATAGACAGCTACAGGCTCATCCCACGGCATCTTCAACAGTAAAAAAAAAAAAAAAACAAACCCCTGAGCCCTGCCAATATACATATCCAAATACAACAAAAACCCAACAAGAAGACAGGATCCTGAGGGAGCCTAGGCCACATAGGGGAATTTGAGCAGCAGCCCCTCCCACGGGGCCATGGTCAGCTTCACAGGGGCAGCATACTGTCTTCCTGACATCCCACTTGCATGCTGAGCACCAGCGCTGCCTTCTCAGGAAACTCAGGGTCTGGCTTCCAGTCACAGGGGGCATCCTGAGATCAGCTTGATTGTTTTGGTTCTGGTATTGCATGTAGGCAAAGGAGTTGTCTTGGGTGAGTAGGACAACAAAATCCCCGTGCAGCAAGGACTGTTCCTTAACTCAGCTGTCATTCAGTTTGAAAAACTGAGGAAGGAGGAAGGCAAGGTCATTGTTCTGAGGTTCATGGACTCAGAAAGCCCAAGTATTTTTCATCCCAAAGCATGATGGGGGCTTCAGCAGGCTGTCCAGGGAGGGTGACTGTCTGAAAGCCAATTTCATCCCCATAACTAAAGATGAGTATCCTGGGAAGTGTGAACAGCAACAGGTGATAGAAATGGAGAAGATGGGTAAGTACATAGGAGGTCAAGTGGCTGCCCTAAGAATATGTCCAGCTGCACCAGCTGTCCAGCAGCCCTCAGGTAGTTCTCAACCAATTCTCTCAGTTCTTTCTTGGAAGAGCTCCTTCTCTCAAAGTCCTCCAGATACATGCTGCTCAGCAGGTCAGTATCGTTCAGCAGGTTCAGGATCTGGGAAAGGTCTGAGGCTCCTGTTCCTGCAATCGGGATCCTGTTATCACTGATGCTGTGAGATTATTCCAATAAGACAGAAATGAAGCAGCAGTGGTAAGTTTGCGGACATTGTATATCTGGATACCATTCATACTAACCTTCAGCAAAAAGCTGAGTACTTCCTTCATCTTCCCTTTCACTTCTTGGCTCTCCTTCAGAAACCAGTCAGCTGCTCTGACTTTGGTAGTTGGAGGTGAGAGCTAGAAAGATCTGGAGTTTCTTTTTCTTGACTGCTTCCAAGAATTGGGTGAACTCTTCCTAGGAATAGATGAGAGGCATTTGTGAGGAGAGCTCAATGAGATTCCTGCTTCTACTCTGTCATCTTGGCTCTGCCTCTAGGCATTAAAACATCTTTTAATGTAACTTTTTTTTCTAGATTGTCCTGCAGTTCCATAAATTTGCATTCTCAAGATGTTTCTTTCTTGTTCCTTTGGCAAGACTTGCCATCATGGACTCCAGTTTTTCTATTTTCCCATTATTTTTGCTGTTTAGGGTGGTAAGTTCTGCTTTCATAATTCTCATTTTTTTTTCTAACCACTCAGGTATAGTATGCTGTGGTTCTGTATACTCCTCACATTATCTTATCAAGTGCTAGTTCTCTTTTGTGTTGAAGAATTTATTCATAGATGCCTAAAGTCACTTACTAGATCTAGAAGTCATATGTCCTGTGGGTACTGTTTTCCCTTTTGATTTATCCACTTATATTTAAGTTTAAGTTTTGTTCTTCCTGATATCTTTTTTACTTTCAGTGTTTCCCTGACCCTGATTTTCCCCTATCCATGTTTTGACTCTATTACGTCTGATGGCAGTTTCCTTGGTGGGGTGGAGGAGCAGATCTCAAAGTATCTCGTTCTTCTTCCACATTAAACAACTGACAGTTTACTAGCCTAGGTCTCAGACCCAAGTGATTTTGGGGTGGACAGAACTAGTTCCAGCTGCATGCTGAACTCTTTCCTGTAGGTTTACTGGAATGATGTACAGGTCCCCATCATGACCCACCCCACAATGTCACACACACACACACACACACACACACACACACACTATATGTATATACTGTACCAGTGGCTTGTCCCTCTATTCCTCAATTCTCAGTCCTGGCACTGGCAGTTTAGAATCTTGAAGAAGTGATGCTACAGGGCTGCTATAGAGAATACTGGTCACTAACTCCTGTGCCCCATACAAAGTTTCTTCTCCTAAAGGGATAACAAACTGCAGGTCATCTGTAATGTCTTAGAAAACTTCCATAGCCTGGAGCTAGGGTCTACATGGTACTGGAAAGAGAAAAACAAGGTGAGAGTGGGAGGAGCAGAGTGTGAGATTAAGTTCTACTAGAAGTCCATTTGTCCAGTTAGTACAGCGTTGCTGCTGGTAGTATGGAAAGTGGGGGGGAAGGTTGCTGAATGAGTTCAGGATAGGCATTGGTTCCTGGTTTTGGTTTGCTTTTGCCTTCCTTTAGATTCTGCTTATCCAAGACCATAGGGCAGCTAGGTAGTGCAGTGGATAAAGCACCAATGCAAGAGTCAGGAGGACCTGAGGTCAAATCTCACTTCAGATACCTGATACTCACTAGCTGTGTAACCTTGGGCAGGTCACTTACCCCCAATTGCCTCATCCTGGGTCATCTGCAGTCATCCTGATGAATATCTGGTCACCGGATTTAGATGACTATGGAGGAGAAGTGAGGATGGTGACCTGCACAGCCCTCCCTCACTCAAAACAAAGTCAAGTGCAAGTCATGTCATTATTTCTGTGGTGGCATGGTCTTCTTTGGCAACAAAGGATGAACACACACATCCAAGACCATGGATACATCTAAAGTGGCCTTTTCTTTGGTATATAATTTCATTTTAGAGAGGTTTGAAAGGTCGTAGCGATCAGAGAAAATATCTAGTCCTCCATATTCTTGCTCATATGACCTCATCTACCCATGATACCTTTCACAGAAGTTTAATTTAGAGTTAAATATTCTTAAATGGCCTGGTAACTGACTTGATCTAAACCCAAATGAAGACCTACAGGCTATAATCAAATCTAAAAAAGGAAGAGAAAGACTAGTCATTTAGAGTAGGATTAATATTGAGCATAATAAAAATATGATTTTGTTATAAAGAATTAAATAAACTCATGTAAAAACTAGTAATTTTTCACAGAAAAAGGAAGACTTATTGTGTAAAATAATATAAGGGGTATTTGGTGTCAATAAATTTAATTCTTTTATATTATTCTTGTTAATTGGCACATTGATACTTTTGAGTGTTTACATCTCAACCCTAAGTTCTTTTCCAATCATTTATTACCACTACAATTCTACATCCTATCCGCTTTATTTTCTCAGTCTCAAGAACCCCATAATCACTATTTGGTTTTTCTTTCCTTCTTGAATATCTATCTTCCAGTCATTTATTTCACTAACTTGATCAAATCAACAGTCCACTCTTTGAGAGTACTTAAACTCCAGCTTTTCCACTTTTCTTACTTTGCTTATCTTTCTAACTACTTTTTTTGCCTTCTTGAGTCTTCTCTTCTGGTTCCACAAGCCCCAGAAGATGAATATAAAGAGTATCCTGAGATGGAGATTATTACCCCTCAAATTTTCCAAAATTCTCTCCCCCAACCCCAAATTCTTTGTCTGACCAATGTCATTTGTATGATCAGTGTAGTGCTTCACTCATATAATAGCTATATACCTTCAACATGAGATTTCTCAGCCTGTACTCTTTCCTAGGATTTGTTAAGGCACGTTATACATCTATATCCTATTTGACAGCTCGCTTATATTCTAATACATTGAATGAAACTCATAAGCATAGCTTATTTTGTGGCTGAACAGTTGCAACAACTAGGGGATTAATTTCCATGTTTCACTAATATATACATATATATGTATGGATAGATAGATAGGTACATAGTATATAGATATAGATATGTATATGTATATATGTATACACACACATTTATGTGTGTGTGTGTGTCTCTTCATATATTTCCATCCATTATTTCTAACTTTCTATTGGTAGCAACATATACCATGTCTACACCTTCTTCTACATAATAATACTGTAAATATTGAACGCAGCTATCCTAAATTCTATATATCTTATCTTGAGGCTAAAGGATACTGGTTACTTCAACTATTTCTTGCACAACATGATTTCGAGGCTCCTCAATATTTTGTTGTCTTCTCACTTACAAAGATAGGTGTAAAGATATGTTTGACTCTCAGAACTGAACATAATACTCTACTTATGACCTAACTAAATCAGATTATAGTGACAGCATTATTTTCAATGATCTGGACTCTGCGCTTTTATGAATGTTTCCTATGAACATTTTGGGCTCCATATCAGCTTCCACATATTTGGGGGCCATATTTAACTTGTCTTTTTAAGTTAGGTAACACCAACCTGTACTTGCACAGTTGACTTTTATAACCTATTTTTGCATTACATGGGCAATTTTTTATTTTAATTGGTAATCACAGGCATTTATATCAGTCATGTACCATGCAGTCTTTCCATTTCATATTCACTTTTCATATATACAATTATCTAATGAAGAAAATGTTACTCACTGAAATAGGTAGGGTATATGCTTTACTTTTATTAGCTACTTCTAGAGATTTTCTACTCACATTTTATAATGCTTTGATATATGGATAAATTTGTGATCTCAGAAAGGAAATTATCTAATTTTTTCATCCTGATAGACTTTTGTCTGTGTTCCAGAGAAAATCCCAGCAATACTTTGCTATATTGTCTATTAAAAAAAACCATTCTAACTTTTTAGTTCCAAATACGTAGTAGTAGAAGCCAATATATGTTTAAGCTTAACTAAAATAATAGAATGATCATAATCTTCATATTTTCTTGTTTCTTATCTCTTACCTCAAAAAACAAAGCTAAATATATAATTTATCATGGGAAAGACCAATGTTTTTCCTGTAAGCAACATATTTAACAATAAACAAGAGAGACAGAGAAGCAGAGAGAGATAGAGAGATATTAAAAAAAATAATTTATGTCAGAAGAGTGTCAACATATTTGGAATAGTTACAAAGATTTGCTCAATCACACATAATAGAATAATCATTTCACATGTCCTTATAATTTTTTTCTTTAACAAAAAGAAGCTAATGAGGTTATACTGTTGCTGAAATATTGCAACATAAAAAGAAGGTAAATATGCTAGAGAAATTAGCTCTGAAATGCTAGATAATTGTAGAAGGCCTTGGGCGGGGATGGAAGAAACATAGATGTGCAGTAGTCATAGCACATCTTGTCTTACCTTGTCTCTGTAAGTGCAAGTGAAAAGGTTAATGTCGTTCAATTCCATCAACACAGAGTGAGGAACATGGCATCTTTGAATTCTAATCTTACCCACAGAGCAACTGATTTAATTCCTAACAGAATGTTACTGTTTACAAGTTTTTTCTATAATATGAATGTCAACTCTGTGCTCATTCATGTATATATATGTATATACATACATATATATGTATATACATATATATATATAGAGAGAGAGAGAGAGACAGAGAGACAGAGACAGAGAGAGTGACAGAGAGAGAGAGACAGAGACATATTGACATATAGAAAGATGGACATACACGTGTGTATATTTGAGAAGGAAATTTGTACATATCTATTTTTACTTTCATAAACTTTGCTGTTCTCTGAAGCTGCTCTTTGGAAGAAAAGTCCCCAATTATTTTCCTTGTGAAAAAAATAAACCTTTTTTCTATGTTCTCCAGATTATCAAATTTGAAGTGCTTAGGTGTGGCACATGACCCAGAAGCCTACAATCCTATGGATAATCATTGATAACTTTCTTTGTGATACCTTCATATGCAATTCATAATTCAAGTCAAGAATTTTGTTCTCTACAGCATCATTTTTAGTTATTAATTTATCAGTCATCACTATCAAATTCTTTCTGTATCTCAGACAACAGAGAATGGAGATCTGTAGCATTTCTTAGTACCCTTCTATTCCTGCAAAAATGCTTAAAATATCTGTAACATCTATTTGATTGTCTAAGGCATCTTCCTCCCCCAAATCCTAGAACAGAGGCTTGCATACATCTATCCTTCTGACATCATGACTTTCTTCATCATGATTTCCATATATCTTGGATAGGCACAAGAAATTAAATGAAAATTTGGGGGAAGTTGTGAAGAAGCCACAGAAGACATGCAAAGGCAAGCAGATGTCATAAGAATACTTTAGAAACTTTAAAATACGTAAAATATGTCTATACTATTGCATAATATCAACATATTTTAGAAACTGCATATTTTTCAATTTTTCAGAAAAATTTGTATAGGTTAGTAGTATTTTTTCTTTAAGAGTACATTAGAATTATCCTGTAAATCCACCAAAATCAGCAAGCTCTTGTTCTTTTTCTTCCCCAATGATGGAGTTCTTAGTACGTCACTTTTGTGTGTTTGTGTGTGCGTGTGTGTGTGTGTGTATGTGTATTCTCAGGTTTTTTAGCAAACAACAGTTCAAAATAAGTTCTTATCATTTTTAAATGTTTTCTACTTTGATGATGATGTCATCTTGTTTATTTTCCAGAAGGATAAAATGAAAAGGTTAGACTAGAAAACTTTTAAATTTCTTTCCAAACTTGTTTCTGCAATTGTATGATTTAAGATGGTGTGTAAGATCCTGACAACAAAATTGATCATCACATTGTTATTTGTTTTGACTGTGTTCTGAGTTGAGGTCAAGGTATGCAGAAGACCTCTTTTGCCTAGATTAATAGAGGATACATGTCCATCCCTGATACCCGAACTGTACTCTCATATATGTAAATTCAAAAAGTCACAGAATTTGGAAAATGAGAATGGACACATAAAAATGAAAAAATAGATTGCTTTTGGCAAACTTTTTAAATACAGACACACACCTGTACACATTCAAATATACATGAATATACCTGTGCATCAGCTACAGAGTTAATTGCAGCCTCTAAAATATGAAAAGCAGATCTTTTCCACATAAGGTAAAAAGTTCATAAGTTAAATTCAGAAGATTCTAATAATATTTAGAACTTTTTCAATATCACTATTCTCAACCAACTATTTGTATGCTTTCTTTGCAATGAATGCAATCCAGCTCATAGACCTATGATTTAAGATCTGAGGATCCTCCCATGGCAGTGACTATCCCCAAAGCTGTGTTGAAAGCCCTCTGCCAAACATACTAAAAGCAGCAGACACAAATGATACCTAGTCACAGAAGAGAAAGTCACAGTAGAATTGGGCAGAAAAGAATACATACGATGAATGATTTCCATGGGCACAGCCCAGAGGGGAATCCATCATTAAGTCTGAGATAAAAGAGACTGCAAACCCAGCTGTGGTCAGGAAAAAAAAAATAGAACGGGAAGAGACTGAGGCCCCATTAACATTGAATTATTCCAAATCATGAAAAGCATGAATTCACAGAGCATCCCATTTTAGAGCATCTGTGAACCAGAGGAAAGGTGTGTGACTTAAGAGGAAGCAATAGTAAATTCAAGAGATATTCTGAAACACTCAAAAAAAAGAAGAACAAACAAAAAACAAAGCAAAAATCTAGGGTTCCAGGAGCCAAGATGGTTGAGTGATTGGTAATTACTATGTTGACCTTGAAGAGTCCAGAGAATATCGACCTGGGAAAAATCCTGAAACAGTGGAAGCAGAAGAAGGGGTAAACAGACTCTTAGCCTGTAAGGCTAGAAAGACCACAAGGAGGGTCTCTCTAGCTACACCTGAAGGTGACCAGTGGGGACCACAGATATCCCAGACAACCATAACTCAGAAAACTAGGAGAAGATCCTGAGCCCCAGTGGGATGAGGTCTGCAACCACCAACACCAGAACCCCAGGTGTGCCACAGAACTCCAGGGGAATTGGGAAGACACTAGTGCAGAGGGGATTACCAATCACTGAGCATGACTATGCTCTAGCTCAGCATAGGAGACCATCTGTGGCCAGACCACCCTTGCCCCACACTTAACACAGCTAACTCCAGGGTAACTCCAGGGAAACCCAAAGAGACTTCACCTAGCCTCTGCTTTCCAACATCAGTCAGTTCAGCAACAGAGAAGCTGCAACATATTAGATTCTAGCTGAAAGAACCAGAGGCCACAATATACAAAGTCTCAAGTTTTAGGCACAAGAACTGTGCAACAGAGTCTGCTGTACCACAGATGCAGAGATCTACTTTAAAAACCAAGAAAAGGGCAATCATCATGGATAAGAAGCAAAGTAGAAAAGAAAAGATCACAGAATCTACCTATGGGAACAAGGACCAAAACACAATTACCAAAGAGGTCAGCACTGAGACTGTACTTCCATCTGAAACTTCTGCAATTGGATCTGAAGTACAATGAGCATTCTAGGAAAAGGTCAGGAAGGATTTTAAAAGTCAAATTAGAGAAATAGATGAAAAATTGACTGATTACTTTAAAAATATGAAAAAAGAAATCAGAGTAGAATTTTTAAAAATGGACACATGGAAAAGGAAGTACAAAACCTAACAAGAGAAAATTCCTTAAAAGGAAAAATTGGATAGATGAAAAAGTTAAACGAAGAAAAAAATTGATAAAAATTAGAATTAGGCAAGTAGAAGTTAATGACCCTATGAAACATCAAGAATCAGTCAAACAGACTCTAGAGAATGAAAAGATAAAAGAGAATGTAAAATATCTAATTGGAAAACCAAATGACCTGGAAAAATAGATCCAGGAGAGAAAAATCTAAGGATTATTGATCTACCAGAAAGTCATGATGAAAAAAAGAGCCTGGACAATATCACCCAAGAAATCATCAAGGAAAACTGCCCAGAAGTCCTAGATCCAGAAGGCAAAATAGGCATCAAAAGAATCCACAGTTCACCTCCTGAAAGGGATCCCAAATTGAAAACATCAAGGAATATTGCTGCCAAATTCCAGAGCTACAAAGTGAAAGAGAAAATACTGCAGGAAAGCAGAAAGAAGCAATTCAAATATCAAGAAGCTACAGTCAGGATTACATAATACCCAGCAGTTTATACATCAAAATATCAAAGGAACTGGAATACAATATTCCAGAAGGTAAAGAAGCTGGGACAACAACCAAGGATCAATTACTCAGCAGAGTTGAGCATCATTTCAGGCAAGGAGATGAACATTCAATGAAATAAAGAATTTCCAGACCTTCCTGATGAAAAGGCCAGAGTTCAGTAGAAAACTTCATCTTCAAACACAAGTCTCAAGAGAGGCATAAAGAGGTAATCAAGATGAAAAAAAAACCACCTTCTTATTCAATAGGGGCAAACTGCTTACATCCCTACAAGGGAAGATGATACTTGTTAATCTTGAGAATTGTATATTTAATATGATATATAAAAGGGAAATACATAGATAGAGGGAGCAGTATAAAGTAAATGATGTCATGACAAAAATGTGATATAAGAGTGAGAAGGGACTGTAATAGAAGATGTGAAAAGGAGGAGTCAGAAAAACATAAATTGCATCACAGGAAGATGCACAAAAATATATTATAGTAGAGGGAAAGAGAGGAAGGAGATGAAAATTGTTTGAGAGTTAATCTCATCTGATTGGATTCAAGGAGGGAACAATAAATTCAGTTAAGTAAAGAACTAAAACTAGCCCTGTAGGCAGTAGGAAGGGAAGGGGGAAAGAAAAAGGAGGGGAGTCTAAAAGGGAGGGAAGAAGTAGTAAGGGAAAAACAGATTAAAACGGAGGGGTCTGAAAGAAGGAAGGGAAGACTGAAGGAGGTGGAGATCAAAATTTTAAACTCTATTTTGTAGGGGAAGAGAGAACTAAAAGCATAAATGGAGGGAGAGGGGAAGGAAGGAAAGACACTGATAGTGAATAAAACTGTGAAGGTGAATGGGATGAACTCTCTCATAAAATAGCAGAATGCATTAAAAACCATAATCCAAGAATATGTTGTTTACAAGAACTACATTTGAAAAAGGGCATACACAGGGTAAAGGTAAAAGGTTGGAGCAAAATATACAGTGCTTAAGCTAATGTAAAAAAGCAGAGGTAGCAATCCTAATCTCAGAAAAAGTAAAAGCAGAAATAGATCTAATCAAAAGGGATAAAGAAGGAAGCTATATCCTGCTAAAAGTCACCATAGAAAAGGAAGCAATGGGGGGGGGCGGAGCCAAGATGGCGGAGTAGAAAGACTCACATTTGCTAGCTCTGAACCAACAGCCCATGGATTTCCTGTAAAAAGAACTGACAAATTCTGGAACAGTGGAAGCTGCGCAAAAACACAGAGAAGGAGATTTCCGTTGCAGAGAGCCCTGAAAAACCCACTGCAAAGGTAGTCCAGACGGGAGCGGAGTCCTCCCCTCCCCCGCCCCGGCCACGCGGCACCGACAGGAGCAAGCAGGCGTCAGGGACCTGAATCTCCGGCAGCTGCGAAGGTCCCTCCACCCACAGACGCACAGGTCAGTGAGAGAGACGGGCTGAGAGGGGAGCAGGGGATCTCCGGGACTTGGACCCCCAGCAGCCGCGGCAGAAGCGAGGCGGAGGCAGCTCTGCCTGAGATTCCCGGGGCGGGCAGGGGCTCCTCAGCGTCTCCATTGCAAGAGATCTCTGCATAAACCCCCTGAGGGAACTGAGTCTGAGACGCGGCCCTGCCCCCACCTGAGAACCAGCAGATAAGCTCCCATTGAAGAGCAGTCAGGCCTGCTGCCAAAAGCCCTGAGGCTGGGGAGCAGCATTTGAATCTCAGACCCCAAGCACTAGTTCGGGCAGACCTAGGCTGGGGAGGAGAGGACTCTCAGAAGTCAAGTAACTGGCTGGAAAAATGCCCAGAAAAGGGAAAAAAACTAAGACCATAGAAGGTTATTTTCTTGGTGACCAGAGGATTGCACCATTCCTTTCTGAGGACGAAGAGATATGCTTACCATCAGGTAAAGACATAGGAGTCAAGGCCTCTGTATCCCAAATA
>CM053770.1:516981279-517069068 GCA_028658325.1 Potorous gilbertii
TATCAGACATATTTGATAAAAAATTTTTTTTTAGTCTACCATTTCCCTTCTTACACTTTACTTCCTTCCATGCTTTGCTAGGATTTTGTTGAATTTTTAAAATTAATATTCATTAAAGATATCGATTTATAATTCTGTTTCTTTGCTTTATTATTCCCCAATTTAAGTAATAGGTCTGTATTTGTCCTAGAAAATGAGTCTGGTAGAGTACTGTGTTGGTCAATTTTTAAGAATTTTTTTATGCTACAGATATTAACTGTCCTTTAAAAATTTGATAGAATTTTCCTGCAAAACCATTTAGATCAGTGGGTTTTTTTTTTACCTTTGATAACTCCTTACAGCTAAATTTCTATTTGGTCTACTACAATTTGTATATTTTATATCTTTATAGATGATCTATTTTCATATGTCAATTTTATTGGCATAAAACTGTGTAGTAAATTTTAGTAATTCTTTTTTACTTGTTTTTTGTGACATCACCTTGTTCATTTTTAAAATTTTTGTTAATTCTTCTCGTGTTTCAATCAACATATAAATCAAATTTTCTCATTTTCCCCCCCAAAGAATCAGCTTTTATTTCTATCAGTTCTATCAGTTTATCAGTTCTGAGAGTCAGTGTGGTCTAGTGGATAAAGAGCAGGCCTCAGAACCAGGAAGATCTGTGTTTGAGTCCCACCCTTGACACATACTGGCTTCATGATCCTAGGGAAGTCACTTAACTTTCTCGTTCTCTAGGTAACTTTCTATGACTGTAAGTTGCAAAGAATATGCTGACATGTTGGTGCAAGGATTTCCTAATCCAGGAGTTTCCTATACTAGTAAAATCACAGGTTCAGTCTATGCTTATCAGTTAGTTCTACATATTATTTTCAGTAGCCAACTAATCTATTTCTCCTTTAATTTTCAAGATTTTCCTCTTTTGTAATGTTTTGGGTTTGTTTCTTAGTTTTCTAATTTTTTCAACTACATATTCAGTCCAAAATGACCCTCTCTTCTTCTATTTTGCTAATTATGTTTTTAGGGATGTAATTTTTCCGATGACGACTGTTTTAATCACATCCCATGAATTTTGGTATGTTGTTTCATCATTATCCAAAAAGTTCCAGCACACACAGTGGCAGAACCCTGGTAAAACTGTATGGCAGAGGGACTAAACCAGGCTGAGGGGAACCAAGGGGTCTCAAGCCTGTTGGTGACTTAGGAGGGTGACTACCCCAAGCATGTGAAGTCTTCCCCTGGAGGAACGAGTGAATGAGAACAATTTGTTCCAATGACCATGAAGGCAGCTGAAGTAGGTGCTGTGGAGCACTTAGAGCTTGGTCAGGCATCAGAGTCCAAGATCATCTGCTGCATCCTGAGCCAGCACCAACCATCTTAACTTTTGCCTTGCCACTGAACTCCTATGCCTCATGAAGAGAGAGTAAGGCTGATGACTGCAACTCTGCCTCATTTAAACCCAATTCACTTAAAAGTCAAGATATCACCCTGTAACGTTACTGGTCCTCTTTGAAAGGGAAGGGATAAACAACAGCTGTAATCATTCTACATTAGTTGCATAATTCTTCTCTTGGGTTTTTTGGAGTTAATGGGAGTTGGGGAAAGTGTCTAGTGTGAAATCTTATTGGTCAATCCACCTGGAAGTCTGACTTTAATAATACCTATTTAATATATGAATCAAAACTGGTACCCTCTCTTGATCTATATGTAAGGTGGTCCTGTTGTGTCATATACAGTACACAAGGTATCCTGAGGGAACAGAAGGGGTTCTACAACATGGAGAAGTTGACTGTAAGACCTACTCATTCATTGACCCTCAGCATTTTACAGCATATCTGACTTTACATGTGCCCAGGTAAGTAGGTTTAAAGATTATATTACCTAGTTGCAACAAAACTAACCTGCACAAAATGGAGCAATGATTTTAAAAGATTCCTGCAAAGAAATTATGGCTTGAAGATAATACTAACAATGTACCTACGGCAAGAAAATGGAAGAGCTGTTGCTTCAATGAACTCTTCAACCACATCATGAGGTTAAAAAAACCAGTAACAAACCAATTACCATCCAATCCAATCTGACGAAAAGTATATTTAAAAAAATTTTTTAAATGATCAAGATTATCTTGAAGCATGTAAACTGTGTGTAGATTTTGATCCAGCTGTACTACCACAAAGTATATAGGCCACCAAAGAGATCAAAGGAAAAGGAAGAGGCACATGCACAGCAAAATATTTATAGCCGCTCTTCATAGTAGCAAAAAACTGGACCCTCAGGGGATAGCCACCTGTTGGAAACTAGGTAAACAGATTTTGGGTTATGAATGTAATTGCATCATAAGAGAAGACAAAATGGAAGGTCTCAGTGGGAAGGGAGCCAGGATAGAATGAATACAACCAAGATAATAATATATGCAATGATAACATTATAAAGAAAACCAGCTGGAATACCACTGTGCTATACAAAATGATGAGCTAGTTGATTTTAGGAAGACAGAAAGCTTTGTATGAAATAGTAATGAAGAGTGAAATGAGCAGAAGAACCAAGAGAACATCGTATACAGTAACATCAACATCATTCAAAGAACAACTGTGAACAAGGAAGTTATTTTGAGTGTTATAAATGAAGATGCTATCTACCTCCTGAGAAAAAACCTGATAAATAGAAATATGCTTAGTATGGTTTTACATATATACATGTGTATATATGCACACATATAGGGCATATATATATATATGTCAAATAGTGGCCTTCTCTGGTGTGGGGTAGGGAGAGAAGGAGGAAAAGACAGTTCAGAATTTAAAATGTCACATGAAATTAATTTAATTAAGTTAAAAAAAAAGAAAAATAACTTGGAAAGACTTTAGAACACTGATTAATACGACAACCAACCACACCTACAGAGCACCAATAACCAAACATGCTTTCTATCTCCTGATATGGGAGGTGTTGAATTCAAGAGACAGAAGGCGATATGCATTGTTGGACAAAGCCAAATTGGAATTTGCTTTGCTTGACTCTGTATATTTATTTTAAGGATTTATTTTTCTTTTTTGTTGTTTAATTGGAGAGGAGAAAAATACCTGTTAATTAATTTTTAAAAGATTATTTGAAGGATGATTTTGAATCTACTATCATTAACCATAAATCTTGCTCTGAGTATATATTGTATCCTGATATGTTATCTAATGATACTATGAAGTCATTACAGACATTTAAAAATCAGAATTTTTTTGCTGAAAGCAATGTAAACATGTCACCTATAAAAACTCTTATATATTTGTACACTTAAAAACCTTGGCTACAGAATTTTACTTATCTGAAAACTTTCTAAAGGGAGTTTTGAGTGTTGTACCTTTTCTGGTAATGATGTAAAAAATGTAAACCCTTTCAACTGCTTTACAAAGGACAACATTGAAATCAATGAAAGCTAACTACCAGAATTTCGACATAAACCTTTGATTAATCGGTGGGTGGAAGTGAAAACATGAGAACCATGATTTAGTAATGAACAATGAATGCATTCCTTCCATTTGGGTCGTATCTTTTTTCAGTCATTACAGTCATCAAAACTATTGAAATAGTGAACTCAGAACCAGACATTTGACTCCCATGTCACAAAGTGTTAAGACATTTTTTAAAATGATGAAACATATCATCATATTGAAAAAAAAATTTCAGTGAGAGCACAAATCCATTTTATTCCATTAATAAAATTATTTTTTTAAATGTTGTTTATTTCCTTTTTATCTCATCCTTTCAAGTTATTTTGTGGGTATATTTTATAATAGAATATATTATTACACTAGCACATGAATATAATATATTAATAAGTAAGTCTACATATATTGTAGATGCATGCTTAAAAATGATTTACTGACAGCTGCTTGGATGAAAGGGTTATTGTCAGAGAAACAAAGATTGCATTGTTGGAGTTTGTCTCCAGGAGCTGGAGCAGGTTGAGACCGGTGGTGCAATGAGCCTGTGAATTTGTCCTTCAGAAACCAGATCCCTCTCCTTAACAACAAAGGCAGTGCCCTCTGGGAAGGACTAGGGAAGAATGTTTTAACTGACTCAGAGATAGGGCTGAGAGGAAAAGAAATGATTTGTTAAAGGTGGGGGAGGGGGACAGCATTTCTAACTCATTAGGCTTTGCCCGCGGGCATTTCACTTTAACTCAGGTAAGTCAGAAGTTGCTCATAAAGATTCTTGCACTCGCTTTTCACTGCCAACTCTGCTTCTAAGCAAATGCAAATCTCAGAACAAATACCTCTGGAAACCTTAACCCCCAGGGGAAGCTGGTGCTGCCAGGGAGAAGTCTGTCCATGTCCCTTGACTTGGACTTCATCCTGTGCCTGGCACTAGGAACTGCCAACTTGGCCTTCAGGTCCCACTGCCAATTGTCACTTCTGTCATCTTATTTCTCACATTTCTTATTCCTCTCTGTAATCCCCACTACAAAGAGATAAGCCTGCTCATCACACCCCACATTCAGAGGCCCTAAGACTTTCTTCTACAAGTGTTAACAAGCAATATCCTTTGATTGGAACAGTTTCTTCCCTCTGTTCCATACAGCCAGTCTCTCCCACTTTGGCTCAAAATGTATTTCCCCTCAGAAACCTTCCCTGGATTCTAAGTATTGCTCCAACGTACCAGATTAGGTTTATTTCACGTTGCCCCCCTTCCTTTTCTTTAGAGTCCAGTCAACTGGACTTTTAGCTGTCATCCTATCTTAGCAGGCTACCTTCCATCTCCATGTACTGATGCAGCTAACTCCCCAGTCTATTTAGCCTATAGTCCCTTCTCATCTCTGTAGGTCAATAGCCTTCCTTCAAGGCTCTGCTCAAGTATCACCTGTGCCATGAATTCTTCCCTGATTCTCTCAACAAAAATTTTTTCCCTTCTCAAATTTACCTTGAGCACTTTGTTGTTTAATTGGGGAGAGGAGAGAAATGCTTGTTAATTAGTTTTTAAAAGATTATTTGAAGTATGATTTTGTATCTACTATCATTAACCATTAATCTTGCTCAGTATATATTGTATCTTGAGATGTATCTTTACCTGCATGACATTCTACTCCATGTTATAGTTACTCAAAAATGTATGGGAGCACACTAATACCCTCTTCCCCACCATTCCTCTTTTAAATCATTTTTTTCAGGCTCCAGACTAGGCTACTGAGGGAAAAAATATTCCTAACATTAGAGGGGGGAGGAGGAGGGAGTGTATTAACATGCATGTGTGTTTTGCATTCACCCTTTGCCCAAACAGACTGTAAGCCCAAGAACAGGGATTTCAATTTGTCATCTTTGAGTCTCTAACATAGAATATGTGCCTGGGCACATTTAACTCATGCCTTGTACATGCTTATGATCCCACGGATACAAAGAGGAAAATAAACATTGAGTTGAACTAAATTCAATTCCCCTGCCACCACTCAAGGAACAACAGGGTCCTGGATAGAGTGGACTTGGAGTCTTTTGGGTTACTTAGTGTGACCCTGACAAGTCATCATTAATCTCTCTCTGCCTTATCTATCTCACTGGATTGTGGCGACCAGATAATATATGTAAATGATAATATATATAAAGTGCTTTGCAAAATTAAAGCCTATACAAATATCACTTATTATTTAGTACTGAGGTCTAGTTGTCTTATTTGTTGCTTGGTGCAACTGGGCTATTGAATGAGGTTCTGAATATGAATTCAATCATTTTTTGTTATCTCTTATTAATTTATATGTATCACACTTCTTTCTTTCTTAGGGAACTGTTAGTTCCCTAAGGGTAGAGGTTATTCTATAACAGGGAGTTCTTCCCAGTACAGATTTCAGAAAGGGCTATGAATTTAAATGGGGGGAAAATCCCACATCTTTATTTTCACTAACCTCTAACTGAAATTTTAACATTTTCTTCAATTATGAATGTAGACAACAAACCATAGAAGTATTAGAGATTTCATCAGATTGTCAAAGGGTTTGTGAACCACAGAAGCTTAAGAACTTCTGCTCTCTAACACCTGTCTGTGAACAATCAGTGCACTGGTGAAGGGAGGGGACAAGCTAAAATGGTAACACCTGAGTCTAGTCTCTGGAAAGTGCTTAGGGAGGGAAGTAAAAGAATGAATTAATCAGCAATGGCATGTGAATGAAGTTGAAGAACTAGAGACCACAAGCCAGAGATAAGAATGGACACATGGAAATCCCTACAAGGAAATGATAGAGATGCTGAAGACAGAAATAATTCAGACTTTAGAAACAAAGGGTACTCCAGTATTATCTAGTTCCTTCTTTTGTTGTCTTTAGAGATAGAATGGGCAAATTGGCTGGGATGGAAGAACTAGTAAATATCAGGGAATAATTAAATTATGAGTGTGGAATATGCTATGCCTTTTATAAATATATATTTAAAATTCTTTCAGTGTTTTAGTGTAAAATCCTAAGTTTCAGTTGAATAAAAGATCTAATCAGGCTTATTTTTTATGAGACAGCTGAGTTCCGGGAGCAACTGAGATCCCAGGAAACCAATATTGGAGGGAAAAGAGCTTTGTTAAACAAAGGAGGTAGACCTTGGTCTTGGGTTACACCCAGGAATAGAATTTGGTATTCTATAAAGATAACATCCTTAAGGGTATACATCCCAACATTAACATTTCAAAGCACTAAAACTGAACTTTATAAGTCTAGTTTTATCTCACTGTGGAAGTTACCTTTGTCTCAAAAGTACCATAAAATTGTAAGGGTTGTGGCAAAGAGATTTTCTAAGGCAGGGGGAAACTCTTTTCCTATCTTTCACCTCCACCCTCCATCTCTCAAAGGCAAAGATTCTTAACGTGAGGTCTATGAACTTGCTAGTTTGTTGTCTTAAAAATGTTCCAACTGTATTCCAATTTAAATGGTTTCCTTGTAATCCTATGCATTTTGTTTTATTCATTTAAAAACATTTTTCTTAGAAAGGGCTCATAGGTTTCACCAGACTGCCAAAAGGATCCATGATACCAAAAAGAAAAAAAGTCGAGTTCCGGCTCTACTCAGATTTATGCTTGGAATTTAAGTAATAAATTTGTTTTTGACAGATATGCCAAAATCAGATTACTGAGTTTTTCTTTCACATGGAAGGAATTCAGCATGCTCAGCCTACCGAAGACTGGTAAGGGGGGAAGGGGTGGTTAACAGTTGTCTTCAAGTATTTGCAGGGTTGTCAGGTGTAAGAGGGTTTAGATTTCTTTTCTTTAGCCTCAGGGGGAAGAACCAAGAAAAATGGGAGGAAATAGCAAAAAGAAAAAAATAGAAGAAAAAGTAGAATCGTCTGCTTCAGGGGATGGTGAATTCCTCTATCCTGGAAAGTCTTCAAAAGACTTATCAGGTATGTTACATCATGTATAAGTCAACGCTGTTGAGGATCCTTCCATCTCTTTGATAATTGTGATTCTGTGACTCAGTTCCAAAGTTTTTTCTGCTATCTTCAAAGCCATACCTCCAATCAGTATGTATTAAGGGGAATTATCCCCGCTCCAAACCTTGTGGGAGGCTCAGGTTGCTGTTCCTGCCTCCCTGATTAAGAGAGTCTGGGGATTTGCACAAAGATTCAATAAACATTGGTTAAGCACCCAGAGATCCCGAAGTACTGGGCTAAATGCTGAATGGGATGCAAAGAAATGGGGCCCCTCCATCAAGGAATCTGAGGTCTTGAAGGCTGTAGGAAGCAAGGACCGTCACCCGCAATCTAAATTTCTTTTCTCTTTCTCTACTTCCAGGGTATAGATATTTATTGTTTCCTAAAAAGTGAAGGGAAGAATGAGGGAGGCCATATGTTCTATGGCATTTGTCCAGAGCTTCAGGGCACAATGTCCTGGAAAGTCCTGTGAGTTTTGGGGGGTTGGCGGGGAAGGGGACACAGAAAAAGGCAGGGATCAGGAAGCACTCTAGAACTCTGGGGTGTTTTTCAGTTTCTTCTTGAGCAAGTCAGGGTAGCTGTGACTTCCTACCTTCTGACGCTGCCATCCCTTGATATATGTTGCCCCCCAACTCGGACGTCTAGAGTCAACCCTCCTCAGGCCTGGTTTTCACCCTGCTAAAGATTCTGGGAGCCACGTTGGAGAGACAGAATTTGGGGAAGAGTTCGATGAATGGGCACCATCTGCACTGGAGTAGGGAGAAGAGAAGAGACTGAGGTCTAGGGGGTCCCCAGAGAAGTCAGGTTAGTACCTGATGGAAGGATGCTGGGAAAAAGCTCCAGGTCGCAGTTTTGCACTCCTGGGTTCAGCGACTCCCTTTCTGGGTATCTTACCTGGTATCTTGCTGGGGGCTGTTGGTCCAAAGGTTGACTGAATAGTAAAAGGCGAACAGCAGCCCAGAAGAGGCGACTGAGAACAGGAGCAGCCAGAGAAACATCCCGCTTGGAATACGCATCCCATAGAGCCGCGGCAGCTCCATCAAGCCACCTTCTTGTGTCGCGGGAGTTCTCCTGGAGTTGGCCCCAGGATCAAGGAGCAGCCAGCAAGAGATGAGTAGGGAGAGAGAGGAGTTCCCGTGCTGACCTCTACTCCCCGCCCTCTGTTTGCTCTCTCGTCCTCCCCTTCTCTCCCCATTTTCTTTTTCCCTCCCTCCTCTCCTGGGACTTTAGACTGGAGGCTCAACAGACTTTTTCGCGAAAGGGATGAGAGGAGCAGTTAAGTCTGAAGGCATTCGCCTCTTTTCCCCATGCACCCAAAATCTCAAGGTCTCCATCCCATCCCTTAGGCTTGTGAGTCCGTGGGCGGAGAGAGGAGGAGGAGGAGGGAGTTACTGGAGCCGCTGCTGGGGGCACGGGGAGGAGGCGCTTCAGGCTTATGGAACAAGGGGCCAAAGTCGGAGCGAATTGTAGCCACTAGAGCCGATTTACTGTACCCACGACCCTCCTCTCCTTTGCTCCTGAGGTGCTCTTTATGCGTGCCTTCTCCAGTAGAGTTCCCAGTAAATCCCGATGTAACTCTCCACTCTGTCCTCCCCCATACAGTCTGTCTTTACCCCTCTCCCAAGATTTCAGAACAAGGGTGATTCCGAGGTCCCAGGGGCCCTCTTGGACACTATTTATTCTGCTCTACTTGTGAGAAGTTGGAAATTGTTGAGAGAGGGGCTTTTGGGCAGCGTCAGATGTACTCGGACGGGCTTTCAGGGCCATGAAGTGATGCTGTCCTCTCGTGCCTCAGGCTGGTATTGCACCCCAATCAATTTCCAGGCCGCACCCCCAGCCCCTCGCCCCCAACCCCAGACCACTCCCCGCTGGCCTTGGTCCTGGGACCGGTGGGCGTTAAACTTTGCATTCCATTGTTAGATGCAGAAAGGTAGAACGTTATCGACAGTCCCAAGTTTTGTCTCAGTCCTGTAGTTTTTCGTGGTTCTGACTCTAATTAGGGTCTTGTTCCAAGGATGCAACATTTCTAAGCACTTCAGGTTGACCCTGGGAGAGTGATTTCCCTCTGTCACTCCTTTCGAACCTAGTCATAGGCTCTGGAAAGGAAAGGGTGTGTGTGTGTGTGTGTCACCAGGAAGAAAAGAGTAGGTGTTCTTTCTGACAGTATATTTTAGTATTAACTCTTTATTCATAACGCCATCTAATTCACACTCAGGAACCCACCAGACCCTCCTATTTTCCTGTCAAAAGATTTATAAATTTCGGTCCCCATAGTCTTGACCTGAAGCGAGCCCTTTAGGGGGAGGTCAGTTCAAGTAGCTACCAAGAGCTTTCCCAAAGGTGCCTGTAGTTCTCTCACAATATTTCCTTTTCTCTGCTTACACCAAGAGAAAGCAGACTGGCTACCTCTGAGCACCTTCTAGTTCTGCGATGTAATGGCTTTGGGACCCTGGTATAGCCGGATGATACCTTCATTGTGTAATTGTTTCCACAGTCTCTTCTCTAGTATAAAGTCATGGTTGGTGTAGAACTTCATTTTTTTCCACCTTGGGTCATAGTAGTGATTAGCAAATCGATGAAAGTCATTGGTGATGAAACCATAGGCACTCACCTGTGGAGAGGGTGTTAAGGGAAGAAAAGAAGTCCAGATTAGCACTCTCTGGATTCTGCTTTTATGTTATGAATGACCTTTGCCCTGGTGTCCTCTTCAACTTTCCCTATCCTGGGTGCACTACCCTTGTGCATTCTCACCTCCCCCTAGGTGTGAGCAAACAGCTATTGTCAGCTAGAAGGGTCTGAGGGGATCCACCTACCACCACCCCAAATCTTGGCTTTACCTGATCACACAGCTGGATTGCGGTGAGCAGCAGAAAGGCACCATTAGAAGGGCGGTATAAAGGCCAGTAGATGGTGTCTAGGATCTCTGACCACAAAAACCTGTAAGCAAAGTCAGTCCAACACAGAGGCAGTGTGAATTCTGATGGGAAGGACACATGGCCCCGTCCTCCAATTGCCTTTTGTACTCACCTGTTCTTCATATATCGAAGCAAGTCTGGGTGTATCAGCAAATACCTGTACAAAAAGAAAAACTTTATAAAGAAAAATCATCCTGGGGTTTGAATCTGTGGTTAGGATCAGGTCACTCAGGCTGGAGACAGGGACTGACCCCTGAGAAGTTGGGGTACACAGGATCACAGACTAAGCAAGAAGGGATATTAGGTGTTATCTAACCCAGTTCCCTCATTTTATGCATGGAGAAACTAAGATCTAGAGAGTGACAATGACGTGTCTGGGTTCTCTCTTTCTTATAGTCCAATGAGGTTCTCTGGAAGGGAATAGTGTGGAAGAGCTTGTACTATGTGCCATTTCCAGATTGTAAATAATGATAATCACAAATAGTATTTATGTAAAGTTTTAAGGTCTTACAAATATAGGATGTCCCAAAAGTCTTTGATTGTATTTCATATGCATGTATATGTGTGGGTGTGCATAATCTTCATAATCACCCTGGGCAGTGGGCTAAAATTCCCATTTTACAGATGAAGAAACTGAGGCAGACAGAGATTAAGTCATATAACTGGTAAAGTGTCTGAAGCAATGCGAGCTGGTAGCTCCAACCAAAGCTTCCTCCCAAACTTCAGCACCATGAAAGTTAACCAGTCTCCTAGTACTCCAACCCAGAAGTATTCTCAAGTCAGTTCTTGCTAGCTATTGAAAACTGATTGTTAAATTTTCAGTGTGACCGTTTACATCTTAGAAATCAGCAAAGGGGTACATATCAGGACTTGATTTATTGTTCTGTTTGTTGTTTGTATTCATTCTCAAAGAGGACCATGATATCAGGGCGGTGATGCCATGACATGCGAGTGAATTGGATTTAAGTGAGGGAGAGCAAAGTCACCAGCCTCACTTTCTCCTCTGGAATCATTGGGGTTCAGTGACCAATTACTGTCAAGTTAACTGGAGATGGTCCCAGATGCAGTAGAAGACTTTGGCTTTTTTAAAACTAAGGTCTTTTTATTGTCTAAATTTAAGGAAGTAATGGAGAAAGTGTTAACAATGCAGTTTAAATTCAATTTTTCTTTTTTTTTATTGAGATATTAGTTAATTTTTATTACTTTGTTGTTTGTTTTAAAAATATTTTACTTTTTCCAATTATGTGTAAAGATAATTTTTAATATTCACTTAAAAATAATTTTCACTTTATTTTCTTTGCTTTTTTAAAAAACATAACTAATATAGAAATATGTTTTTCATGACTTCACATGCATAATAGGTCTCACATAGTGCTGAAGGGAAAGAAAGAATATGGGATTCAAAATGAAAAATGTAAATAAATAATAAAATAAGAGTAATTTTAATCCTAGGGAACTGCCAGTTTGAAAGTATGAAGACAGAAGATAAAATGTCTTATAAGAGAATAGCTAGTAGTCCAGTTTAAAAGACAGATTTTTCATTAATTCCATTAATCATTTAACAAATATTAAGTACTATATGCTGGTCACTGTACTAGATGCTTGTAATACAAAGAAAAAAAATTAAACAGCCTGTTTCCTCAAAGAGCTTCCATTATGTTGTTAGCAATATATATATCGGCAGACATTTAAGTGGATAAGGAAGAGATATTGAACTAGATTTTCCTAGTTTGTCCTCCTGATCCTTTCCCATTCTTCTTATACCTCACACTCCTGCACATACTCATCAATGCAATGACCTTGGCCACTTCGCTATTCCTTGAATAAGACATTTCATCTTCCATATCCAGCCACTAACCCTTTCTGTTTCACATACATGGAAATCCATCCCTCTTATTCACTGTTTCTTGACCTCACTTCAAGCCCCAGTTAAAATCTCACCTCTCAGGAAATCTTATCTGAGCTCTCTTAATTCTCAATTATCTTCAATTTATTCTCTATCTAGTTTGTTTGTACACAGTTGTTTGCACATTATCTCCTGTGAGGTACTTGAGATCAGGACCTTGTCTTTTACCTTTCTTTGTATCCCCAGTGCTTTATAAATGTTTATTGCCTGCTGGACCAGCTGACATTTTAAGGTTAAGAAGTGCTTTACAAATAATATCTCATTTTTTCCTCACAACATCTATGGGAGATGGGTGCTGTTGGTATTCCCATTTTACAGATGAGGAAACTGTGGCAGTCAAGTAAATGATTTGCCTAGGGTTGAATAGCTAATAAACGTCTGAAGCAGGATATGAATTCACAGTCTCCTGATTCCAGGACTAGGGCTCTATCTACTGAAGGGAGTAATACATAATGATCCTGGGGAGATAGCTTGGTCCCAGCATGTAAAAGACTTTAAAAGTCCAACAGAGGAGTTTATAGTTTATTTTAGAGGCTACAGGGGGCCACTGGAGTTTATTGGTCACATGACCAGAAAAATCACTTTGGCAACTATGTGAATGATAGGTTGAAGAGAGTTGGGACAGTGAGTCCAGTTAGAAGGCCACTGCAATCTGTCTAGTTGAAGAAGGAGTCATCCCGAATATAGTCGATGGGTGTGCAAGTAGTGAAAAGGGACAAATACAAAACATGTGAAGGTCAAATTGATAAAAGTTGGCAACTGGTTGGCTGTATTGGATGAGGAGTTCAGGATAATCCTTAGTTGTAAACTTAATTGATGTTCAATAATGCTGTTACCCCAGTAATTGTTTGTTTTAAATAGTATTTCCCCCAATTACCCATAAAGATAACAATAATTTTTAATATGCATTTAAAAAAATTTTGCATTCCAAATTTTCTCCCTCGGATTAAATTTACAAGTTTTAATTTTAATTAAATCTACTTAATAATTAATATTTAATTTATTTAATTAGGACTCAAAATTAAATTTTTTAAAATGTTTGTTTTTTATCCAGAGAGTTAGTGGTTAAACATTTCCCAACATACCACTGCTGTAACCCCATGGAGCAAAGGGAGGAGGAAAGGTTCCTACCGTAAAGGTTTTTCCATGACAGCTTTTACCATGATCTGGTCACGTAGCATATGCTCCAGCCACTCAAAATCCTGTTGCCCTTCAAGGAAGTGCAAGTAGTGGATGTCCTAGGGATACAGACTATGAACTGGGAGTCTCACCCAAGAGACTGGTCCCAAGGCCAGTCAAGATGGGTCAGTCAGTCAATAAGATTTTAATGTGTTTACTATGTACCAGATGCTGTGCTCAGTTTGGGGAAGATGAAGGAAAGTTAAAAAGTTTTAAAAAGCTTATATTCTAAAGGGGAGATGCCCAACATTGCTATCCCCAGCTTACCTGATTTTCTGTCTTATCTCATATGGCATAGTAGAAAGAATATTAATTTGGATCATAAGAACTGGGTTCAAATATTGGTTCTAGTACTTATTAACTTTGTGACCTTGAGTAAGTTCCTTTAACCTTTCTGGGTTTCAATTCCCTCATTTGTCCAAATGAGGGGGTGGCTCTAGATCACCTCTGTGGTCACTTTGGGCCATCTAAATCTATGATCTTGGCGTCTTTTCCCTCAGATGTCTGGGGCTTTGGGTCAGTGGCAGACTCGTGTGAAATCTGAGATACCAGGACCAAGTGTGACCTCTTTCCTCACTGCCTCTTAGTAGCTTTGTGTTTTGTTTTTTTTTTCCACTTGGCTCACCTTTCCCATTGGCATCTGGTGAAAACCCTGATTTCTCAACAAGTTGAGTGACATGCTTAGACTGTGCAAGGTGAAACCATAGAATGAAGTCCGAGTACCCACATCCTTCTCATAGCCATTGATGAGAGCCCCATTTACCCTAGAATAGAGAGACCACTTCAGACTGAGCACACATTTGAGAGGTAAAGAGGGGAGCAGGGAAAGAAGACCAGGTGGTATCTGTAAAATGAGGGGGCTGGATGAGGGGACCTCTACAACTCCTTCTAAAACTAGGATGCTGTGCCTCTACATGTCATCTTCATCATCATCACCCATACTTGGAGCTTTGAGGGAGTCTCAAGGTCCCCAGCTTTCAGAAATCTACTGCTTCAGAAACAGGGCATTCCTTTGTGCTTGGGGAGAGTGTCACTGCTCAGACTCTTCTCCCCAAAGAATTTGTAGGTTGGATGGAGGGGATGGTGTTGGAGATTCAGGCTTGCAATAAGTAGTTTCTGGAGGGAATGGGATATCTTCTCACCTGAACACATAGTCATGGCTATCTATCTCCTGCCCCATCTGAGACCTTTTCAGGATGCCTCCATTCCCCACTACTGCACAACGGATACATTGGAGGCCCCCAGTTTGGGAGCGGGCAGCCAAGAGAAGCTGCTGCTGAGAGACAGATGGGAACTTCTCCAGGATTCCCCGAACCACTAAAAGAGAGAAGGTTTCTACTCAGGGTCCTTGATGGGACCCAGGAATCTGTTTCACAGACCTCTGGCAGAGGCACCAGGGTAAGGATACACACCTGCTGTCTTCTCTCAGTCCCTTACCCATTCCATTGCTTCCCCTTCCCCATCGTACCTTCTATTTGCTCTAACCCAACTGCCCTCCCCTCCATCTCCCACCATGCAAGAACTCACAGGAGTAACTGAGACCCATGAAACCAAAGGGAGGTTTAAAATGTTCCAGCCGCTCCCATTCTTCGAGGTTGAAGTGTTCCAAATCCAGGAAGAGGGTGAGATTTGGTAGAAAGCGTTCCCGGAGCCAAAAGGACTGGGCAGCTTTGACCTTCACAGAATCAGGGCAATTCTGCAGCAATGGCGTTGAGTTGGGAATGAAAAGGCATGAGGGCAGTTAGGGCCAGAATGCCAGTGAGGGCTGGGAAAGGGGCTCAAGGCCCTGAGGAGGGCACTGGCTCCAGATTCCTGCTCCTACCAGGGGGCTCCACTTCCATCCTATTCCCAGAGTCAAAGGCTCCTCTTCCTTTTGCAATTTGTATAGGCCCTGGAAGGAATCCAGTTCAATTACACTATAACTTACCAAGCCTATTTCCTACTCCTCTTCATAATCTCAGTGTTCCAGGCAAATTGACCTATTTGTTACTTGTTCTACATACGAGCTATTCTGTTTCCCATTTATGTGCAGGTAAATCATTTCTCCTTCCCCTCTACCTTTTAGAATCCCTAGGTTTTTTCCCCCAAGAATCAGCCCAAGTGCCATCTTCTACAAGAAACCTATGATTCCCTCTCTTTCCAAAGTAGTTAGTATTTCTCTCTCTGTCTCTTTCCCTCTCTCTCTCTCTCTCTGTGTATATGTTTGTATATGCATATATGTGTGTATGCGTGTATGTATGTGTGTATATGTATATTGCATTTACTTATCGGTATGTTTTGTTCCCTACCAATAAAATGCAAGCACCTTGAGAACAAAACTGTTTTTCTTTGGCCTTGTGTTCTCTGTATCTAACAAAATATCCGCCACACTACAGGCACTTAATAAATTCTTGTGGAATGAGTGAATTTATTGAATCCACTAAAAATCTTGCTGACCAGTCTTTAGAGAATGGGCAGCCTTGAGAAAGAAGTGGATGTGTACATTCCTGGGGATGAGTACATACAGGAATAGAGGAGCACAGATCATTGTGTTTTGTGTGCCTCAGTGTCATCATAGGTATGAATAGCTTCAGAGTTACCAAGACTCAACATGTGGTGTGTGTGTGTGTGTGTGTGTGTGTGTGTGTGTGTGTGTGATTTGTGTCTTAGAGTTATGGCTCTGCGAGGTGGAGGTTGGACATTCATTAGGAGAAGAGTCGGAGACAAGTTTGAAGCATTTCCCACTGATCACCAAAAGGATATTTCTTATAGCCGATAGCCCAAGGAGGTGTCATAAATGCAGCCTAATTTGTTAAAGCTCCAGGCCTTCCCTGGAATGGGTGAGGTTCAAATTGTGATTATCTCCTTCATTCAGGGAATTAATCTGGGGTCTGGAACATATACATACATATATACACGCTCATAAAGAGAGAGAGACAGACAGACAGACACACAGAGACAGAAACAGACAGAGAGAGACAGAGAGGCACAGAGAGAGACTAGAAAGATACATAATATAGATACATAGATAACTCTATTTTACTATAATTGGCATTTTATTATATGTATTTAAAAACATTTTTCTAAGAAGAGGTTCATAGGCTTCACTAAACTATCAAAAGGGTCCAGGACACACAAAAAGGTTAGCATCTCCTTATGTACAGGTAAGGCATTGTCCCTTTCCTATGTTGACATTTTGGTTGCTGAAAGAGCAGGGGGCGGGCAAAGAATATTTGTGCAGGAAACACTGATAAAAATCAGTTTGTGAAGAAACAGGCTTTCAGTTAAAATGTTGAGAAGATTCCCAGACTGTTTGAGAACTTGAAAGAGACCTGCCTCTCAGGTAAATATACTTTTGAGGATTTATTTGAAGGCAGAGGAATGGACTGTAGGACTTTGTGGCTTATATAGCTCATTTGCATATGACTATTTTAAAGGTTAAATTAAGGATGGTTCTAAAAGCTACAGGTTGATTTTATAAGCTTTAAATGGAAAGCAAGCTATGTGTGGAGAGCTGCAGTTTCAAATACAATCTAGCAACTAGGTTGTTGTTTGTCCTTCATTTTTGAAGAGGACCATGTCATGACTTGCAAGTGAATTGGATTTAAGTGAGGCAGGGCTGTGCAAAGTCACTAGCCTCACTTTCTCCTCTGGAGCCATCTGAGTCCAGTAGCCACATATAGATTAGGACGACTGGAGATGGCCCCCAGAAGCTAGGTGGTCAGTTGGTTGTTGTCCTTCCTTCTCAAAGAGGACTGAAATGACATCATTATGTTGGGATCAAGGTATGGTGTGTCCCACTGTGACCGATCAGACCAATATGAGCTTGGAAGACTCTACCACAGGTCAGGTACAAATAATTCATATGATTATGCATGGTACCATGCAAACAATGCATAGATTTGGAGTAAGGAAGATCTGAATTCAAATCCTGCCCCAAGCACTAGCTATGTGACCCTGGATAAGTCACTTAACCTCCCTCAGACCTCAGTTTCTTCATTTATAAAATAGGGGAATAATAACACCCACATCCCAGAGTTGTGAGGATCAAATGAGATAACATATGTAAAGTACATTATAAACGTTAGGGTGGTGTGTGTATACATATATATATATATATATGTATATATATATATATATATATATATATATATATATATATACATATATATATATATATGCCAGTGATAGCTAATTCCCCCCCTCATTCTATTATATAGGTGCAAATAATCATTCTATTTGGTGTTCATTCAGTTCAGAATAAAAATTTAAATTAACTTATAAAATTTTAAACTGAAGAACTGTAAATCAAATCACTAGAACTTATGGAAGAATTATATAAAGACTGATCAAGTCATATAGGTAGAATTGTTGAGTATCCCCTTATAAGTTTATGAGGAGGCACTGATTTGAGGCATCAGAGGATATAGGAAGAAGTCAGAAAGGAGAGAGACAGAAAAAAAGGAGGAAAAAGGAGGAGGAAAAGGAGAGTGAGGGACAGGAGGAGGGGGAGGAGGAGGAGGAGAAATAGTTTGCAGAAGGCATAGGAGGTGATGAGAGAAGATACCTGAAAGACAATGAAGCAGGAAATAGAGACTGAGTTAGCTAACAGAGCTCATTGCTGTCTGATAGGCTCTGTAGCTGCTGAAGACTTATTGGAAGAGACCTCAGTTTGCCTGAGGCAATGTCCATTAGATGGGTGATGTCATTAGATCTCTGAGAATGAAGGACAAACCACAACAATATAAGAGAGCTGAATTTTGCTTCTTTGTGAGAAGCTATCTGGGCTTTGTGCTCCCCAGTCTGAGAGAGGAATAACCTCTCTTGTGTTGTTTTCTATAGATCTCTCTGGTTTGAGATAGAGAAACAAGGGGGAAAACAGGGATCTTTGGCTATAGGCAGATCTGGGGAGCTTAGCAGTTCTTTAGTTTAAGGGAACTGCTTGTCTCGGAAATACTGTTTCACATGCTGCCAAAGGTGACTGTGTTTTCTAAGAGATTAGTAAAGAAGCATTTTTCCTAGTAGGAAAGCTATGAGAATCCTAAAAAAAGCAAGGGAGCAGAAAAGAAATTTTGTCCGGCAGGGGATGTGTAATGTAAACAGTTCTCTTAAAAGACTAAGGACATCAAGGCTTGCTGTCCAGTCAAGTACATTGGTTGCCCCACTCATAGGTATCCCTGCTAGATTTATGTAAGTGTGTATTCACTTTCTCTCTCTCTCTCTCTCTGTCTCTGTCTCTCTCTCTCTCTCTCTCTCTCTCACACACACACACACACACACACACACACGCACGCACACACACACACCATGTATATTAGTCGGAGAGTGTGGTTCAGGTTTATGGGTAATTTTTGTTTTTGCTTATTCCTGCCCTGCTCCTATTTTGAATTGAGTAAATGTTATGCTAATTACTATTGCCTTATACTGAGCAAATGTTATGATTATTCCTGCTTTTGCCTTCTACTGAATACATTTTATATTTATTATTGTATTTACCTTATTCAATAAATTTATCTTTAAGAGTTAATGGTATCATGGTGACTGATTTCCTGTAAATGAGAAGCACACTGGTAGGGACACAGTAGCTCTAGAGGTGAATAGCAGAAAAGCATGTCCACCACATATGCGTCAGTGTTACACCTGGATAGAAGGATTCTACCTTATAGAAGGATGTTCTCCATGGAAATATGTTTTGTGTGTCTGCACATGTATAACCTATATCAAATTGCTTGCCTTCTCAGTGAGGGGGGAGGAGAGGGAGAGCATTTGACCTCAAAAAATTTTAAAAGTGTTAAAAATTGCTTTTATATGTAGCTAGGGAACAAATAAAATGTTAATTAAATTAAAAACATTTTGAAAGAATGATGTTCTCCAGGGTGAGCTCGGAACTATACACAGTTACCTATATCATCACGGGGAAAAAGGATAAAGGTGGAAGGAAGACATAGATACACTCAATGGAGGGCCAAGGGCCAGGATCGTAGCAAAGGGAAGACAGAAACCCTAGGCTGGAGGGAGGAAAGGAAAAACACAAACAAATGTACTATAACTTCAGGAGCCGATGGGAAGACTCACCGTTTGGGGGTTTCCCTCTTCCAATCTATATTCATCCTCAAAGTCCCATCGGGGTTCTGCCTGAAAGTCCTCTACTTTTAGCCTCTTCTTGCTTGTGAGGGTGGAACTCTGGAAAGAGGTCGTTGGCCTAGTGGTCTGAGCACTCTTGCTGGTTGGCAGAGGTGTGGTTCTGGTCATGGTCTTAGCCATTGTCGAGGTCCTCTTCCCCTGGACCTCTGCTCTCTCTGTGCCCTTGTGCTGACTAGTGAGTGAATCAAACAATATTTACTAAGCTCAGACAGTGCTAAATAATGAGTATACAAAAAAAGACAAAAAGTCCCTGGCCTCAGAGCACATATTCTAATGGGGGAAACAACTTGGAAATAACTAGGTACAAATAAGATACACGGAAACATAAAAAGTAGAATGGGAGGGGAAGCTGGAGGAATTTAGTAAGACCTCCTGAAAAAGGTAGGATTTCAAAGTGTAATTATCCCCTGGTCCTCACTGTCCCTGGACCATTTCCACGTAGGTAGTGCAATAGATAGAGCTCTGTGCCTAGTCAGGAAGATGGAAGATCTGAGTTCAAATTCAGACTTAGACACTTACTAGTAATATGACCCTGGACAAGTCACTTAATCTGTTTGCCTCAGTTAACTAACTGCAAAATAGGCATAATAATAACACCTCCCTCCTAGGGTTGTTGTGAGGAACAAGTGATATAACATTTGTGGCCTGGTGTATGGCACGTAGTAAATGCTTAATAACTTTTTTCCCTTTTCTTTCCCTTCACTTCCTTCCCGTCCCTTGCCTTCCTTTTTCTGACTCAAGGAACTTGGTCTTCATTGGGGATGCTGACAACCTCCCTTAGGGGTTCACTCTGATCTATTGATTGGGAACACAATCTTTGATAAAGGCAGTGTCAGGGTTCTAGGTTAAAGTAAGCAAGAAGAAATATAAATTGTCTTTATTCTTGTACCTGGGCCGAATTTCAGGCTTGGCTCAGTAAGGGAAAGTGTTACCACATCCATCGTCAAAGGTATTAAAGAAACAACATTGATTTGATCAATTTTTAACTTTAATTTTATGATCATTTTATAACTGATTCTATTCTGAGTCTTAGCTATACAAAACAATTCCAAAGGTCTCATACTGAAACATGCTTTCTGCCTCCAGAGGAAGAACTGATGGAGTCTGAATACAGATGGAGTAAATACTATTTTTCACTTTATTTTTTTCATGAGTTTTTTTTGGGTCTGTGTTTTCTTTCACAACATGACTAATATGTAAATATGTTTTGCATGATTGCTCATGTATGACCTATATCAAATTGCTTACCATGGATTGGGGAAGGGAGAGAATTCAATATTTTAAAAAATGAATGTTAAAAATTATTTTTATAAGCAATTGCAGAAAAAATATAATATTATTTAAAAACAATCCTATTTTGTGTGACTGCCCAATTTTTATGATTACTCAAGCCACATTTTTTTGTCTTTTTGCCAATGAACTAGGTTTCGAAGTTCAGTTCTCCTGCTAATGTCTATTCTGTTATTGCTTTAAGGAACTCTGTTATCTTTGAGGGATGCAGGTGAATGCCAGGGAGTCTAGTCTATTATTTTTACACTGTCAAGATAACTTTCAATGAGGTCTGCTTTGCTATCTAAATAAGTCTGGTCCATTCTTTCTAACCTTGCAAGTAGACTCAAATAATGAACATTTAGTCACTGGTGGGAGGGAGGGATTGTTGCTAGCCTTTCATTTCCAATTTCCAACCAGTTGTGTTGTCCTTACCCTTATGATGTTGCCAGCCCTGTAACCAACTGCATTATTTTCCTCACCTGCCCAGTCCTATTCTTTGTTCTATGCTTATAAAAAAGAGAACTGCCTTTCTTCTTAGGTCATTGGCCTAACAGAGGCAGCCATTTGACCCACTTTATTACCAGGTTCGTACCCTGCTAATAAACTGATAAAGCTTGGAATTCTCTGCCTTGATTTACCTTTATAAAATTCTATTATGACAGTATATTTTATCAAAGATTTTTTCAGTTGGAAAGCATCTTAGACATCATTCTAGTCCATTCCTGTCATTTTATAGATGAGTAAACTAAGACCCAGAGAAGCAAAATGACTGTTTTTGCAGAGGCAAGAACATTCCAACATAGAGTCTGAGGGTGTGGGTTTGAATCTAGACTGAGTTACTAACTGTAGGAAAGTCAGTTCTATTCTCTGGGCCTCTGTTTCCCCCTTTGTAAAACAATTAGATTGGATTTTATAACTAAATGACATCTAAGATGTATTCTACCTTTTAATCTTGAGATCAGTCCTCTGAACTCATACTACAACATACTCTATCAACCAAGTTGTAGCTTTTGGGCCACAAGTTTGATGTCAGTGTACTCTCTGTGTAATGTCAGTTGTTAGGGATTAAGGATGGGGAATTGGAAGGAATCTAAACTCATTCATTTTCTGCCACTCATAGTTGTTGGTCTACTGAGGTTTCAGATGGCATGAGTTACCTCAATTGGTCTTTCCCCTTTATTATTTTGTTTTTCTAGAAGGCTAGTGTGCCTAATTTCCAGGAATTGCTCTGGCAAACTTACCTTGGAATTCTTTTCACACATACTCAGAAGAAAAGTTGCTATCTGTACCCTCTCCCAAAATCTTCCTAGGTTCTCCCTCCCCAGTAGAACATAAGCAACTTGAGGGCAGGGACTATTGTCCCTATTTTTGTCCCTGGTTCTTTAGGCTTTTCCTTACTTCTTGTTTTGACCTCTCCCTGAAAATCTGAAGTAGTATCCCTGAGTGCTTCAATGCCCACATCAACCACAAGAGATCCCCAGGTGTTTGTCACCACGTATTCTTGGAAGTCACACTGCTTTGTTCATCTTTTTAGAAAGAAGAAGAAATTTGGGAAAGGATAGACTCTTACCTGGAAGGGTGATACTTAGGTTCCCTGATAAAGGAATTAAGGGAGAAGAGGAGCAGGAAGACTGCCATATAAAAGGTACACAGCAAGGTCCACCATCTCCAACCCAGGTTCCACTGGCAAGATCTCACGTTGGTAGACTGGTCTGGAGCTGCCATCTCTGAGTAGCAGTGGTGTGGTGCACAGGGTTATTCAGTCAAGCCTGCTTGCCTGTGTACTCAGGGGTGATGCTCTCACTCTGTGCCCAAGAGCAATTGGTTCATGTTCCTTGTCTTAATAGAAAACTACGTATGAATGTCATATTTATCAGTGTCTGTCAGAAGAGCAGAGGAAGAGAAAGACTCCCTTCCCCCTACCCTCTTTGTGAAGGCTCAGTGTTGGTCTGAATGGCAGGAAGAATCTCTTGCTCTAACAAATTCACCTTGCTTTCTTTCTCATCTATCCCATGCCAATTCCTGAATGTTGAAAACTGTCACCACAATCCCTTGCAGTGTTGAAATTAATTTACATTTATTCTGAACTTAAACAGGAAACAAACAAAGGGGCATTTCTACATACAGAGTAGAAGAGGAAAAGAAGATTGTACATGAAACTGTATGTTTCTATTATTTATAGCTTGCTTTTTTTCTTTTTAAATATAAATTCAATCTATAAGTTTCAAAACTATCCTGCTTATCTATGCTTCTTTCTGGCCCCCTTTCTGTTCTCTTCTTTGTATTTTTAAAAAAGATATTTCAGTGACTCTCTTTTCTTCTTCTTTTCCCTTTCTCTTTTCCCTACCCTATTTCTATTTTAGCAGCTAGGTGGCACAGTGAATAGAGTGCTGAACCTGTAGTCAGGAAGACCTGAGTTCAAATTTGTCCATAGACACTAATTGTGTGACCCTGGGCAAGTCACTTAATCCTATTTACTTCAAATTTCCTCATCTGTAAAATGACCTGGAAAAGAAAATGGCAAAACACTCCAATATCTTTGCCAAAAAAACGCCAAATGGGGTCGCAAAGAGCTGGACACAATTGAACAACATCAACAAATTCCTATCCCTCCTTGCCCTTCCAACCCTCCTCACTGGGAAAAAAAAGCCATTTTCCCCAATTGATAGGCATCTCCTTATTTTTCAGTTCATTGACACCACAAAACAAGCTCCTATATATGTGTTTATGCATATGAGTCCTTTTCTTCCTTCTTTTTTTCTTTCAGATACTGAATAATTTCTTTTCAAGAGAGAGGGGGATAAGCAAATTCATGCTGCTGGGTGGCTGCATTCCTGGATTTTTCTCTTAACAATATAGGAAAATTATGTCTCTTCTCTATCCCCACTTTGGGACTAATGATGGTGTTTTAGGTTTAGGTGGAAGGAGGGGGCATTTGAAAGGACTTCCACTATTAGATTTTAATTTTTGTTCCCAACCAGAGCTATAATCCCCCACCCTACCCTCAGAAGGTATTAAAAGCACTCTCCATCAGTTGAAGAGGGAACCAGGTGAGTCAGGGGAAGAATTTTCCCCCAGCTTGCCACCTGATAGCTCTTTACTTCAGATGATTATTTTTTGCTAACTAAGAGCTAAACTTTGTTGTTTCTATGCTGTCAGAGGACTGGAAGTGCTATCATTATCTTCTGAATGTTGACTCCTAGGACAAAATACCTGTTGGCCCTACCTATCTAGTTATGGCTCTGCCCTTGAAGTTCTTACTCAACTCCAAGATGAAGCTAATCATACCCTATAACTTTGCCCCTATACACATGTATCTTTATCCAACAAAAATCATGTCATGATTTCTGACTCTGAATTACTGCTTATTTTTTGTTCATAGTTGCCTGTTATCTGGTCTAGGTTATAGTATATCTTACCTTGTCAAACCTCCCCCATTCTTACACAGTAAACTCCAGGGGCTCCCTATTGACTCTGGATCAAATACAAAATACTTTGGCATTTAGAGTCCTTCATAACCTATCCTCTTCCTGCCTTTCCAGTCTTCTTACACCTCCCTTACTCCCTGCCAGGTACTCTTCCAACCAGTGAAACTGGTCTTCTGACCATTCCTGGAACAAGACACTCCATTTCTCTGCTCTTGGCCTTTTCTCTGACTGCCCCTCATGTCTGGAGCACTCTCTCTCCTCTGCTTTGCCTGCTGGCCTCCCCAGCTTCTTTTAAGTACTTTTTCCTGGAAGCTTTCCCCAGTCCCTCTTAGCTCTACTGCCTTCCCTCTGTTAATTACTTCCTATTTATCCTGTGGGCTGCTAGGTAGCTAAGTGGGTGGAGCATGATAGTGGAGTTAGGAAGGCCTGAGTTCAAATGTGACCTCAGACACTTACTAGCTGTGTGACCCTGGGCTAGTCACTTAACCACTGTTTACCTTAATCTATTAGAGAAGGAAATGGCAAATCACTCCAGTATTTTTGCTGAGAAAAACCCATACAGGATCAGGAAGAGTGGAGCATGACTGAACAACAACAAATTTATCCTATGTATAATTTGCTTTGTATATATTTGTTTGCATGTTGTGTTCTCCTCCCCTGTACCCCAAGATTACAGATTCCTTGTTGAAGGTATTATCTTTTGCCTTGTTTTGCATCCCCAGAGCATAATAGGCAGTTAATAAATGTTTATTGATTGATGGATTAAATATATAAATTGGGCCAATGGAAAAGGAGTTATCTTGGTTTGGCTATGAAGAGTGTTTTCTAGCTTATTTCATATCCCAAAGAGGATGATGGCTGCCCAGAGCTCTCCCAAATTACCACAAATATGCTGGGGTTGATCTAATGGTGGGAAACTCCTCCCCTTAGGTGTACTCCTTACTTTGACATTCTGGGACAAGCTGATGAGGAGCATGGCATTGAGCTCTTCTGTTTCCTGCTTCCCAGCTTCTAGCAGAATGTGGTGATGTACATATATGTGTGTATGTACATGTGTGGGTGGAGGTGAGTAGGGAGGACTCTTATGCAGGCATGACATGTAATAATCCAAGGAGTTCAAAGCTCCCACAGCTTCATTTCCAGACAATGCTGCGGGCACATTTAAAATCTCGGTACTTGGTATATTTTTCTTTTTCTTAAAATGATAACATTTGATCTCAATTGCAAAGAGGTTGGATGGGACCTGGAGAGTGAGAGAATAGGCATTTATTAGACTCTGACTACGTGTCAGATAGCTAGGCAGAACAGTGGATAGAGTTCTGGGCTTGGAGTCAGGCAGACTCATCTTCCTGAGTTCAAATCAGACCCCAGACACTTACTAGCTGGGTGACCCTGTTGTTGGCCTCAGTTTCCTGATATGTAAAATGACCTGGAGAAGGAAATGGCAAATCATTCTAGTATCTCTGCCAAGAAAACTCCAAGTGGGGTCACAAAGAGTCAGACACAACTGAACTGACTGAACAACAACCACATCAAGCTGACAGTGTGCCGCTGTCTTAAATACATTTCTTATTTCACTTTCCCCTGGAATGTCACTCTATAGACCATCTGTTCCTTATTCTTATTTGTGTTGGCTTTGATTTTTAGGATTTATTAGAGCTCAAAAGTGAACACTGTACTTTCTGTCTGAAACGCTTGTCCAGTTTATAACAGCAATGACAGAGTTCACCTCTCTTTGATGTTCTTGTGAATCTTATGAATTTTCTTCCCATGTGGTAAAAATGGTTATGTAGCCCAGTTTTATAAGGGAAGCATGAGAACCAATTATGCAGCTCCAGAAAGTCTGCTAATTGAGTTGCAGGCAGAGTTCAGTGTACACTAAGTGTCTGTCTGATCTTGGACCTTGAACGTTGAGATCTCCATGTCCTTGGTTATTCATGGATGGTCATGCATTTGGAAGACATTAGCAAGTGCTCTTGCTCCTGGCTCTCACCCTACTTGGAACATTCCCCACGTTCCCAGTACCCTCCCATTCTCTCTCCTATGTATGTAACTCTTTCCCTTCTTCTAGGGCCCTGCTCAGGGCCTCCCTCCATCATGAAATCTTAGCCAGCTTCTCTGGCCCACAGTCCTTTTTCCCTTTCCTGAATTTCTCTAATACTTGTTTATACCACCCAAGCTGGGGGAAGAACGCTGGGCAGCTTTGGATACAAAGGATGGATCTCTGAGGTTTCTACATGGTTACCTGGGGATGAGGAATATATAGGCAAAGGGACCTACCAAACATGCAGAAGAATTTTCTTGTCACACCAATGATGAAGGTGCAATGGATCACACTGATGAAGTCTTTTATTAGAAGTGACAATATTGAAATGACTCTAAGCATAAGGTGGGGCTCCATTGATTACCTTTGTAAGGTAAGGATTCTCCTTGGGAGAATCAACCACTGAGAAGAGAGTTTGAGCAGGGCCAATACATTTCCTTAATTCAATCAAGGCATTGCTGTGAGATACTTATATAAGAATAAGGGGTATTTCAGAACAAACTAGAGATTCTGAGGGCAGCTAGGTGGCACAGGGGATAGATCCCTGGGTTTGGAATCAGGAAGACTCACCTTCATCAATTCAAATCTAGCTGTGTGACCCTGGACAAGTCACTTATACCCCTGTTTGCCTCAGTTTCCTCATCTGTAAAATGAGCTGGAGAAGGAAATGGCAAACCCCTCCAGTATATCTCTGCTAAGAAAACCCCCAGATGGGATCATGAAGAGCTGGACAGGACTGAAAACAATTGAACAAATGAGATTCTGGGGATCTGGAAGGAAGGACCACATGTACAGCTTAGTCAGAAAGAACTTGACATCTCAGGAGTGCCCAGGGAAAGAGGAACAAGAAGGTGGAACTGACCTGTGGCCAAAAAGTGAGATATTGAGAAGAGCCCACAGGCATCTCAAAGCAAAAGGTCACCGCCTACTCAAAGAAGTTCTTTTGAAAATTTCCCTCCTGGTGTCTGTGTGTTTATGGACACTGTAAATAAGCTGCTACTTTGTTACCAAAATGTTTCAGGCAACCAGAAATCACAAAAAGACTAGGGGTTAACTGGAGATAGATATAGCTATACATTAAGACAGGGAGCTAAACATATACTTTGAGAGTTAGGAATTTTCCTGTGGGCTTGGAGTAATTGTTATTTTGAAAACAATTGCTTATTTTTTGAAAAGGAGGTCTGAGTATATACATAACACCTTTAATTTTTATTTATTTTAGGGAAGGGAATGGGGATAATTGACTTGCCCAGGGTCACACAGCTAGTAAGAACTGAGGTTAGATTGGAACTCAGTTCCTCCTGACTCCAGGGCTGGTGTTCTATCCACTGTGCCCTGACTTAAAGTGAGCGTACTTTTTTCCTCTTCTCTTTTTGTCTAAAATAAGCTCCCTAAAGCCAAAGAAGAGGGAACTCAGTGGATTTTATGGTCTATTATAAACCGTTTAGACTTAAAATAAATGAATTATATTAAAAGAATGATATATAGGAAATAGAACGATTATCTCCAGTGGCTTCCTATTGCCTCTAGGAACAAATACAAAGTGCTGTTGGCATTCAAAACCCCCTCCTACCTTTCCAATCTTCTTCCACCTTACCCTTTGCCAGATACTCTTTGATCCAGTCACACTGTTCTCCTGGATTCCTAGTTCCAGGAACAAGACCCTCCATCTCTCTGCTCCTGGCAAATTCTTTTGCTGTCGCCCATGCCTATGACTATCCCTCCTCCATTCTGACTATTGACCTCCCTGGCTCCTTTTGAGTCCCAATTAAAATTCCACTTTCTACAGAAAGCCTTCCCCAATCCTTCTTAATTCCAATGCTTTCCTTCTGCTGTATCCTCTTTATTCTATATATACCTTAACTTTGTATATTTGTTGTTCAGTCATTTTCAGTCCTGTCTGGTTGTTCATGACCCCATGTGGGGTTTTCTGGGCAAAGATACTGGAGTGATTTGCATTTCTTTCTCCAGCTCATTCTACAGATGAAGAAACTGAAGCAAACAAGGTTAAGTGACTTGCCCAGGGTCAACCAGCTAGTAAGTATCTGAGGCTGAGTTTGAACTCAGGAAGATGAATCTTCCTGAGTCCAGGTCCTGAATTCTATCCACTGCACTACCTAGCTGCCCCAAGCTTTATATATATTTGTTTACGCATTCTTTCCTCTAAGAGATTGTAAGCTCCTTGAGTACAGGGACTGTCTTTTGCCTATTTTTGTATCCCCCACGATTAGCACAATGCCTGGCTTAATAAATGTTTATTGTTTAATTAATTAAATTATAAGTCAAGAATAACAACTCACATTTTAGAAGGCATATTAACATTTTTAAAAAGTGCCTTCCTCACAAAATACTTTTGAGGAACGTAGTACCAGTATCTATTCCTGTTTTATAGATAAGAAGTCCTTGCCTCAAAAGGATAAAATGACTTGTCCAAGGTCACACGACTTATAAATGTTGGAACTGGGACTTGAACTTAGGTCTTTTAACTTCAAGATACAACTCATCCTGTTCTTTTCTTTTTTTTAAAAAAAAATGGCATCTATTAATTTTTTAAAATTTATTTATTTACTCTTAGTTTACAACATTCAGCTCCATAAGCTTATGAGTTCCAAATTTTCTCCCTCTCCCTTCCTCCCCTCCCTCCACCCCCGCTTCCCCAAGACAATATGCAATCTGATATAGACTCTATATTTACATTCACATTAAACACATTTTCACATTAGTCATGTTGCAAAGAATTAGAATCAATGGAATGAACTACAACAAAGAAGAAACAAAACAAAAGAGAGAGAACAAATAGTATGCTCCAATATGCATTCAGACTACTTAATTCTTTCTGTAGATGTGGATAGCATTTTCCATCATGAGCCTTCTGGAGTTGTCTTAGAACCTTGCATTGCTGAGAAGAGTCAAGTCTATCAAAGTTAGTCATCGCATAATGTGGCTGTTATGGGTACAGTGTTCTCCTGGTGCTGCTTCCCTCCACTCAGCATCAGTTCACTTAAGTCTTTCCAGGTTTTTCTGAAGTCTGACTGTTCATCATTTCTTACAGCACAATAGTATTCCATTACATTCATATACCACAGCTTGTTCAGCCATTCTACAGTTGATGGGCATCCCCTCAATTTCCAATTCTCTGCCACCACAAAAAGAGCTGCTATAAATATTTTTGAACATGTGGGCCTTTTCCCCATTTATATGATCTCTTTGGGATACAACCCGAGAAGTGAAATTGTTGGGTCAAAGAGTATGCACATTTTTATAGCCCTTTGAGTATAGTTTCAAATTGCTCTCCAAAATGATTGGATTAGTTCACAACTCCACCAACAATGCATCAGTGTTCCAATTTTCCCACCTTTTCTCCAGAATTTATAGTTTTCCTGTTTTGTTATGTTAGCCAATTTGAGAGGTGTGATACCTAAGAGTTGTTTTGATTTGCATTTCTCTAATCAATAGTAATACAGAGAATTTCTGATCTTTTCTTTAAGTGAATTATAATAGGACTATAATAGTACACCTTAGAAATTTGGATATACTTTAATTTATTGAGTCAATTCATCAACAATTTATTAGACCCCCTACTAGGATTAAGGCTTAACACATTGGGTGGATGCCCAGACAGAGAAAATATGAGCAAAAGTTGCACAGGGTTAGCAGGCATGGATGGGGGAGAAACAGAGATGGAGAAATGGAGAAAGACAGAGAAAGAGGAGAGAGAGAAAGAGAGGGCGAGAGACAGAGAAGGAGAGAGAAACTGAGAAAGAGAAAATGAGATAGACAAAAAGTGCTCCCGGAAAATTGTCTACTGAGGAGATCAGGGATGAAGTAATACCTAAGTTGAATTTTGTAAAAGGGGAGAATTTTGAAATTAGAAATAAGGAAAGCATGCATTCTAGGTGGCGTTAGTGGTAGTTAAGTGTAGTGATAACCTAAAGTTAAGAAGATGCATTTCCTTGAGTTTAAATCTGACCTCAAACACTTACTGTGTGACACTGGGCAAGTCATGTAACCCTGTGTCTCAGTTTCCTCATCTATAAAATGAGCTGGAGAAGGAAATAACAAACCACTCCAGTAACTTTATCAAGAAAACCTGAAATAGGGTCAGGAAGAATTAGACATAAGTGAAAAAGTATTCCAGGTATGAAGAGCAGTCTATTCAAAGTCTCAGAAGCCAGAGACCCCAGAATGAATTCGGAAAACAGCTAATAATGCAGATCATGCAAAACACTGATATCCAGCCCTTTCACCCCATTCTCCTAAAACATCACCTCTGCTTTGGCGTCACTTTCTTCCCTTTCTAAAATTGACCTTGTAATCAAGTAGCTTAGCATTACACAATGTTATGCTCATTGTATCCTTTGATCCTTTGTCCTGTTGCCACTCAGGTCTTTCTAAATTCCAAATCTGAACCATCCATCTTTCCTCCTTCTATTCATCTCCAGTTGCCTTGACTTCTGTCTTGATTCGAGACTTTGATGGCTTTCAAGAAGAGGCAGTGAGGTTGATGACTTGCTCAACTCTGTCTCACTTAAATTAAATTCACTTGCAAGTCAAGACATCGCCTGCCGTGTCATTGGTCCACTTTGAAAATGAAGAACGAGCGATAAAAATGACTCATTGGCTATTGAAAGATGCTGAAGAAAGTCACGTAATTGTGCTGACTGAGTCCACTTCAATATGAGCTTTCTGATCTCAACTGAGCTTTTTCTGCAGGGAGGCAAACCTTTTGCTCTTTCCTGATTAGTATTATCCATCACATGTCCCACAGTGGCTATTACAAATATTATCTGTTCTTCTCATGCTTCCCAACCCTTCCATCCCCCATATCAAGGACTTCACTTCATATTTTACTGAGAAAATAAAGCCATTCACCTTGACCTATCTCTTCTCCCTTGCTCTAAAACTCAAAACACTTGACATCTTTTCAAAGACTAGAGTCTCTGATGAAGAAATGGACTTTCTCTTTGCCACCCTGGGGTGGATCCAATATGGGAAAGCAGCTCCTCCAACACAAAAGATCTACAAAATGCCCTAGTCAGAGTCCTAATTGAGAAATCTTAAAAAAAAAATTACAAGTCATTCTTCTATTCCAAGTCAACATGAGAAGACTGAGAAATCTTTGGTCCCTGGGGATAGGGTCTCACCAGGGAAACAACATGCAGAGCATCCCAATGCACAGGAACCAAAAGAGAGGACTGAGGCTATGCACCAGGGAAAGATGAGATCCTAGAATCATACAAACAACCTTGTGTAGGATGAAGTATGAGATGCCCATTGTCAGCATTGTGACTCATGATCCAGATCCAGGGCAAACTGAGGAGTGGCCTTCCAGGATGAGGAGTGGGTCCTACACTGTGGTCTGAGTTTGGGGAACTTTTCACAGTTTCAGAAGCAGTCATTGTGTGGCTCTGACCCTGGGAACTAAATGGAGTCTCAGATCTAGTCTCCAGTCCAAATCTCAAACCAAAAGGGTACCTGAAGTTCTGTCTCTCTGAACCAGAAGGGCTTTTTAGCTGATTGATAGTGTCTGAATCCAGCATCAGTCTACTGGAACTTCCAACTAGGAATGTTGCTCAGACCCAAACCCAGGTCTGAAACTTGCAGAGTTGAGACCAAGAGGGTAGTGATCAGACTTTGCCCTGGATCAATCCCCTTTGGGAGTAAAAAAAAGGTTACAGATTTCCAGTCTGAGATCTTAGAATAACATAACACTCAATTCTCCCAAGAAAACAGCAGCAGGACCTGCCCAAAAATTCCCTCCAGAATCATAGCAAAACCTGGCACCAATAGTGTCAAAATAGACTGGAAGAATGAGAAAACAAAAAAACAATTCTACCACAAGTAGTTATTACAGAGACAGGTATGCTCAAGACACAAACCCAGAAGAGAATGACTCCAAAACATCTATCTACAAGCAAAGCCTCAGAGAAAAACACAGCTTAGGCACAGGTTCAATTAGAATCCCTGAAGGAAATAAAAAAAAGAGATCAGGATGCAGGAAATTGGAAGCCTTTGTATTCAGGCAGATTTTCCAGTGTTCTCCTCTTCAAACCACCCCTACCCCAAAATTTTGTCCTAAGAGGCTTAAGGGGTTTAAGAGCTTAAGGGAAGGTAAGAGAACAAAATAAGGAATACATATGTTTGTGTGTATATATATATATATATATATATATATATATATATATATATATATATATGTGTCTGTATGTGTGTATGTATATATCCATAACTGTAGAGAAAAACATCCAAACTTAATTGTAGCCTTGAAGAGGGGCAGGGTTGGAGAGGGAAAAAAAGAACAAAGCAAAAAGTGCACAGCAGAGAACAAATGAAAACTTATAAGGAAGCAAGAAGATGGACATTTCTCAACACAAGTATTATTTATCATACAGACTTTCTTGAAATGAAAATTTATTGTTACATATTTTGAATCTTCCCTTATGTTCTGCTATGCATGAGATCCCTTTTTTCTTTCACACTTTGTATTTAAGTTCCAATATTTAAGTTCATGTTATGTTTTTGTTTCTTTTCTCTGTTCTACATTTGTATTCTGGCCTTTGAGTCTAAAAGAAAAAAAGAATTTAGAAAATTTTAGAAAATAGAATTTAAAAAAAAAGAAGAAGGAATATGGGCCTGAGGGGAGGCAGAAAAGCAGAGCTGTAGGACTACACAAACTTAGGTGGTTGAACATTTAATAGTCTCTGATCAGATTTGACTAAATGCCTGAAATGGAACTATGTAGGGTCTGGAAAAACCTGGGAACTGCTAATGCTGATCAGACTTCAAAGCATCTGGAGTCTATTGATAAGACTAACATTGGAGACTTCTTGTGGGATTTAAACCTCCTTAAGGCAGAAAGCAGGTGAAAAGCAATTGTTGTTTAGCCATTTCCCATTTTCCCTCGCTTGGCCATTGTCCTGTTAGCTCCCAGAACCAGTCAGCCACAGAAATGGTGTCTCTCTGTTACAGAAGTTTCTACTTCAAGGCCAGTGTACCCTCCTGCCATCTCATGCCAGGAGATGATGTCACCATCTCAGCAATAGACTGCCAGGCCATCTGAAACTCATCAGATTACTTGGTCAAGGAAAGGAAACATAAAAGAAAAGCAAAGTTAATCAACCAGCCCTGGCACAAGTCTGCCTAGTTGAGTCCACTCTCCATATGGAGAACAGCATGTTGGGGCAGAAGAGAACCCTTCTCTGCTTTCAGTGAAAGGCAGAGAAAGCTGGAACCAAAAGACCCCAGTCAAAAAATATCTCCTCTAGTGAAAGATAGACTGAAGCTAGTGATGACAGTGTTTATAAAGCACTTTATTTACATAGCACAACATATATATATAAATGTATATACATAATATATAATATACATATACTAAATAATTTTATATACCTATAGGTAGACATATTTTGTATATAATATACAACATCTAATTTTATACATCTGTTGAGAAATTTGATTCATTGAGCACCCTACTCTATTCCAATCAATATTAATCGATTTTATAAGATGGGGTAGTGCTTATAAGTTCTGTATATTTGTCCCCAGAGTTGTGTGCTGCAGATGGTAAGATCCCTTGCCTAATCACAGGAAACTAGCTAGAGGCCCTCCACCCTTGTTTTTCCTTGTCATAGTCCCCAAGCCCAATGTGACAGAGGTGACTCAACTACTTAGAAAATCCTCAAATTATTTTTGTACCTCTGGATCATTCTCTCTTGTCCAGCATGAGCAGGTGGCCCCCTTATGACTATCTTATGACCACCTAGTCAGTGGAGATGCCCTATGTTTTATAACCATCTTATGACCACCTCATTAGGGGAGATAGTCCTTGCTTCACTCAACTTGTGACCCTGCTGACTGATCATTTTTGTTTATTCTAGTCTATGTATCATATGTCAACCAATGGAATTATTAGCTGTTCTTGAATGTTTATATATTTAAGCCTATAAAAAATAAGACCCTGGTGGGGGGCATCTCAGACCATGAGAAAGATCTGAGGTCCACTTCATTAGAGGAGACCATGGTCTCCTTTAATAAAGTACCATTGGTCAAGAACTCTGCCTCAGTTTCTCTTATTGTAGGTTAGATAATTTTTATTTCCACACTATACATACATATCTCTACATAGTATACCTATAATATAAAATATACATATAATATATACACATAATGACATATATGTATATGCACACACACATAGATAGATAGATAAATAGATAACTTGATCAATAAAGTCTTATTTGATCATCACAATACCTACCTGCGAGGTAGAGGCTACTATTATCCCCATATTTATAGGTGAGGAAAATGAAGCTGAGAAAACAGGGTCACACAGCTATTAGATGTCTGAGATGAGATTTGCACTCAGGACTCCTGACTCCGGGACCAGCATTCTATCCACTGTACAACCTAACTGTCCTCCAGAAAGTCTTCTGAGTTATCAAGCTCAATTAGAAGACTCTCAGCCTCCCCCAGATCTCCCATATGGTCTATAGGAAGTAGTCAGGGAATCATTGAGACTGCTCTGTACAATTCACATCATACATGTCAAGGATTTGGGTAGTTTCAAGTAGAGGAAGCTCAACCAAGGACTCTCACGGGGTAGAAGGGTGAAGTAAGGGAAACAGTTTTGAGAATTAAGGTAAAGAGAGATTGAGACTGAGGAAGTTGGCAGTTTTCAAATGTAAAAAGGACGAGGACCTGATTGTGATGGAAGGAAAACAGATAAAGTCAACATGTTCGGCCACTACTTGTGAGGTCTTTCTTCAAATTGACTGTCAAACTGGAAAGGGTGGGGTAGAATTACTGACCTTTAGACAAAGGCATTCCTATAGCTACACCCAAGTCACTGCATTTATTTATATGTATAGAAATGCCTCACACTTAAGTAGCATTTTCCTCAGAATAAGGTAAAGTTGGAGATATTATAATGCCTGTTTTACAGAGGAGAAAATTAAGGCACAGAGAGGTGAAAGTAATTTTATTAAGGTTACACAGGCCTAGAATGGAACCCAGGTATTCTATTTTCAAGTCCAATAATCTCTAACATATATCACAGTCAGTCAAATATGTGCCAGGCACTATATTAAGTTCTGGGGATATAAAGAAAGGCAAAAAAAACCCCAAACCAACAACAACCCCCAAACCCAAAAAACTCCAGCAGTTCCTGCCTTCAAGGATCTCACACTGTAATAGGGAGACAACATGAAAACAACTATGTTAGTCAGTTAATAAACATTTCTTAAGTTACTACTATGTGCCAAGCACTGTGCTAGACATTAGGCAAACAATACATGTTATTGAGTTGTTTCAGTTGTGTCTGAAGCTTCCTAACCCCATTTGGAGTGGTTTGTTGTTTCCTTCTCCAGCTCATTTTACAGAGGAGGAACTAAGGCATACAACTGGTACGTGTCTGAAGCTGGATTTGAACTCAGGTCCTTTTGACTCCAGGGCTGGCACTCTTATCTGTTGTGCCATCTATCTGCCCCCAAAACAATATATAAATAGGATAAATTGGGAGTAGTCCCAGAAGGAGGACTCTATGTCTTTCTCTTATTGATGTATTTTTTTTTATATGACTAGGATTTCTCTCAGCATTCCTTCCCCTCCCCATTCTCACATAAGCATCCCATAAAACAAAGAACATTTTTTAAAGAAAAAGATGAAGATATGATTTAACAAGAGATAGAGAACACTATAAAATGTAAAAGGGAAAATTTTGATTACACTAAATTTAAAAGGTTTTACGCAAACAAAGTCAATACCACCAAGATTAGAAGGGAAGCAGAAAGTTGGGAAACAATTTTTACAGCTAGGGTCTCTGATAAAGGTCTCATTTCTAAAATCTGTAGAGAACTGCGTCAAATGTATAAGAATACAAGTCATTCTCCAATTGATAAATGGTCAAAGGATATGAACAACTGTTTTCAGATGAAGAAATTAAAGTTATCTATAGTCATATAACAATACTCTAAATCACTAATGAATAGAGAAATGCAAATTTAAACAACTCTTATCAGATTGGCTAATATGACAAAAAAGGAAAATGATAAATATTGGAGAAGATGTGGGAAAACTAGAACACTAATGCATTGTTGATGGAGCTGTGACCTGACCCAACCATTCTGAAGAGCAATTTGGAATTATGCTCAAAGGGTTATAAAACTGTACTTACTCTTTGATCCAGCAGTACCACTACCAGGTTCATATCCCAAAGAGATCATAAAAAAGGGAAAAGGACCCACATGTACAAAAATATTCAAAGCAGCTCTTTTTGTGGTGGCAAAGGACTGAAAATCAAGGAGATGCCCATCAATTGGAGAATGGCTGAACAAGTTGTGGTATATGAATGGAATGGAATACTATTGTTCTGCAAGAAATGATGAGTGGGCAGATTTCAGAAAAACTTGGAAAGATTTACATGAACTGATGCTGAGTGAAGTGAGCAGAACCTGGAGAACATTGTACACAGAAATAGCAAAACTGTGTGAAGGTCAACTTTGATAGACTTAGCTCTTCTCAGCAATGCAATGATCTAAGATAATTCCAAGAGACTCATGATGGAAAATGCTATCCACATCCAGAAAAAGAGCCATGGAGTCTGAATGCAAATCGAAGCATTTTCTCCTCTTTTTTCTTTCTTGTTCTTTTCCCCTTTTGTTCTGATTTTCCTTTCACAACATGACTAATGTGATTATAGAGGTATCTCTTAGGGAGGCGGAGAGAGGAGGAAAGGAGAAAAAAAAGTTGGAACTCAAAATCTTGTAAAAGTGAATGTTGAAAACTATCTTCACATGTAATTGGAAAAAGTAAAATGCCATTAAGTGGAAAAAATAAAAACCATAAAAGAAAAAGAGGAAGAGTAAAAAATAATCAGCCAAACTGATCAATACATCCAAAAAATATCTGAAAGTACATGCCAAGTTCCACACCTATGGACTTCCCACCTCTGCCAAGAAATGAAATAAGTATATCTTCTTATTTCTCTTCTTTGGAGCCGTGTTTATTCCTTGCAATTTTGCAACATTCACTTTTGATTGTTGTGTTGTTTCTATTTACATTCTTTCAGTTATTGTGAATATCACTTGCCTGGTTCTCCTTACACTTACTCTGTATCAGTTCACGTAAATTTTTCTATTGCTTCTCTGTATTTACCACATTCATCTTTCTTGCAGTACAATAATATTCAATTACACTCCTCAATCTACGGTCACCTACTTTGTTTCTGATTCTTTGCTACCACACGTCTGGTGTAAGGGCTTTGAACCCTTTTTCAGGGCTGCTCATCCACCTTTGGTGTTCACCTGGCACTGAATTCTCACCTATGGCTCCAAGAAATTGTAGCATGCACAGCAGTCACACTCTAGTAAACTTTTTCCACAGATAGACTAAACCAGATAGGCTAAGCTTTGGATAGGCTAAAGGTAATTGATGGGCCACAAACTCATAAGTAAGTTAGGGGTGTGTCTACCCCAAGCATGTAAAGATTTCCCGCTTCACAAGGGGCAGATGAGAAGAATTTGTTTCAATGTCTATGGAGTGGCAGAAACAGGTGCCAAAGCTATCCACTGCATCTTGGGCCATCGACCATCATCTTGACTTTTGGCTTGACATTGAATATCAATGACTCTGGAAGAGAGAGTGAGACTGATAACTTTGTGCAACTTTCTGCCTCACTTAAATCCAATGCACACAAGTCAAGATGTCCTTAGTCCTCTTCAAAAATGAAGGACAAACAGCAACAACCACAAAAAAGTGATGCTATAAATATTTTGGTGAACATGGGGACTTTTTTCATATTAATGACTTCTTTGGGTTATTAAGTCTAGTAATGGAGTCTCTAGGTCAAAAGGTATGAACATTTTAGTGACTTTATTTACATAATTAAAAATTCCATATTGCTTTACATATTCCATTGCTTTCCAAAATGAAAGTACTCCGCAGTTTCACCAACAATACAGTAATGGGCATATCTTTCACAACCACCCCAACACTGTCTCTTAATCTGTTGTCATCTTTTGCTGATGTGAGGCAAAACCTCAGGGTTGTTTTAATTTTCATTTCTCTTGTTATTGATCATTTGTAGTATCCTTTCATGTGGTTGTTAATAGTTGGAAATTCTCTTAAGAAGTGTTTTTCCACGTCTTTTGCACACCTTCCACTATGTCTTGCTAAATCACAAATATCTTTTAAAAAATATTTTATTTTTTTCCAACTGTATGTAAAAATATTTTTAAACATTTGGCTTTTTATTTTTTAAATGTTTATTTATTTTTAGTTTTCAACATTTATTTCCACAAAATTTTGAGTTTCCAAATTTTTTCCCCATCTCTCCCCTCCCCCACCCCATAACACCTTGTGTTCTGATTACCCCTTCCCTCAATATGCTTTCCCTTCTATCACACCCCTCATTTCCCTTATCCCCATCTTTGACTATTTGTCAGTTGGAAACTGATTCAAATTTTTATAAATTTGGTTCAGTTCTCTATAGATTTGAGAAATGAGGCCTTTATTAGAGAAATTTGCTGCAAAATTCCTGACCCCTCCTCCTCCCAGTTTTCTGCTTTCCTTCTAATCTTGGCTGCAATGAATTTGTTTGTCAAACCCTTCTTAATTTAATGTAATCAAAATTATCTGTTTTGCTGTGATGCTTTCTCTCTCTCTTCTTTTGTCCTTATCCTCCCTCATCTATAGTTCTGACAATGAGATAGTTATGTTCCTTGTTCCTTTAATTTGCTTAACTCTTTTCCTATTTAAATCCGGTACCCATTTTGACCTTATCTTGGCATATGGTGTTAGATGTTGGTCTACACCTAGTTTCAAAGCAGAGAACTCTTAGTGATGATAATGTTTTAACTCCCACACATTCCTGTAGCCTATTAGTAAAATGCTTTGTTATCTCAAAATACTTCATTAGGCAAATTGTCTCATAGGCAATCAGAATAGAAGGAGCATTTCTTTTAATTTTACTGGTCATTTTTTTTTTTTACAATGCTGTGCCTTGGCAAGTAAAATATTTGTTGACTTTGGCAACTTTCTTAAGTTTTATTTCAGGTACCTCTGGAATCACACTCTACTCCCTTTTCTACTTCTCTGTCACCATCATCACTGTTGAAGCAAAATGGGGTTGCACAAGGTTGAGGGGCAGTTTGCATTATTTTTCTGTTTAACATGCTACATGGCCATGTTAGAGACAAACTTGAAACACAAAAAAGGTATCAAGAAAAATTTTTTAAATTTAAAATTAAAATTTCCCCTGAAGGAGTGGGTAACTTCCAGCATGGCCACTGGAAGGACTACACCCAGGTCAGTTTGGGGCAGGACCCTTATAGAATTTTGAACTTCAAATTTCTTACGATATCCCCTGGCCATGTGACTTCATGTTCTCCTCTGATAGGCTCTTTCTCACATAGCTCCTTGAACCTGTGCATTAGTTTCTGACCTCTAATCTGTCCATGCTAGGTTACAACCCCCCATCAAAGTGTGGGAATAAAACTTACTTCCTGTTTTCCCACAAACTCCTTCCTTTTCTCTTTATTAAAATTTTTGTTTCCACACCTAAATCCAAACAATACCTCCTCACTTTCTTTCCCCTATAAATTTTTCTCTTCATCTATCTCCCTTTTATATGAATAGGGTAAGGGAGCAAAGTTGACCAACATATTGACAAATTACAAGGGGGCAGTCCCCTTGTTATAAGTACAGATACGGAGATTCAAAGAAAAAGGTAAATTAATGAACTGTCTATTTAGAGGTTACATCTCATACAGCAGATTTGGAGAGGAACATCATCTGATGTAGTTTTCTGGTCTGGATACTCCTTGAAGCAGTCTTCAGTACAGCATCTCAGCATCTTCTTCCCTTTATCTTCTTGTAGAAATCCAGTTGTTCACTCTCCTTCAAAACTAACCTTAATATAATTTTAGATGACCATTCCTGTCACTCTTACAAAATCAAAATTAGAACTTTGGCCAATTGTCATGTTTAAGAAATTCACATTAGAACCCAGTTTTTACATTTTATATTAATTCATAATTCACTTCACCCATCAGGAGGATGAGATTTCACTAAGGAGTCAATAACAGGCTCTAGTATTTACATAAATATAATAACTAATCATTTTTAACACAGTATAATATCATATCATAAAACAATTCCAACTTCTGGTCAGGTGATGCTTCTTTTAAAGTATTTACAATATAGACTACAAACCATTTTTCTTTTAACATTAACCAACTGAGACAAAATAATAACTATGCATGCTAACCTCATAGGTCCTCAATCTAATGGTTTCCATGCTATTGCTAAGAATTAAAGAACCCTCACTTATTGTTGTTGATCTGAAATTCTAAGCCTAATAGCTTAATTTTGGACTTAACCTCAGATGTTCCTCTATCAACAATCTTTTAATAGATCTAGCTTACAAAACTTTTGATTATAGGAAATTGCCATTAAGAGTAGAGACATTTCAGGGAAACATCTCCCTGACTTCATGAAAATTCCAGGTAGGAGTAGATTGTCAACTGGCATCCAGCCAGGCTTAAAGTCTTCCAGGTGTCAGTGGGGAAATTGAGTCAGGAGAATCCTACCTCAGCCCAGTCTGAACAGTCCCTCTCCCAACCTTCCCATGAGATCACCTTTTTGCAGTTCATACCAGCATCTCACAGGCTTACTGGCATCATGGATCAGTGGCTCAGACCACCTCTCTTGCTATCCACACCTGGAGTTAAACTCAGAAGAACAGTTAGTTAATAGTCCCATAAAATCTTAAAATAGCAAGCTCCAATAATTAGTTTCAGATAGATTATAATTACACATTGACTAAGGAACATCTTTTAAAGCAAGTCTTAAGAGGTTTACAGGGGCAGCTAGGTGGTGCAGTGGATAGAGCACCAGTGCAGGAGTCAGGAGGACCTGAGTTCAAATCTCACCTCAGACACTTGACACTCACTACCTGTGTGACCTTGGGCAAGTCACTTAACCCCAAATGCCTCATCCTGGGTCATCTCTAGTCATCCTGATGAATATCTGGTCACTGGATTCAGATGGCTCTGGAGGAGAAGTGAGACAGCCCTCACTCAAAACAAAGTCAAGTGCAAGTCATGTCATCATTTCTCTGATGGCATGGTCTTCTTTGGCAACAAAGGATGAACATACAAGAGGCTTACATGCCTTTCTATACATGTTCTAGTTCCTAATTAAATAACAATCATAAGTTATTGCTCTAATAGATTTACATCTGTTTCCCAAAGTACTCTGTTCCTTTCTAGCCCTGTTCAATCTAAAAGAAGGAGCTACACATATGATAAATTCAAACACTAACTTCAACTTATGTTCATGAAATGAATTCAAATCAAAACAAACATTTAACTTTTCCATCAATGCCAAATATTACCAGAGGTTACCTCCCTCTAAGAAACTTAGACTGAAATTCTTTTCCCTGAACTAAAGATATCTCTGAATTAGTCTCAGTAACTTGATTCAGTCAACAGTATTTACCCAATTGTTCTTTGTAACAGGTAAAGACTTTATTCCAAGTTGGGACCTTTGTCCATTACCCCAAAAGAGTTTTAGTCCCATTTGTCTAAAAGGCTCTGGAAAACCTCACCTTGAAAACTCCTTGGTTTTCCCCATGTGAACTGGCTCTCTGAGGCCCACTCTATCACTATTCCCAAATATCTCTTCTACTTCCCACTCTTAATCCTATCAATCCAAATCTCCAGGTCAATCCTATCAACCCAAATCAATCCACACCACTCCCATCAAGACCATTCCTGGAACCCCCCAGACCACCTGGGGCCCCCTTTCCTCAGTAAAGGACTCCTTCCCCTTAGTCCCTCTGTAGATAAGATAGAATTACAGTTAACCTTAAAGCCCAGTTTTGTTCTATGGAACAATGATAAAACATCATATTTATACTTTGCTTTTCTTTCCTTTATCTGATTATTCCCAATACATTCAGAAAGAATGTTCCCAAAGATTTTATCTTTCACAAGACCTTACCAGAGTACCCATTTACCCAAATAATTGAAAACAACAAGATTCCACTACTTGTGTTGTGCTTACATCTTAAACTATCTGCTTTTGTTATGGAAACATGCCATGAAGATGAAAAGCAAGGACCAAATCAGATATCATCTCCACCTTATAACCAGACGCAGAAATAACCAAAGGGGAAAACATTTCTTTTCAGAAGAACACAATGGGGAAACTGAATCAGAAGGACATGCCTGTAACAGTCACATTCCTATCTGAGTAATAGAACACAATTTGTAATGGTCCCAGAGGCTTTGCATTTGATGGCAGGTTTCACTAATCAAGAATATTACCAGGACTTACATCTTAGATCTTAAATGTGTCCTAAAAATCAATCACTAGAGATCATTTATATGTATTTTCAAATTCTTACCAAAGCAAGTTCTTTATTTAATCTCCTCAGCTGCTGGGGCTATACTTTTTGACTAGCCTAAGGATTGCTCCTTTCCCCACATTTATGCACAGTATACCAGCTTTAGGTTTTAGCATTAGAACTATAAACAGCTGTGGAACTCCATCCTATTGCAGCTTGATTTCACAAACCTCATAAGCAGCAAAAGTTGTATATGAGTTTTGTGTCTCCTGTAACAGCAGGGACATGACTGTGAGATCAAGCATGCCTCCTTGGGAACCCAGCTGGGCAGAAAATCCCCTAAGTAAATTGTATAGAATTATATATCATAAAGACAGAAGAATGGGTTGTAAAAGTTAAATATTGTAAGAGTTGTAAAAGTTATACATTGTATTGTATTCTGTGTGCTCTCCCAGGAAATGTATGCTTGCATCTTCTTATCTTGGGATGTAACCATGACACTAATTTCTAAGTAAAAGTTGACTCCTGAAGGGGTTCATGGCAGTCACTTGTTCCTGAGCCTGCCCAGGCTGTGCCTTGGTTTGTTTGGTGTCTGTGTGTTCTCTTCTATTCCCACAGTACTGTACTCCTGTCCCCTTATAGGTGACCCCTGTTCAAACTCTGCTGTGCAGGATACAGCATCTGGCACCCAAACCAGGGACCTGAAGGGACATGTTCGGAGGCAGCAGGAGTCGAGTGGGCAGCCCGATCTCTCCCGGGGTCATGACCAGGATGAATAATGGGTCAAGTACATCCTACTAGGAGAAGTTATGTTAATTTGTTGAAATGCTTGGTAAAGCAGTCAGGGTCTAAGCTACAGGAAAGTAGTATTGAAGAAATGGCAGATGAGATAATAAAAGTTAACCCATGGCTCCCAGAGGAAGGAACCATCGACCCAGAATACTGGGATAGAATAGGTAAAAACATAAAACAAACATGCAGTATCAGCAAGCCTGTCCCTCTCTCCATAATATCTACCTGGGGACTAGTTAAACATGCCCTGGAACAGTTAAAATGTCCAGAGGACGCTTTCATACTACCACTCCCCTTCCACCTTTATCTCATAGGCCTCCAACAGCCCCCATTTCCTCCCTCTCCCCTTCCCCTTAAGGATTTCCTGCAGATTATAGCTGAGCTGCAGATTATTGCCAAAACACTAGAAACACAATCTGAGGACTTTAAAGCCAAAAGGGAGTTTCAAACAGCTTTCATCTCAAACCCACTCCCCACCCCTAATGTGGTAAGGGACTGCAAACCTGATATTTGTCACTATTGTAAGAAACAAAGGCATTGGAAATCTGAATGTAGTACCCATCTCAAGGTTATGAAAAGTCAGAAACTTCGGGGGCACCAAGGCTCCCCACCCCTCCTACCACCGTAGAGGTGCACCCTTATTTTGTCAGATCTTGAATCCTTGCAACCCCTTTTTCCTTGGAATTATAATAACCAATTCATGATGGGGATTTCTAACAAGCTTCTGATTCCCTCTCTCTCATCATTAATTATCAGTTTGTCTGTCAGTATATGTCTCCGTTTCATGTGTGCTGTGAATGAGTCTGTTATCTTGTAAGTTTTAAAATGCAGGCAGCCAGAGACTTTTAAGCTAGGGAAATAAACAAAACGTTAAGACTTTTCCTTGTTCTGGTCTGGCCAACCTGGAATTACAATGAAAAGTTAAATCATCTTAGTTTAAATCATTTTAGCAGATTTTGTAGGTTATGAGGTTAATCATTAAAAAGTTTGGAAACATCATTTGGAATTACTGGGAAAGAATTCTTAAGACTGTGGGTAGCTGCAGGAGCTTACCTTGCTAAAACACCCCCTCCCAATCCTGATCACTTAGCATTCCCCACTCCCAAAGTTAAGAGAGTATCTCAGAATGGAGATTTTTAACAGTCACAGAGGTTCGTGTTAACTCTTCTCATTTCAGATCAAATTATAGAGAAGAAAATGCAGGGGAAGTGTGGGGGCAGCAATTAGCAGACTGGCAGTGATTCTAACAGCCCTGTGCCCTTGGTCACCTTGTAGCCCACCCTTCTAGGTAAAGCTTGGAAATGTCACCTAGGTCCTATACATTCTCCACACCCTGTCCCAGCGACTGAAACCGCCCCAGGCTAAGTAATTCTGCAGCTGTGGGGGAAGGGACAGGTGGATGGATCAGGTCTGTGTCATTCATTCACTAAGTTCTGCCTACCAGAATTATCACCACTGAGACACCAGTCTCTCTGCTCTTGGTAAACTTCATACTTCTTTGTTCCAATTGCAAAAATGTGTTTTATTTCTGTTTGACCCATTTCATGATTTGTAAAGGGAAAAATAATTATGGTTGTTATGATATAATGGTTCTAAAATGCTTAACGCAATGATTGGTATATGTTACATACATTATTATTATTTCTTTCTAATGTAATTGTTAACTTTGAAATGGTTTTAATTACCAAAAGTAATAGATCAATAATTTCTGGAAATGCAAATGATATCACCTGAATTTATTGTTGTGTTATTTCTAAAATTGTATTGTATTTCTGAATTTCTCTCAGACTGTAAAATTTGAGAGACCATTGTGAGGTAGAAGTGTTGTCAAAGCAATTTTAATTTGGATCTTGTTGCATATGAACTGGACTTTTATAAGGATGTGATGAAATTAGATAATTTGATATTTATTATAATAGTAGATTTTTCCATTTGAAATCTTGACTATTATGAAAATATATAGTGATTCAAAGTTATAGTTTCCCCATGTTATGCAAGGTGATTTAGAAATGCATTGACCTAATGTTCTTACAAAACTTTGTGCAAAAGTTTCTGTGTTGTAGAAACTCCTCTTATTGAGCAAATAAGAATCCCTTTAAAAAATAGGGCATGATTTTCAAGCCTATTTCATCTAAAAGATCCATTTGTGTACGTTAATTTGAAGGTTTAGGGACTATCTATGTGAAATGCCAGAATGTACTTAATTCCTAGTAATATATTTAAGGAAAATTTGTTATTGTGATAAGGCTAAATTAATTGGATATGTCATTCTTGACTTACAGAAACTAAATCTCCTTTCCATTACAAACACCTTTGTGATATCTAGGAACTCTGTAATAACTAAGAATTTAGTCTTGTTATGATACTTTGTGAATTTGTGTTACTTTACACCAACATAGTTTAATGAATCCCAATTTTTAAGGTTTATTTTTGCTTTAAGGAGGAAGAAAGAGTTATCTATCATTTTAAAAAATTTCCAACTAATTTTCTTCATAAAAGTTTAGTGAACATCAGAATAAATTTAAATTTTTTTTTGAAGAAGGGGAAATACTTTTAGAAGAAATGTTTTGAAAAATCTTGTGTGATTTTTTTGAAGGTCTACTAAATTTTCAAAATAATTTATTGTTAAATTAGGCTGTAAAGCAGAAGAGATCTTGATGTTTTGATCTGAATTTGTAGTCATTCCATGGCCTAAGCAAAAGTTAAAACTTGTGTTTGAAGTTATTTGAAGATTTAACTCCTGAAGTATCTTATTTTTCTAGAGTGAGTATAATTAGGGAAGAATAACAAACTTATGAAACAAAGACATAAATGCATCAGTCTGTAAGGTTAACCATTAACCTCTTTGCTTTGTTCAAGTTATGCTAGTAAAAGTAATAACTTATGACCTATCTTGTCTTATGGTTAAAATGTAAAGGAAAGCTAGATAATCTGAAGAATAGAATCGAGAGATTTGGAAAGATATATAAAGCTTTGATTTAAAATATAGAAGGCAGATAAGGTTTGGGAACAAATGTGGGTTCTCTAAACCTCTCTTGTCCATAGATAGTTGTTCTGGATACTTTTAGATCAGTTTTAGATTGCTTAAATATGTTTAGAGAGTGTGAGGAAGTATTTTAAGAAGACAGGAAAAATTATGTAAATTGATTTGATAAGTCATAGCTCAATCAAATTTGAGATGGTCCTATCTGAAGGAAACCAGCCAATATTTATTTGCTATTTCAAGACCGGGACTGCAATTTGCTATTGTTTTAGCTCTGATTACAGGAATAGTTGTCCAAGTTATCATAAAGCCAATTAACATGTGCTGCAGGCTGAGAATGGTGGATGCCTAGAAAGGTTTTGAAGATGACCTTGGACATGACCTGGGTAGGATCTTCCTAACTCTCTTTCCCAAATGTGCTATTCTGAAAAAGGAAATTCCCCACTTGATTACTCCTAAGTCTTGCTTTCAGCACCCAGCGACCACGATTGGCTGTCAGATAATGGCTCATTCCTGGAATCAAACAGAGCTAAGAAAGTCCTTTCCTTCTGTTAAGATATGACACTGTCCCTCTTTTTTTTTTTTATAGCAAATCTCTATAATCAAGAAGTTCTGTAAGTACAGTACCAAGTCTATTAAATAATAGATGGATACTGGAATATCTCTAAGTTACTATAATGAGATGCAGGAATGAATAGCTTACAACTTTAACCTATATTCATGGCCAAATAGATATAATATAGAGATAACATCCTCCAAAGGAAGAAACCATTAGACCAGGTAATAAGACAAAGATGTAATGCGATAGATGTCTAATTAAATAGGAGAGCAAATTATGAGGAAAAGCAACAGGATCATACTGATTCCTCTAAGAATTATATACAGATGTATATGATTGGCAGCTAGAATTTATCATGTTTTTGATAATAAGATCTCAAATTTGGGTTTTTGCACAAAATTGTATAAGATAGTGGTAAAAACAAGTGAAATTATTTCTTCTCTCTTAAAGTATCCATCCAATAATTTTAAAAGGCAGATGACTTCATTTTATGGTTAGACCTTCACATTTTAAAAGATTCTTTTGGCAGATACAGGATTTGGGTAAGGATAGAACAGCAAATGATATACAAACTGAAATTCTATGGAGTTTTTAAAAAAGGGAGAAAAAGTTTTAAGAGGTTGTACTAATTTATATTGTCAGAATTATCTGGGAACTCTTAGATCTGAACCAGAGAAGTAGAATTCCCTTTTTGAATTTTCCCAAGAATAAAACCTATTCAAAGAGTTGCTATGTAGGCATCAGAGAACTGAATGAGACATCTGTGATTCAAAAAGCGATGTTGACATGGACATTAAGAATGGATTACTGTGATACTAGGAACTTAATGTTAGGTTAACATTGGTAATTGTTTAGTTAGCACTGATTTGTATGATTCATGTTTAAGTTTTCTCGTTTATCTTGGTGACATGTAAATCTCCCTCCTCAAAATTAGTCTATTGTGAACCATCTAAGTTCTAATCTGTACCTAACTTAATGTAATAATGCAATTTTGTGAACCATGAGAAAAACTTCATTGTGTTGTTTGAATCTAGCCCTGCATGACTGGGAAACTGAACTATTTCTATGTACCTTTAAGCCATGTTAACTATGTTATACTGTTTCCTCTCAATTATCAAATCATGTGTCTTCTGGGAGAACCAGTCAGGTCTTTCTGTATAGACTCTTGGATCCATCTGTGACATCCATTTCCCCTGCTCCTGATCCCATAGGAGACCTTGCTCTCTGGTTTTGAAAGGGCCTGAAAAAGATGACATCAGATGTGGACAGCTTTCCCAAGAGTCCAGACCAGATGCTCATGAAGAGCAACTCCCTCTCTCCCTGAACCCTTTGCCAGGACTTTGAACCAGTAAAGTTTTTCCATACCTTTCTTAGTCTACAGGTAAAGTCTTCAACTTGCCTTTGACTAAAAGGAGGAAATGATAATATTTAATATCATTTTTGGACTTTAATAAGGTTCAGAACTTGAATTAATTAATCAGAAGAAGAGCCTGAACCTAACAGTCTCTTTGTTCTTTGAAGAGTACCTCTTCTTATGTCAACAAGGCCAGATAGAACTGACTTAGCATATTTTATGAGACCCTTAACCTAAGGCACTATCCTGTATAATGGAACTTTTTCCATATCTTACTTAATATTTTGTGGACATGTACTATGTTATGGCATGTTAATGGTAAAGAAAACACAGATATTCTGGGTCATAATTTCAACTGACCCAAGACAGTCTAGATACACCTACCATAACGAATTAGACAGTCTAAAAGAGGCCATATACTGACTTGGAAAAAAGGTAGAGGCTATACAAGAACAGGTGTCCTTACCTTGTTGTTTTAATGTAACACAATATTGTATAACTACTCTAAAATATAATTCAAGCTTATATAGTTGGACCCAGATTAAAGTTCATGTTCTAGGAGCTTGGAGGAGATACAATAGCACCCTTGATCTACTGAGATTACACGATGAAATTAAGAACCTAGAAAGAGCAAAATTAAACTCAGTCACTTCCTCTATTGCAGAGGAATGGTTATATGAAATGAAATCCTTGATCCTAGACCAATTTTTTGCCAAGAAATGTGCTTGGTCTTCTTGGTTTCTGTATAATAATAATTTCTCTACGTTGTTTTCTTGTAGTATGCAGAATATCAATGAAGACTAGGACTGCTCTTCATGAAATGCAACCTCAGATCACTTTATCCCTCCTCCTTCATAAGTTACAGAAAACAAAAGGGGGATATGTGGGACTACATCCTGCTGCAGCTTGATTTCACAAACTTCATAAACAGCAAAAGTTGTATATAAGGTTTATGTCTCCTGCAACAGCAGGGACATGACTCTGAGATCAAGCATGCCTCCTTGGGAACCCAGCTGGACAGAACATCCCCTAAGTAAATTGTATAAAATTCTATATCATAAAGACAGGAGAATGGGTTGTAAAAGTTAAATATTGTAAGGGTTGTAAAAGTTATACATTTATTATATTCTGTGTGCTCTCCCAGGAAATGTATGTTTGCATCTTCTTATCTTGGGATGTAACCATGACACTAATTTCCAAGTAAAAGTTGGCTCCTGAAGGGGCTCAGGGCAGTTGCTTGTTCCTGAGCCTACACAGGCTATGCCTTGAACAGTTTGGTGTCTGTGTGCTCTCTTCTATTCCCACATGTGCTCCTGTCCCCTTACAGGTGACCCCTGTTCAAACTCTGCTCTGCAAGACACAACAAACAGCAAACTTACAATTTTCATAAATAATAACAAAGTTATTTTAGCTGTGAACACAAACAATAAACTTCCGATGACATCAATTGCATTTTCATATCACGTAAAAACTATTGACAGAAGGATAGGCTGTCTTACCAAGTGCAGACAGCCACTGGCTGGCTTCTCCATTCTGACCCATCCCTATTCACTCTCTACCCATGGCTGTGGCTATGTGCTAAACCTAGACCCTTCCAGGCTGTAGCTGCTATCCCTTTAATAGAATCAGGATAATAGCTTCTACTAGCCAGTTTTGAAAAAGGGCAGTTTTCCTTTTTTTCCTGAGTCATTTCCTTAATTTTTTAAAAATTTACTTGCTTTTTAAATGTGGTTCTTAAGCCTCCTAACAAGCAAATTATCATATGATCTCCCTTTCCCTAATCTTCACTCTTCTTCTAATCCCATCCTGGGTATTGTGGGGTCACTGCTAGCCAAGTGATCAGCTGACACCTGAGGGGCAGTTCTAGCTACAAGCATCTCATAGTCTTTCCTGAGAACAGGATCCTGACAGAACTCAACTAGGGCCATTACGTAGGAAACGTCTATTCATTTTCCTTCTAGGCACACAGGGTAATTCTAACTGTAAGAGTATTCATTTCCAAAGTCCCCAAAATGGACCATGCTTTGTTGCCCTCTAGGTGATACTGAGGCCATACAATGTTGCAAAAGAACACCAGTTTTTTCCTTTAAGTTCTTTAGAGAAACTAAATTTTTCCCCAATTTTGTAAAAGACAAATCCAAAGGCAAATTTTTGGGGATTCAAGAAGATTGACCCATTACAGGCCTGGGGCTAGAAGTCCCTCCCTCCAAAGGAGGATATGGGAGTAAGTCTTGGAAAAAGATACAAGAGAAAAGAGGTAACTGATGTTTCTCTAATTCCCTAGCACCAAGGGAATTCAGAGAGTTCAGCACACACTTCCCAATAGGGCATGTGTCCCTGTCTATGCTTTGGATGGTATGCCCAGGTCCATGGCCTCGAACACAGTCACTGGACCAAAAGCCTGAGTGTAAGATAACCTTCTAACTGCCTGATCTACTGGGACTGGGGTCAGGTTCAAAAACTGCTTCCAAGGTGCTTGGAGAAGGAGAAGGAGAAAAGGAAAGGGAGAGGCTTCCATACCTTCCAGTCTTGACTGGAGAGGAGCTGTAGTTCCTTGTCTCTTATTTTCCAATTCCCATAAAACCTTTATATAACAAATTAACTTATGAATACAAATTGAGTAGGCCTCCCAAAAACCATACAAAAGATTTTATAAAGTACTTCTTAATACAACAAATATTTTCCTCTCTTTAAAGAACAGTTTACAATTTATCACAACCCTCTTGAACTTAATTGACAAAAATTACAAGAAAAGACCTAAAACCAAGGCCTTTTCACATTTGCCCATAAATTTCCTTTTACAAACTTCCTTTTACATACTTTTACATGCTTTTGTAAATGCTTGATTCATAATAAAAACAATTTTAGTTAAAATTTTCTTCTGAACAGCAGAAATACATCCTTAGATGGAAAAGGTTTGAATATATATGCGTGTGTGTGTGATTTTCAAACCTTTCTATATATATATAGTTAAAGGAGTCTCATTTTTCTCAATAATAATTGTACAATGAAACTCCTACACAAAATGAATTTAATTATTTAAATAATTTTTTAACCAAGTCATCATTAATTAACAATGCAATTCCTACTATAACAACATTAAGATTTACTTAAAAATTTAAACTAAGTTTACTTAACACTTAAAATAAGCCATTACCCATTCATTTGAATGTATTTCCGCATGACCTTGCATAGTAATTTATCTCCTTACCACCATGTGGGCACACTCTATCACCTCATCAGATAGAGTTATTTCAAATATGATTGAGCTATTAACTATTAAATCAAGTTAACAATTTATCCCTATTTATCTATCACATCCTTTTAAAATCCCAACGTACATATAGCAAAATCCAAATTTGAAAATTGTGTAACCATTATACTAGATTAATGTTGCATCTAACATATGCCCATTCTTGTCTCAAGTCCTTTACAATCATAAATACCAAATAACAGTATCTTTTTCTACTGAATCCTGATAGGAAGAGCATTCTCAGATGCTACTTTGCATTCCTTTTTTTCCCTTAAGTTAAAGAAAACTTCCCCAGAAGGACCATGTGGCTGGCCATTTTCAGCTCTGAATAGCCTACTCCCTTTTACTCTACCTCCTTAAAGAGCTGAAACACCATTCTGTGGCTCCCTCCCAATCCCACTCCTCCTTATACTAGACAAGGAACTTTCCCAATTAACTCAAACTGGGAGGAAATAACCTTCCCCTTGTGCACATGATCTGAGTACAAAGATAGAGTTAATGCTTCTAAAAGGAATCACTGAAATTCTTAAGTGAATTTGCAATTTTAAACACATTGTCTTCTGGTATCAGATATGTTTTTTTTAATTTAGCCATAAAGTACAGATTTTAGCTTTGAGATCTCATTAAATCATAACTCAACTTTTCACTCCAGACTGCCAAATAGAGGATTTTATATTTGATTTTGTAGGCCATAGGAAACTGCTGGAATTTATTGAATAGGGGGTAAAGTGATCAGAACTGAACTTTAGGAAGATAGATTTGGCAGCTGAGAGCTGACTAAAGTATGGGGAGATTTGAGGCAAGCTTTAGGAGAGGTCTGCCCCTCCCATATCTCAGGAGGAAAGACTCTCCCAGATTCAAAAACAAGTTTTGAATCAGTTTAATTAAAGAGCCTCCTTGCCCAGGCAAAAAGGCCTAAATAATTTAGTACTGACAAAGTGTGACTTCCAGCATGAAGCTTGGGAGCTTAATAACTAATAGTAATAATTACAAATCTCAGTAAATAACTTTAAAATTTTTAAATGCAATAACCTTCCATAACTTTGTCTATTGGTTTCCCAATCAAGCTGAACATTTTCTGATTTGAGATGGGGGAGGAGGGAGTACAAGGTTCAAATACATCCCACCCATATTCCTCCCCTCCTTTAATATTTCAAAGGAACCAAATACCCACCACCTCTTCCAGCTTCTTTGTTCCTTAAAAATAAATCTTAGAGGTTAAGAGCCTAACAATTTAATTTAATTTAATAATTTAACTAATAGAACCACATTTTTTAAAAGTTGAATACTGTGCAAAGAGTCAAAATCTTTCTTTTCTTATTCACAATTTCACCAGGGTTCTAGAAGGCAGAAAGAAAGATTTTTTTAAAGCAACTTCTTAAAAGTTTTCAAACTTTCTATTAGCACCATTATCAAGACAAATAGTAAAGCATTTTTTTTTCTCTCTCTCTCCAGACTATGTCTTTTACTAGGGTCATACTGGAAACTTTTCACCAAAACAGTAGAATGTACTAGAACTTAAGTTAGTCAACAAGCATTTATTAATCTTTTACTATGTATCAGTTACTTTCCCAAGCATTGAGGATATGAAGAAAGGCAAAAACAATGTCTGTGCCCTCAAGGAACTCATGTTCTAATGAGGGAAATAACATGTATCTAACTATGGACATATTCTCAGTAGGAAGAGAGAGGGAGGACAGGAAAGGACCTATGTCAGAAGTGGGATTTGAGTTGAGTCTTGGGGCTTGTTGTTGTTTTTTTGTCCTTGTTCTAGGACAGGGCCAATGACATCAGGAGAGTGATGTCTTTACTTTTAAGTGTATTGGATTTGTGAGGGGGAGCTGTCCAAGATCATCAGGCTTACTCTCCCTCCTCCAGAGTTATTGGAATCCAGGGGCAAAACATAGGTCAAGACAACTAGAGATGACCCCTGATGTAGTGGATGACCTTGACCTTTTTTAGCTAAGGTCTTTCCCAGGCCTCAATTTCTCTGAGGCAAGGCTCATTCAGTAATTAAAGGTTAGGTAAGAATTGAGGCAAAAGATGACCTAGTTTGACTTCATAAAAGAATCAGTCTGGGAGTGGAAGACCCTCAGAGTTTCTGGGCAGAACCGAAACTGGATCTAAACAATGAGCAACTGAGACTTGGGCTCTAATTGGTATATTGGTGAGAGCCAGAGTAATTTGGATTTAAAGGCATAGTCAAGTAGCTCACAAGGAGAAGGGAGAGCATTCTAGGAACTGTTAGAAAGCCAGTGGTTACTGGACTGTAAAATATGTATAAGAAAGCTAGAAAGGTAAAAGAGCTAGATTGTGAAGGGCTTTAAATGCCAAATAGAGGATTTTATATTTGATTTTGTAGGCCATAGGAAACTGCTGGAATTTATTGAATAGGGGGTAAAGTGATCAGAACTGAACTTTAGGAAGATAGATTTGGCAGCTGAGAGCTGACTAAAGTATGGGGAGATTTGAGGCAAGCTCTCATAATCTCATGCCTGGATAGTCCAGGTGTGAGACGATGAGAGTTTGCAACATAGCCTGCAGCCTGGAGGCCATGTGAAGCCCTTTAGGTCCTCAAGTGTTGCCCTTTGGCTGAATCCAGTGAGGTCGCAGGTTCCCCACCCCTGATCTAGGGTCATCTCTATGTCATGATGAGGCATCAGAGTAGGGATTTGTGGAAGGCTTGGCACATAAGTACTTAATAAATACTTTGTTTTCTTTCCTTTATTATTCATTTATTCAAGGAGGAGTACAAAAGGGAAAGGAGATGCCAAGTAGTTCAGTTCAGACCATCTGAGACTCTGGCAGGAAGCAAATTCAAGAGGTATAAATTTAGTGAAGTTTGAGTTTGTTTCTCCTCAGTATTGCTGATTTAGCACCACTCTGCAGAATAGACAAAATTTTGGTTGTATGTGCTAGGTAAATCAAATTATTTCTCCCACCTTGCCCTTCTAAGCCATCCTTAGGTCCCAAGAGTGACCTCAGAGAACTTATATCCAGCACTCATCCCAGAATACCCTTTCAATATTGCCTGCCCTCAGACCCTGGTGGAGATAGTCCAGGATGCTGAGCTCAAGAGCCTTGGGAATAGAAATGTTCCCCAGAAAACTTATCCTGCTTTAAACCTGGCCCCCACAGCCATCATCCAGGGAAATGGCAGAGAATGGACTTGCCATGCTTGTTATCAATAACACCAATGGTTAACCAATTTCCATTGTTAGTTTAAGAGCCCTAGGAATAGCAATATACCTCCAGACTACTGGCCTCACCACCATTATCCAGGGGAACAACTCCTGTGAAGGCCTCTATTTCCAGGTTTGGAGTTGGTAGAGCTGGTTCAGGTGTGATACAATTCACTTAGACCTTCTGTGTAGCCATTGGGAGCTTTATTGACCCAAAAAAAGCAAGAAAACTAAGTGAGAGTCTGATATTTGGGGGAGTTAGGCTTATATAGGGATTTCACAATGATGATGTAGTTTTAGAGGTTTTATGCGTTTGAAGATTAGGGAAAGGATGAGGAAAATAGATGACAGGATAGGAGACGCGAGAAAAGGGAGATAGGAGAAATTTTATGACCCAGGATGAGGTCCAGGATAAGGGGGAAGCTTTATGGTATTTTAAGCTAAGAGTTCAGGTTACAGGATAAACTAGGGACTTCACAAAGTACTGGAAAAACAACTCTTAACCCTTAGGGCACCATTTTTAGTCCCATCACTACCACTCAAAGTCAGTCAAGTCAGCCTGAGGCACTCTGATGGATAGATAGGAAACAGCATGGGTCAGGAAAGTCAAACACCTACTACCATGTCAACTACCCCCTCCCCTCAGGCCCCAATGGAGATAGATATTAGGACCCTGACTCAAGAGCTTTCACCTCCAGACCATCAGTCTGGGTTATAACCAAGCAATCACAGCCATTATCTGGGGAAGGAACCCTTGTAGAGATGTGACCTGGCAACTACTCCTACAAGTGCTACAACCCCAACATCCTAAGGGGTCATAGCTACCAAAGACCTAGAAAAGAAAATTCTCATTACCAAAGTTCCTGGCATTATCAAATAACTCAACATCAGAAATGGATAAGATTTATCACTGTAAATAATATTAAAGAAGATGAATTACCATATCCTTTGCTGCTAAACCAGAGGGACCATGGGATCTTCAAATCTGACTTGTAGATGACATCTGCTGTATGTGTTGTCTTTCATTATTAGAACATAAATTCTCTAATCATTGGGATTCTCTTGATTTTGTACTTGTATCCTTATTGTTTTACACATAGTATGCACTTAATAAACATCTTTTCATTCAGTCATTCATTCATGGATTGACATTAAAGTGAAAACACTAAGGGTTGAGTCAATATGAATCTTGTGGCAGGCAGGACTTTCTGGGAAGGAAATGGTGGAGGCCCTGGGGATTCTGCTGCATAACTGTATCCTTCCCTACTCTCTTGTCCAGGTTGCTGTTGCCTCTGTTGGATTGAGGTGTTAACCAAGGATCAAAGTGAGAAATATAGACCCCTCTTCAAACCATTTTGAACCCCCAAGACCTGAGAAAAGCCTAAAACCTGGGTTAGCCAATCAGGAGAGACATTTTGATCCACTCCTACCATAATGCTTTTAATGCTCTGGCATAACAGATATGCTTTGCTCTCTGAGTGAGCTCAAAATGCCCTTTCCTGGATCAGCAAATATAAGGCCAGATGAAGCCAACCAGGAACATTCTTGTGTTTATGACTACAAAGGACAAGATGCTTTGTACCAGACACTATCTTGCATAGTGGGACTTTTCTTACGTTATATTATGTCATGTTAATGGCAAAAAACCGAAAAAAACCCCACAGACATTCTGGATCTATAATTTCAATTGACACCTTGACATTCTCCTATCTCATTGTATTTACAACCTATCCAATTAAGAATTTTCTTTCTCATATCATAGTTAGCACATCTGGAGACAATAATTCTGGCTGACGTAGGCATCCTGAGTCAGGAAGGGAGGGAGAAGTGAGAGGAAATTGCTCTGAAAATATAAGGTCTGCTTAGATGACCAAAGCAGACTACCAAGGGAGTTCACGACACAAAAAAAGTCTAAGAACTTCTGCTCTGTATAGACAACAGGACTTGTTTCTAGCAAGTTGACATTCATAGTTTTCATGGGAAATAAATAACAAGAAAGAACACAGTTACACCCTGACATTGCTCTAGGTTTCACTAATGAGTTTCTATTAATGCCATTGACAGAATACTGGCACCTAGATGGGAAAAAACTAATATTAGTATATGAATTAGCTAACTAGTGGAATCCAGTTACAAGTATCCAAAAGGTCAATGGTAATTACTGGAGATTAGTACTCAGGAGAGAGGTTGTGCTTGGATGTATAGATTTGACAATCATCTGCATAGTTGTAATAATTGAACCTGTGGGAGATGATGAGATTCCCAAGAGAAATAACACAAAAGCAGAAAAGAGAGCATAGAACAGAGCCTCTGGGGACACTCATTCTAGGTTTCATTGAAGGATTCATATTAATGTTGGATTTATGCGGATGAGTCAAATACTCAAAACCAGACCAACAAATGCAGTTGATTCAGAGCTGGTGAACTTTAACCCCTTTGAGGAGTCGCCAAGATAGTGATCAGTTCTTTCCTGGTTAATAATGATTTTTCACTTATGTTATAAAGGGTTATTATCCCTTTACGGATATTTAGTTAATTTTTAACATATTTTATCTGCTTTGTGCCTGTGTCTATCACAGATGGCAATGGGGTATTAGTTTCTCCTCTAGTTTCTCTTCCTCCCAGCCATGGTATCTAGCAATGGGGCTACTTAATGAGCAGGAGATATCATTCAGCAGATTGAGGGTTAGTTAATTTTAGAGAGTTCAGGGCATTGTTGAGGAAGGACCATAAGACAAGTGGTACAGACATAGATACAGACACATACAGGGAGTGACTCAAGAGACAAAGGGGTTTTTATGGATTCAAGAGGGCACTTTGCTCTTGTGACTGAGTTTAAAGCTGTGGATAAGACTCCATGAGGAAAGGAGGGATATCAAAGCCTTGTAATACTGGAAGGTTCAGTTGCCTTGATCATCTATGTTCCCTACATATGTGCCTTAGTACCATTGTACTCTAAGTTTATGTCCACTCTTCAATGGACACTCTGTACATTTGTGGGACAGTGAGAAATACCCAGAGCTTGGTAAATGTCTCTGCTTTGAGATAATGGTATCTACTGCCCAACTATTAAGGGGAAACTCCCTTGTAGGGGTCAGCTAGTCACTGATAGGCTTTAGAGAGAATAGACCAACGAGTGGTCCACTGGTAGATAGGATGCCACCTAGTGATCAAATAACATAATATGTCCCCTCTCAACTAATACATCCTGCTCTCCTCTAATAATGGAAACCAGAGAATGGTCCTATGGTCTAGTTGTCAAGTCAAAAACATTTATTAAGTACCTATCATGTGCTAGACACTTGGACATCCCATTGAGACAGTCCATCATCAGTATTTCTATCTTGTATAGCATGGGACAATGGAAAAAACAATGACTGGACTCAAAGGAAGAAAGGAAATAGTAATTTACATTGTGCCTACTATGCGCCAGGTACTTCATAAATATTATTTCATTTATCCTTACAGCAATTCTGCCAAGTAGGTACTACTGTTATTTCCATTTTACACTTGAGGAAACTGAGGCAGACAGAGGTTAAGTGACTTAAGTGTTTGGGCTCAGATTTTAACTCAGGTCTTCATGATTCCAGGCCCAATACTTCATCCACTGCACCACCTAGCTGTCTCTAGGATGGGGATTAAAATCTCAGCTCTGACACTTTCTGCCTTTGCCCCCTTGGGTAAATCTCTTAATTTCTCAGAGTCTAATACTTTCATCTTTGACCCAGCAATACCGCTTCTAGGCTTGTACCTCAAAGAGAACATAAAAATGGAGAAAGGACCCACATATACAAAAATTTTTATAGCAGCATTTTTTGTAGTGGTCAAGAACTGGAAATCAAGGGGGTGCCCATCAGAAGAGTTGGAGAATGACTGAACAAGTTGTGGTATATGAACATAATGGAATACCATTGTGCTATAAGAACAGGTGAATTTCAGAAAAACCTGGAAAGACTTTTATGAACTGATGCTCAGTGAAATGAGCAAAACCAGGAAAACGTTATACACAGTAACTGCCACAGTATTCGAGGACTGTCTTTGATATACTTCACAGCAATGCAAGGACCTAAGACATTTCCAAAGGATTCTTGATACAAAAAGACCATTCACATTCACAGAAAGAACTATGGAATCAGAACACAGAATAAAATTGACTATTTTCTCTTGTGTTATGTTTTGTTTTGGTTTAGTTTTCTCATGGTTTCTCCCATTCATTTTAATTCTTCTGTGCAACATGACTAATGTGAAAGTGTGTTTAATAAGAATGTAAGTGTAGAACCCATATAAGATTAAATGCCATCTTGGGGATGGAGGGGGAAAAATTTAAAATATATGGGAGTGATTGTTGAAAATTGAAAACAAATTAATAAAAAATTAGCAGGGTTATACTGACTTCTAAGGTCTCTTCTAGTAATTTATTTCATCTCGGATTTTGTGATTCTCATATAAATGAAATGTATCTGGGAAACTGTGCAACATTCTCAATGACCCTGAGGTGCTCCCTGGAGCAAAAGCTGAACTCTGTCAAAGTTGTCATCTTGTGCTCAGCAGAGCCTTATCCTAATCTGCTCTTATTTTCATAGTGATGAATGCAAAATTTAACAGAAACCTTATAGTGGCCTTTGTAGAAGAGAAATTTCTGTGGACACTAGGTGGTGCTTATGTCCTTGGTAGCTTAAGGTTCAGCCAGTAGTCTGGGTGTATTTCCAACAGGGTGGGGATTTTTGCATGAAAAACAAAAAATTAAGCCAGCCCATTTCTATAAGATTTTAAAGTTCACAGATCTCTTTCTTTGCAACAATCTTGTTGTTCTAGTATTAAGCAGTTCTAGTATTAAGTTCTAGTATTAAGATTTCCACTTAACAGGTGACACTGAGCTTCTGAGAAATTAATGGAAGGGTCCTCCTGCGAAAGGATTAGCTTTGTTGTTTGGTCCCATTGGGTGAAACTGGGAGCATTGGGTGGAATTTGAAAGGAGGGAAATTTAGGTTTAAAGTCAGGACAACTTTTCTTAAGAGTGAGAGCTGTCTGAAAGTAGAATTGGCTGCCTCTAGGGATGACTGGCTACACCTGGTCTTCAAACAGCACATGGATGACCACTTGATGAATATGTTTTAGTGGAGATTTCCTTTTGCTTTATAGGTGGGATCAGACGGTTACTGTGGTCCCTTTCAACTCTAAAGTTCTGTGATTTTGATTCTTCCTTATGACAGCTTCCAAATATTTGAATATAGTTATCATGTGCCCCCTGGGTTTTCTCTTCTCCAGGTTAACCATCTGCAGATCCTTCATCCTACCCTGGTATAATGTGTATTTAAGAGATTGCACCATCTTAGTTGCTTTCTTATGGGCATCCAGTTGACCAGTGCTTCTCTTCTGCAACACCCAGATCTGCACACAGTATTTCCAATGTTGTCTGACAGGATAGAGAAGGGTTATCACCTCCTCTTCTTTGGAAGGTATGCTTATTAGTAGAATCCAAGATTACCTTATCATTTTGGACTGCCATATCACATTGCTGACCCATCTCAAGATTGGAATCCACTTAAACCTTTCAGACAAACTACCGTCTAATCATTCCTTCCTCAACTTGTAATTATAAAGCTGATATTTTTCATACCAAAATTTAAAACCTCAACTCTCTATTGAATTTCATCTTATTAGAGTCAGCCTAATGCCATAGCCTGTCAAGATCTTTTTATTTATTTTTATACATCTTAATTTTCTTTTCAGTTTTGAATTATCTCCCTCCCTCCATCCCTGCCCTACTTGCTGAGAAGGCAAGAAAAGTAAAACCCATTACAAATATGTACAGTCATGCCAAACAAATTTCCATATTAACCACATTTTTCCTCCCCTCCCAAAAAAAATAAGAAAGAGAAAAAAGATAAAAATAGGCTTCAATATATATTGGAGGTGGTAGTATGTTTCACCTTTAGTCCTCTGGAATTATGGAGGGGGGATCATTTTGTTGATCAGAGTTAATGTCTTTCAAAATTATCTTCACCAAATTGTTGTTCTTTTACATAAATTATTCTCCTGGATCTGTTCACCTCATTTTGTATCATTGCATACCAGGCTTCCTAGGTTTTTCCAAAATGATCTCCATCATTTCTTATAACACATTCATATTTTATCATATTTATATGCCATACCTTGTTCAGCTATTCCCCAGTTTATGGACATTCCTTCAGTTTCCATTCTTTGCTACCGCAAAAAGAGCTGCTATAAATATTTTTTGTACATATGGATCCTTTCCCTCTTTCTTTGACCTCCTTAGGCTATAGACCTACTATTGCTGGGTCAGAGAGTATGTATGTACAGTTTAATAGCTTTTTAGGCAGAGTTCCAAATTGCTTTCCACGATGGTTCGCAGCTCCACCAACAATGCATTAATGTACTTATTTTCCCACATGTCCTTTAACATTCGTAGTTTTCTGTTTTTGTCATTTTAGTCAATCCAATGGGTTATGAGGTAGTAACTCAGAGTTGCTTTGGTTTGCATTTCTCTAATTATTAATTATTTAAATCATTTTGATATAGCTATTGATAGCTTGCATTTCTTTCTCTGAAAACTGTCTCTTCATATCCTTTGACCATTTATTTGGGGAATAGCTCTTAATCTTTTTAAAAAATAAATTAATTTTTAACATTTACTTCCATAAGATTTTGAATTTTAAATTTTTTCCCTCTCCCTTCCCTTCCCCTCCTTAAGACAGTGTGCAATCTGGTATAGGCTCTACATATAAATTCATATTAAACATATTTTCACATTAGTCATATTGTAAAGAAGAATTAGAACTAATGGGAGAAAATACAAATAGCTATTATTCTTATAAATTTGATTCTATTCCCTATATTTTTTAGAAATGATGCTTTTATCAAGAACTTTTTGGATCTTGACACTGGTCATCCAGTGTCTTAGCTATCCCTCCCTGCTTTGCATTATCTGCCAATTGTATGATCTTACCATCCATACCTTTATGAAACTCTTTGAAAAGCAAATCATGGCTAAGCTTTTATCTAGGGCACTCCACTAGAGACTTCCTGCCAAGTTGACATTAAGCCATTAACAACTTCACTTTGAGTTTGTCTCTTTAACTGGTTCCAAATCCATTTGACTGCCTTCTAGTCCACACCTCTCTATTCAGAGTTCAAAGGGACCTCAAACACCATCTAATCCAGTGTAATACCTGAACCAAAATCCCAGCAGAATATAAGCTGCAGGCATTGCCATCATGACTCAACTGCCTACTCATTCTGGTACTTCCCTCAGAGCGTGGGGTCTTCTCACCCTGGAACATTCTTCCTCCATGCCAACCCCATCTCCCATTGGTGGGTCCTTTCCAGGGCCTCTATTTTAGAGAATGGGCTTAGGCTGGAGACGTCATTCCCCTCTTGGATGTACTCCTGACTCTCTGGATTTTACCACCATGCACCCATGTGGGCCCCTTCTCTCCCTTTCCCCTCTTTTTTCAACTCTCCTTTATGTGCTATCTTTCCAATCAGAATATAAGCTCTTTGAGGGCAAGGACTGTCTTTCTTTTTACTTGTATCTGTATCCCCATCACTTGGTATAGTCCCTGGTACATTGTGGCTATTGTTGTTCAGTCATTCAACTGCATTCTACTCTTTGTGACCCCATGGACAATACTGTCCATGAGGTTTTCTTGGCAAAGATACTGGGGTAGTTGCCAATTCTTCTCCAGTGGATTAAGGCAAACAGAAATTAAGTGACTTGCCTTAGGATCATACAGCTAGCACCTGAGACTAATTTGAAATCAGGTTTTTCTGATTCTAAGCCCATGGCTTTATCCATTGAGCCACTTAGCTGCTTCCCTGCCACATAGTAAGTGCTTTAAAATGATTATTCCCTCCCTATCTGCTCCTAGAAGTCAAAATTATTTCAAATTTTGTGTTTGTATCCCTAGGTCTTAGCACAGGAATAGCTCATAGGTCATTAATAAATACTTGTTGATTTGAATTGAACTGAACTCTAGGACATTCTCAACAAGTAGCCATCCAGTAAAGAATACCATTCAGGAAAACAATAACCCACTAGGGCAGCTCGGTGGTGCAGTGGATAGAGCACCAGTGCAGGAGTCAGGAGGATCTGAGTTCAAATCTCACTTCAGACACGACACTCATTAGCTGTGTGACCTTGGGCAAGTCACTGAACCCCAATTGCCTCATCCTGGGTCATCTCCAGTGATCCTGATGAATATCTGGTCACTGAATTCAGATGGCTCTGGAGGAGAAGTGAGGCTGGTGACCTTGCACAGCCCCTTCCTCTCTCAAAACAAAGTCAAGTGCAAGTCATGTCATTATTTCTCTAATGACATGGTCTTCTTCGACAACTAAGGATGAACACAATAGACCCACTGAAGCAGTGAAATGGCACAGTGGATAGAGCCCCAGACCTGGATTCAAAAAGACTTGAGTTAAAAATCCAGCTTCAGACTTACTAGATGTGTAACCCTGGGCAAGTCACTTAATTTCTGTTTCTTCAACTGTGAAAAATGAAGATTATAAAAGCTCCTACCTCCTAGGGTTGATGTGAGGATTTAATGAGATAATATGTGTAAAACTCTTAATGCAGCACTTGGAACATAGCAGCCACTTAATAAATCCTTATTTTCTTCCTTCCATTTGTCAGACTCCACCTGGGCTTCCCTTTTTAAGAGGAACATTAACAAATTGAAGTTTGTCCAGAAGAAGGTGAAAGATCTGGAAAGCACGTTCTATAAGAACAGGTTGAAGGAACTCTGTGTTTAACCTGGGAAAGAGAAGATTTAGGGGGACCACAAGGTGACTGTCTTCATGGGTTTGACAGGCTGTCATGTAGAACAGGGATTAAATATAACTCCAGACTATCTATGGAAGTTACAGAGAGGGAAATTTCAACTCAACAATTAGATCTTTAAAAAAAAAAATCAACTACCTTGTGGTTAGTGATGATATCTGATAATTATATAGTGCTTTAAGTTTTCCTAAGCATACGAAATATATCATTTGATTTGAGACACACAATAGTCCTGTGAAGTAGGTACTCAGATATTAATGTTCCCATTTTACAGATGAGGAAACTGAGATTCAGGGAAATTAGTTAGCCAACTCACTCATGGTCACACAGCTTGTAAGACCTTGAACCTAGGTCTTCCTAACTCCAGATCCAACTTGACTCCATGCCATATTGTCTCCCTTTCATTGGAAATGTTCCATCTAGGGCTATATTTGTTGTAAAGAGATTCCTTTATGAATAAAAGATTGCATTAGATGATAAAGACCAGGATATGATGGTGTCCTTCAGCAAAATCTTACAAGGAAAATATACTAGTATAATCAATTTTCTCTTTTTTGTTGTTGTTCAGCCTTTTTTAGTTGCTTCTGACTTTGTTTGTCATTTCCTTTTCCAGCTTGTTTTACAGATGAGGAAACTGAGGCAAATAGGGTAAAGTGACTTGCCCAGGGTCACACAGCTAGTAAATGTCTGAGGCTAGATTTGAACTTAGGAAGGGGAGTCTTCCTGACTCCAGGCCCAGCACTCTGTCCACTGTACCACCTATTGTCCAAATATTCTTCTGATTTCATGGTCTATTAGCAGAACACTCCCCTAATCTAATATTCTCTGCAATTTCTCTTGTACCTTTGAGATACTCACTCTGTCTGAACTCCAAAGTTCTTTCTAATTGTTGGAGTAACCAACCAGAATATCATACTTGAGATAAATCTTGTCTTTTTTTTTATTGGTTTCCATTCACACCATCCTCCACGCTGTCCAAATTAGTGGTATAGCATCCTTCCTAATCTCAATCGTCCTTCCACACAGTATAGCTTCTTCCAGAGATATGTTGGAGCCAACTCCAACTGTATTGTGGGGGGCAATTGTTAAATTTTTGGTATGAAATTGACAAACAGTACAAATTAAGGTTTGTTTTATTGTATTGTTGATGATGAGGGAAATGTTAATAATACAGATGAAACTCAAAAGTGTGTCATTTATACATTTTCCCCAGGGAGTCAATTGTTAAACATTTAACAGCACATCCCCAGCTTTGCCAACAAGAAGGGTCTTATAAATCATTAATTCAGCAAAGAGTTGAGTGCCTTCTAAGTATCAAAGACCATGCCAGACACTGAGGAATACAGAAGAAAAATAGAGAGGAGGTAGCATGGTACAGAGAAAAGAATATTGAATTTGGACTTGTCTTGGAAAGTTAATCTGTGACTTTGAGCAAATTGCATCTCTTTCAACTGTAGTTCTTCTGTACAATAAAGGGGTAAGATGGAAGAAGGAAAGGAAGGAAGGACTTTCCAGCTAAAAAATAGCTGTGATCTTATTAATGTTTGACCCTTGCCCTGAAGGAACTTATGTTCCAAGGTACCCTGTGATTCATTCCCGATTTGTCAGGGATGGGTAGGAGGAAAGAATGTGCAGTGATGCAATGGTAGGAGTCTGGCCTCTGGAATCAAAGGCTTTGGATTTTAATCTTAGTTTAATCCCATGTGACTTGGGCCAAATCACTTTTCTAGGCCTTGGTTCATAGGACCAGTTTTAGGGCAAGAAGAAACTTTAAACATGTAGGGCAGCTCAGAATTTTTATTGGCCAAAATACAGCACCAAAGCAATCAGTCCTTGCTGCTGATAGATATGCATAATAAAAACAGGAACCTGGGCTACGTAGGTGGAGAGCAATGACCTTGCCTTCCGTCTTTGTTCAGTTGTTTCAGTTGTGTCTGACTCTTTGTGACCCCATTTGGGGTTTTTTTTGGCAGAAATACTGGAAAGGTTTGCCATTTCCTTCTTCAGCTCGTTTTATAAATGAAGAAACTGCAAATCCTTAAAGCATTATATAAATGCTAGCTGTTATTGTCATTGGGGGCTTATAAGCTGTCATTTGAGTGGATATGGAGTCACAGAGGACCTTAAATCTGGGGTAACTGTTATGGGGCCCCACATGTGAGAAGGGGATACCTTGGGTGCTATAGGGGTCATTCAATCTAACTGCCTGAAATGATCAAACAACCAACCTGAATTTATTAAGTACCTAGAATCATAGGATAACAGATGTAGCACTAGAAGGAAACCCAATAATCCTCTAGCCCAGTGATGTCAAATTCAAATAGACACAGGGGCCACATACTTGGTTGTTGTGGTTCAGTTGTGTCTGACTCTTTGTGACTCCATTTAAGGTTTTCATGGTAAAGATACTGGAGTTGTTTGACAGCTCATTTTACAAATGAGGAGACTGAGGCAAACAGAGTAAAGTGACTTCCCCTAGGTCACACAGCTAGTAAGTGTCTGAGGTCAGATTTGAACTTAGATGGATCTTCCTGACTCCATACCCAGTGCCTTCTGTAGTATGGATCCACTTAGCTGCCTTATGAAGAACACTGCAGTCCACCTATTGATTTAGTCTTTAAACGTAATATTATCTAAGTTTAATTGTATTTAATTTATTTTGCTAGATATTCTCCAATTATATTTTCTGGTCTTGGACCACTTGGGAGTGTTGTGGGCAATGTGTTTAACATCTCCACTCTAGTCCAACTTTCTTTTTTTCCATATGAAGAAACTGAGATCCAGATTACAGATTTCTTGCCCAAGATTACATAAGCAGCCAGTGGCAGAATGAGATTTGTGCTCAGATGACTGTGAAGTGAGCACTCTTTCCACTGTACTGACTGCCTGCTGTGACCAGGCATTGTTAGTCATTGGATATAGGAATGTAAATACGATATAGTCCCTGCTCTCCAAAAAGCGTACGTTCTGCTGACGTGATTCACCCTGTTCTCTGATAAGTGAATACTTGTTAAATATTGCCATTTGCTGTACAGACAGTTCTCGCTCAACATAAATGGACTGTTCTGCAACCCTCCAAGGTAAAGTGATTTTTAAACTTTTATTTAAATTTAATATTTTTAATTAATAGATTTAATAAATTTTTGCTTATGGACACGAGGAAGGGAGGGAGACAGAAAGGGGAACTCTCCAAGGAGGGAGGAAGCAGGCACAAAGTTCCATGACACCTGGGGGACAGGATAGAGAACTGAGAGTAGGAAGAGGAACATGGAAGCTGAGGTCAACCACACGGGAAACTAGCTGAAGAAGTTGGGAGGGCAGTTAGGCAGGGGCTGGACACAGACATAGACAGGAGAGAGCAGGGCCAGGCTGGGAACAGACATGGGCACCCAGGTGCAGACAGAGAAGATAACACCTGGGGGCCCGACACCTGAGTGGGATGGACTGAGTGGGGCAAAGGTCTCCTGTCTCTGAGCTGGAGTCTTGATCAGGTGGTAGAGGAGGTGTCTCCATGTGTTCTGTTGCTTTCATTTAAAGGACTGGTTTTTCTAAAAGGGTTTTGCTTTTTTGTGTGTGGAGGTAGGGGGTGTGAGGTCATGGAATACCAAGCAGAGAAGCAGGAGTGGGGAAAGAGAAAGTACAGGACTTGTACAGTAAACTTAACATAGATTTATTTTGGAATATGGATTTCTTTCAGAATTCTTTGTATAAAGTTGAGTTTGCATAATGCAAAGTTATCTAAGTCAGAATGATTGGTATAGGCATCTAAAGAGGACTTTTCTGTTCATACCCAATTCACCTAACATGGAGGTACCCAGGCCAGGCTAGCCCCTGTTACATACACAAAATATTTGTCAGTGAAAGATGAGCAATGCCTGGAGGGAATCAGGAATCAGGAAAGACCTCTTGAAGGAGAGAGCCCATGAGCAGAACCTTGAAGGGAAATAGGAGTTATAAGAAATAGGGGGGAGGAAGGCATGCTTCCTGCCCAAAGGCACAGAGAGAGATGGAATATTGTGTACAAAGAAGAGAAAACAGGTCATTTTGGCTGAAATGTAAAGCATGTGAAGAGAAATTTTATGTAAACAGTCAGTTGGTCAGTCAATGAACTTTTATTAAGTGCCTACTATGTACCAGGCATTATGCTAACCATTCTAGACAGGTAGGCTACAGCCAGATTGTGAAGGGTTTTAAATGTCAAAACCAAGGAGCTTGTATTTAATTCTAGAGGTAACTAGTGGCCTGACATGATAAGAGTTGTGCCTCTAAAATGTCACCTTGGCAGCTGTGCGGAGGATGGTTTGGAGAGTGGAGCAGGGAGTCCAATTAGGAGATTGTGGTAATTGTCCAGGCAAGAGATCATAAGGTTCCGACCGAGGGTGGTTGTGGTGAGGATGCAGAGAAGGGGCTATATGTATACAGTGTCTCTTTGATGTGTTGTATGTAGAAGAAAAGATTCTGCTGGATGGTACAGGAAAATAAAGATTAAGATTCTTACTCTCTCTCCGTTGGTCCCCATCTTTGGGATGCGAGTTCCAACTACTCCCTTCCTGTAATCTGGGCTAATTTTCTTGCTCATCAGCACACTCAGGCCCTCAGAGGGATCTCCTTGAGCATTCTTGGAGTGGAACAAGGGTAAAGGTTATTATGGGTCTGCTGCAGCTCACCCATACCCTCAGCAGAGACTTACTACTGAACGCACTTTTTGTATATGGGAAAAACTGGATTCATGCTCTTACCCTCACTTTAGGAAGTCATGGAATATAAATCAATAAGATTCCTTTTCACTTTCCTCCAGAGTTCCCAGCTTGGAATGATCTTGACAATTTCAGAGAGCAGATCTTTTCTCTTTCTGTGTCTCTGTCTCTATCTCTCTGTCTGTCTGTCTGTCTGTCTCTCACACACACACACACACACACACACACACACACACACACACACTCGCGCTACTGGCCATTGCTCCCCTCTCTCACTTTCACATCCCACTCTCGAGAACGAAACACATACAAAATCAGAGATTGCTATGCTAACCACAATTTTATATTTGCTTTCACTATTAATTTAACAGGTAACTAGGTGGCGCACTAGACAGAGACCTGGTCCTGGAAGATCTGAAGAAAATCTGATTTCAAATCCAGTTGCAAACATTTATTAGCTGTGTAACTTTGGGCAAGTCACTTAACTTCCGCTTGCCTCAGTTTCCTCAAGTGCCTATCTCCCAGTATTGTTGTGAGGATAAAATAAGATATTTTTAAAGGGCTTAGCACAGTGTCTGGCACATAGAAGATGCCACGTAAATGTTAGTTACTATCAACATGATTATTGAAATAAAAACAAAATTTAAAGAACAGTCAAGGTCAGATCTTAACAGTTGTTTTCTCCCAGGCAGCAAGTGGGGAAAAGAGAACCATGCAAAAATCACCATCTGGTATCAGTTTTCCCAAATGGAAAGTTCAGTAACATCTGGTCTGTCTAGACATGCCTCCCATCTCCTCAGGCTCTCTCCCAGTCTTAGCAGGTAACAATGGGAGAGGCCTCATTCTAATGACTTCTCAAATGCCAGCAGTCCCACTTGCCTCCATACCCACTCCAGTCTCTCTCAAAACTCACATACAGGGTGTTGTGAAGATTAGATGAAATATTTGTAAAGCACTTAGCATCATACCTGGCACACAGTTGGCACTGTATAAATGCCAGCTGTCCTCATAATCTTCATTGTTGTGGATATTGTTAGAGTTCATATCCATGCCCGCCCACATACTACATTTTACAAGACTCATCTAGGGCAAGAAAAAGATAACAATGAATCTTTATACCATTGTCTCTCTTAGTCCGTGAATCAAAACAAACCGGAGATTTCCCTCCTGACTCATAGGCTTCATCTTAGACAACATATACAAAAGATGCTGGGGAGGTAGAATCAACAAGATTGTAAGAGCTGATCAGATATGGGTGAGTGAGTTAAAGTGAAGGGTCAAAGATGACTCCTGGGTTGTAAACCTAAGAGACTAAAAGAATGGTAATGTCCTTGACAGAAATAGGAAAGTTGGGAAGAAGAGTGTATTTAGGAGGAAAGGTATTGAGTTTGATTTTATATATGTGGAATTTGACATGCTTTTGAGATATCTAACCGGAGTTATAAAACAGGAAAGTAGAGATTCACGACTGGAGCTCCTGAGAGATGTGGGTTGAATAGCTAGATTCATAAAATCTGCATATGGTTGTTGTCCTTCATTCTAGAAGAGGACCAAAATGACATTATTATGAAAAAGTTCATCGTATCCGACTGTTACTGATCAGACCAATATGAGCTCGGAATGCTCTACCACATATTGGGCACAGATAGTCCTTGTGAACATTTGGGGGTGGATACTCCAAATTTGCTCATCCTACGTTCCTTTATGCTTTTTCAATTCTGCTTTGCTCATAGAACACAGCACCCTTTCTGATGTGGGCACACCATACAGAGCAGTCCTGTGCCAGTGTCTCCCATGTCACACAATCAAATACATAGTTCTTGAGAGAGACCTTGTGAGTATCCTTGTATCGCTTCTTCTGACCATCATGTGAACTCTTGCCCTGTGTGAGTTCTCCATAAAATAGTCTTTTGGCAAGCATACATTTTGCATTCGAACAACATGACCAGTCCATTGGAACTGTGCTCTCTGAAGCATAGTTTGAATACTTGGCAGTTTAGTTCAAGCAAGGACCTCAGTGTCTGGTACCTTATCCTGCCAGGTGATCTTCAGAATCTTCCTAAGACAGTTCAAATGGAAGTAATTCAGTTTCCTGGCATGGTGCTGGTATATTGTCCATGCTTCACAGGCGTAAAACAATGAGGTCAGCACAACAGCTCCATAGACCTTCAGTTTGGTAGTCTAATACCTCTTCTGTCCCATACTTTTCTTCGGATCCTCCCAAATACTGAACTAACTCTGGCAATGCATGTGTCAACCTCATTGTCAATGTATATATCCCTGGAAAGTACACTACCGATTATCTGCATATATTTGATAGTTGAACTCATGGTATCTGCTGAGATCACCAAGAGAGGGACTATATAGCAAGAGAAGAGAAGAGGACCCAGGGAATTTAAGGTCATGTGAGTACCAAGATGGTGGATTAGACATTTTCTCCAATCCCTATGATCTTTCAAACTTCTCCAAAACAGAAATTATGCACAAAAGATAAAACAACTTCAGCTATTTCCATGATCTAGGACAAAGAGAATCCAAAAGAAGATTAAAACCCAAACCAACCAACCCAGAAATCATGCTCACTGAATCTGAGGTCACTTATCACCCCTCCCCCACCTCCCATGTTACCATCAGTAAGGCTGCGCTAGCAGATCCAAGGGCATAACACAGCACATCAAAATCCACACCTGTACCCAGGTGCGTCCTCCTTGTTTTCAGTTTCATAAAGATCTTGGCTCTACACTATGAAAGTAGAATATGGGAGAGAATGCCCCCAGGTGCTGAAGGGAATGTTCTACTTTGTATTTATTTGCACACACTTAGCATGCTTAGATTATGTACTTATTTACATGTGTACAAGTTGCCTCCCTGATAGAATGTCATCTCCTTGAAGGCAGAGATTTCTTCATTTTTGTCTTTTTCTCTTTATTGCCTGGCAAATAGGTGCTCATAGATCATTTGGTTGACCCATTCTACATGAAGCTTTGCTGGTTCTTTGAGACTACTCTTTCCTTTTTATTTTTAATTTTAATTTAGCTATTTTTTTTTATCACCCATTAAAATTTTTAGTTTAGTAACTAACCAGAACCAGCAGAACAATAGCCCAAATGACTACAGTGATGTTAGCTAAAAGGAATACTATGTAGTAGGTACTCTTCCAGTCAGTGTGATAAAAAACCAGAAAATAATCAGTTTCTGCTCTTAAGAACCTTACATTCTACTGGGGGTGGGGCAATTAGTCAATCAGTCATTATGCTTAAGCACCTACTATGTGCTGGGCATTGTATTATGAGATGGGAATATAAATATAAAACCAAAATAATCCTTGTCTTTAAATAACATCAGGAATTGCAAAGTTCTTAAGAGAGACCTTGAGAGTATCCTTGTATCATTTCTAACCACTATGTGAATGCTTGCCCTGTGTGAGTTCTCTGTAAAAGTCTTTTTGGCAAATGTACATTTTCCATCCAAACAATAAGGTCAGCCCATTGGAGTTGCACTCTGGGCAGCAGAGTTTGAATGCTTGGCAGTCTAGTTTGAGAAAGGACCTCAGTGTCTGGTACCTTATCCTGCCAGGTGATCTTCAGAATCTTCCTAAGACAATTCAAATGGAAGTGATTCAGTTTTCTGGCATGGTGCTGGTATACTATCCAGGTTTCATAGGTATACAATAATGAGATCTGCACAATGGCTCTGTAGACCTTTACCTTGGTAGTCTGATACCTTTTCTCTCCCACACTTGCCTTCAGAGACTTCTAAACACTGAACTATCTCTGGTAATGTATGCGGCAAACTCAATGTGACAATCAACTTGTTCATTCCTGGAAAGTACCTTGTCAAGGTAAGTGAAGTTATCCACAAACTTCAAAACTTCTCCATTTACTGTAACTGATGGTTTCACATGTGAATGGTGTGGTGGTGGCTGATGGAGTGCCTGTGTTTTCTTACTGTTAATTGTTAGACCAAAATTAGCTCCAACAGGAGAGAATCAATCCCTACTTTGTTGCCTCTCAGCTTCAGAGGCTGCATTGAGTGCATAATCATCAGCAAACAGAAAATTATGCACCAACACTCTTTCCACTTTGGTCTTGGCTTGCAGCCTTTCAAGTTGAATAATTTGCCATTAATGTGGTAGCTCATTGTGATGCTGTGTTTGTCCTTATTGAAGGCATTAGACAAAATGACTGGAAACATCATGCTGAAAAGCATGGGAGCAAACACGCAGCTTTATTTCACCCTATTGATGACTGGAAAAGCACAAGGGCATTGTCCCTTATCCAGAACCCAAGGAAGGATGCTGTTATGAAATTGATGTACAATACTGATGAACAGTCAACCATATTTTGACATAATTTTCCATCAACCCTCACAAGTGACAGTATCAAAAGGCCTTGGTCAGATCTACAAATGTGTACAGAACACTATTCTGCTCCTGGCGTTTCTCCTGGAGTTGTTGAACAGCAACACCATATTGACCATTCCTCAGCCCTTTCTGAAGCCACATTGGCTCTCAGGGAGATGACCATCATCCAAGTGAAGGATTAGTCTATTAAGGAGGACTGTAGTGAGGATCTTTCCAGTAATGACTAAAAGAGAGGCCCCTTTGTGATTGTCGCAGGACAATCTATTTCCTTTACCTTTATAGAGATGAACAATGAAGGCATCCTTGAACTCCTTGAATTCCTCTTGCCATATAACCTGGAAAATTTGAGTCAGCTTTTGGATGAGCAATGGGCTCCTTACCTTGTAAATCTCAGCGGGCATAGAATCAGCACCAAGTGCTTTGCCACAGGAAAAGAGCCTAATGGCACACAAAACCTCTTCCTCAGTTGGAACTTTAGCTAGGGAGGAATTGACTTCAACCTGAGGTAAAAGGTCAATGGCTTCAGCTTCGATTGTTGATGGTCTGTTGAGATCATCATGGAAGTATTCGGCCCCTCTCTCTAGGAACATGTCCTTATCACTAATTAACGTGGCTCCATCAGCACTGAGTAGTTAAGAGGCACCATAGGCCTTTGGCCCATAAATAGCTTCAGGACATCATAAAAGCACAATTGTTACTATCAGCAAAAGACTGAATTTCATCTACCTTCTTATTGAGTCAAGAATCCTGCATCTCTCTAAGCTTTACTTGTACTTTTGATGGAATTAAATGTTTCCTTCCAAGGGATGGATGAACTATCCTACTGGTAAACCCTGTGAAGTTCACATTTTTCATTTAACAGCTTCTAAATTTCCCCACCATTTTCATCAAGCCAGTCTTGACATTTGCAAGTGCTCTGACCCAGATGAGCAAATGCAGGGCTGTACACCAAATCTCTGAAAGCTGCCCACTTCTTTTCTGCTCCACTGTTGCCAACTGTGTGTTGGCTCAACTTTCCCTCCAAGTTAAGAATAAACTTTTCCCCCCACAGAGAAGTGCTCTAACCTGTTTACATTAATTCTTCTGGTAGGCATTTTGCCTTGGGGCCACCGCTTTTGTTGAATGCAAATATTTAGCTTAGATAGGATAAGTCTATGATCAGTCCAGTACTCTGCACTGCACATTGCTTTTGTCACTCTCACATCCTGTTTGTCTCCTCTCTTTATAATCACATAGTCTATTAGATGCCAATGTTTACTATGAGGGTACATCTATGAAGTTTTATTGCATTTAGGTAAATGGAAAACAGTGTTGGTGATGAGGTCATGAGATGCACAAGTCTTTAGCAGTAAGTGACCAATTCTGTTGCTGTTTCCAATTCCATTCCTCCCTAGGATTCTCTCCCAAGTCTGATAGTTCAGCATTAAAGTCACCCAGGATGATAAGCTTGTCCTCTTTTGGAAAATGGATGATAAGGGTCTCCAAGTCTTCATAAATTTTTTTCTTTGACCTTATCAGAATTTTCCATGGTTGGAACATAGGTACTGATGATGGTAGCATGATGTTTACCTGCAAGTGGCAATTGAATTGTCATCAGCCTGTCATTGACCCCTTTTGGTAGGCATACAAGCTTGTTGACTAGATTAGTTTTGATTGTGAAACCTACACCAGCTTCTCAGTGCTCCTCTTCACTGAAGCCACTCCAGAAAAATACGTATCCTACTCCAACTTTAGTAAGCTAGCCTTCATTTGCCAGCCTTGTTTCACTCAGTATTGCTGTCTCGATGAGATACCTCCTGAGTTCTCTTGCAACGAGCGCTGCTCATCTTCCAGGTCTACTGGATTTTGTGTTGTTTATAAATGCGTGCACATTCCATATACCGATGGTGAGTGAAATCACCTTTGTGGACATTTTTGTACTTTTTTTGTATTTCAACTGTAGGGTAGGAACCCTGCCTGCTGTGGTAAACAGAGCAGAGTTGGGTAAGCAGACAATTTTTAGGGCACCTTTTCTAGTCCCTTCCTCATACTAGGAGGTGAGCGGTGTGATCCTTAAAGGGGTGTTCAGACATCCAGGGGGTTATTGAATCCCACTGCTGCTTCCACTGAGAAAATGATCCTATGGTCTGGGTCACCTGTGTGCAGGAATGTGACTACAGCTCCTTGTGTATTCACGCCTGCTACTTCATCACTTGCTTATTGCCACAAGTCTTTGAGATAGGTAAAAATCGTAAAATGGTAAGGGTGATGTCATTTGATTCATATGTAATTTGGATTTAAGTGAGGCAGAATTTCATGAAGTCATCAGCCTCATTCTCTCCTCCAGAGTCATTACAGCCAAGTGGCAAGACAAAGTCAAGACAGTTAGTGATAGCTCAAAATGCAGTGGATGACCTTGGCATGTTTGATGTCTAAGCAGGCTCTAGGCACTCCATAGCACCTGTTTCAACTGCCTTCATGGCCATTGGAACAAATTATTCTCCCATTTCACCAGAGGAAGTCTTTGCCTGAGGTAGATACCTCCCACTCCCAACTCACCAATTGGCTTGAGACCCTTAAGTTCCCCTCAACCTGGTTTAGCCTGTCTGTTGAAATGTAGTGTAAGTTAGGTGGAGCAGGTGGACACCAAAAATGGAAAAGAGCCCTGCAAAAGACTCAGCAGTCATCACACCAAGGGTACTAGTCTTCCCTGAACACACCCTATATCCCTTGTAATGGAATACTTATTGTGCCATAAGAAAGGATGAGCTCAATGATTTTGGAAAAACATGGAAAGATCTGTACAAAATAAGGAAGAGTGGAATGAGTAGAAGCAAAATAACAATATAGCAATATTGTTTTAAGAACAACTTTGAGTGACCAAGTCATTTTGACTATTACAAATATCCAAATTAACTACAAAGGAAGGACCTAGGAAGAAAGATGCTGTTTGTATCCAGAGAAAGAAATGATAAATAGAAGTATGTGTAGTATGGTTTTACATGCATGTACACATGTGTGTCTAATGGTAGCCATTTTAGGACAAGGGAAGAAGAGAGGGGGAAAAGGAAAGTTACATAATAACTTTATTACATATTTAAAAGGAAAAGCAAATTGTACACAATAGAGTTGCAGTTTCATGTGCAATTCTCTTTTTCTCTCTTCTATGGAAATGTTTGTTTTATTTCTTAAATTCAGAATAAAAAATAAAAATTAACTTAAAAATTAAAATATTAATGACTGTATTTCCTTTAATGTTTCAATTCACAAGTTGCTACAAGTCTTTCAAAAGTAATTTCTACAATAGTTTTTTCAGTTCTATGTTCTCCTTTTATTTTCTGTTAGATTTGTTTACAATTATGTAAGAAATATTGGGTTTACTACAATATTTCTGTAGTAGTGTAGTTATCAATGCCTTTTTGTAATTCAGTTAGCAGCTCCTTTATGGATTAGATGCTGTGACATTTGGCAAATATATGTTTTGTGTTGAAATCATTTTCTTGGCTATGGCACCATTAAGCATAATATAATTTACCTATTCATTCCTCTGAATATCTTGAATTTTTATTTTTGTTTTGTCTTTAGGTTATTGCAACCCTTACTTTTGGGGAATTATCTGCTGCATAGTAAATTTTGTTCTTACCTATGTATCTTTATTTTTTTTTATGTGTTTCTTGTAGACAGAAAAATATTGTTATTGTTATTTCTTAACCCTTCTTCCACTCTCTTGAATTTTATTGGATACTTCAATGTAATTACATTTAAACTTACAGTTTTGTTTTCTTTCATTTTTTATTTTCATTCTTCCACTTATTAAGGTTTTGTTGATACTTTTTTATATCACTTTAGCTCCAAGTATGTCTCTTACCTTTTATAAAAAAGAATAAAAAATGAGAGAGAAAAACCAGTTCAGTAAAACTAACTGCCATATAATTAAGTATAGCATTATACATAGTGTTTCATACCTTTGGTTCCCCCATCTTGTCATAAAGGGGAAGGAGATATATTCTCATATCTTTTCATTGGTAATCATATTTTCAAAAATTTATTTTTGAAGGTTTGGACTTTTATAGTTGTAGTTATATACACAGTTGTAGTTTGTATTATTTTTGTGGTTCTACTTATCTCCTTTGTATCTTTATGTCTTCCTATGCCTCTCTGTTCTTCACATTCATTCTTCTTATACATCATTAACATTCCTTTATTTTTGTATTAATTTCTATCCTCTTCTTATTTTGAGTAAGTACTTTGTCCCAATGGTTAATTTTGCTTACACATTTTGACAGTGGTAATAACTATCCCAAGGTTCTACCCACACACAGTCTGGGGTAGTTTTTCCTTGGCAAGAATTGAAAGTATGCTTGAGACTTAATTGGCTCAGGAGAATAAGACTCAGGGCATTAATGTAGCTTCCTGGTAGCCTAAGTACAAAAAAAGCCAGGCAGAGGGGGCATTTGATTTTTCCTTAACCTTCTGATTGGCAGATAATTATAACCAGCACACTGGCAGGGAAGCTACACGAAACTCAATCAATGAGGGACCCTTGCAATGTCTTTTTGCATGCTATGTCTAAGGAATCCTCCTTTAGTTAATTGCAAAGTGAGCTGTAAGTGCTTTATTTTGTTCTTATTTTGAACCCGAGCTAACAAACTGTTTAGTCAGTTTTGCAACTACTTTGGTACCACAAATCCAGTCACCTTTCTCTGTTTACCTGCCTTATGCCAATATAATGGAGATAGGGGAGAATAACAGGCCCCCCATGTCTGTTCTAAGCACATTCTGTGGAACGCAGGACCTATGCCCTGTCTACACCCAGGTGAACATGTGCTCACCTCTGAAGGATTTGGTTGCTTTGGGATGAAGGAAGAAAATCTTGGTACTTCCTTGTTTCCACACCCAGTAATGGCTGAAGGCGGGGGAAGACAGAGTCTAAATTGTCAAAGCTGTGTCAGATAGAATTATTCCACTAAACCAGGAGGAGTGGCCCACTCAGTGGTTTTTAAATTAAATGGTCACCTTCTCTCTCTCTCTCTCTCTCTCTGTCTCTCTCTCACACACACATTTCTCTGTGTGTGTCTCTCTCTCTTTCTGTTTCTGTCTCCTCTTCCTTAATCTTGTAGTGATTTATATTGTTTTTACCAAGTTTCTTGACTTTCCTTAAATTATTAATTTCTTTTTCTTTTTTATTGATCTGTCTCTCCCTCTCTTTTGATCCTTTCCCTACCCAGATGAGCACATGGAAGAGCTAAGCACTCCTCCTCTCCCACCTCATATAAGTAATATTCTTTTCTTGTATTCTATTTTGAGTTTTCCTCTGCTTTGTCCTTCTTATTTCTTTTCCTTTATACTCTAATCTGAATTTAATTCTTCAGATTATAGGTTATAGCCTTAGTTATTGTTCTTGTCTCGTGCTCTACAGAGGGCAGCTGTGATAGAAAGCCTGAAGTCTGGCCTCAGACACTTGCTGTGTCAAGCAACTTAACTCATTTGATACAGTTTCCTCATGTAAAATGGGGATCGTTACAGTACCTACCTCCCAAGGTTGTTGTGAGGATACAATGAGACAGTAACTGTACAGATTTTAGCACCGCGTAGAAAACACTATACAAATGCCAGCTGTCATCCTCATCATCATGATTATTTTACTCTTTTCTTCCTCTTTTCCTTCTCCAACTTTTCCTTTACCTCTTCCTTCTTCTTATCTTCTTTCGACTTTCTCATTCTTCTCTTCCTTCTCCTTGTCCTGGGAGTTCACCATATTGGTGCCAGATTTATTGTGGTTTTAGCCCCATGGCACCTCAGAATTCCCGAGTCCCGTTGATCCACCAGCCTCAGCTTCACCTGGTAGCAAGAATTAGAGGCATATTACATCATTATCATTGCTCCAGGCAACCAGCTTCTGGAAAGACATGATCACATGAATGGAAAGTTTCCGATCCCCAACTTGGAGTATAGGCAAACATTATGTAAATTGTTCTGATTCACTAATCACATAATGAATTGATTGGCTCTGGAGAAGGAATGTGCTGGTAAATGTTTAACAACTCTCTGGAAGACAGATGTACAAACCGTACACTTTTAGTTTAATCTGTTTTAGCAACATTATCTTCATCACTTTCTTAAATCTAGACAATCCACAATATAATAAATCAAGACCCTGTGTTGGAAGAGTTCTAAGATACAAATACTGATTCAGAAACCTTAATAGTCAGTTCTCTGATTATTTTCACATCTTTCTTCCTGGGACCCAGAACTGGGATGCTTTCAAAAGGCATTAACAAGCCAAATGGAGTTTCTTGCTCTGACTCTTTCTAGCCTGGATGAAGTTGGAAAAGGAGGATAAACTGCTGGGGGCCTCCAGGCAAGGAGGGGACCTCAGGCACTCCTTCACCTGGACCTGGCATGAAACCAAGATCAAATAGACCTGCCACTGCTTCTGTCTCTAGAGTGTCTTTTCTCTCCAGTTTTTCAATGAAAATGACAGTAGGTGCCTTGAAAGGACACAAACACAAAATGCCAGTTATTTGAGAGCTAGGTTTTTTACCACAAGTCAGATGGTTAGGGAGCAAAGTCCTGAGCTACCAGTTTGACCCAAACTAGCAGCAGCAAAGATGTGTTATAATTAATTCACTGGCAAGTCCATATTTGGAAGTGAAATCAGTGGACTGAACCTGCTTTGTAGAAACTGGGTTCCCATGATTTCTCAGAACTGAAGGTGAAGCATTCTACTCATCTTCTGCCAGGGAGGTGATGGGCTTACATTCAGAATAAACTTAAATACAAAGTGAGACATGTATTTTTGACCAATGTGCGTTATTTTTTTTTTTTACTACATACTTATTATGAGGGTTTTCTTTTTCTTTCCATTGTTTAATGGGGGCAAGGGAAAGGATGAGGGAAATAAATGCTTATTAATAAACAATTAAAAAAAAGAAATTATGTCAAATGTGAGCCCACTCTCCCAGGGACAAAAGTAGAATAAGGGAGAGAATGCCCCCAGGTGCTGAAGGGAATGTTCTACTTTGTATTTATTTGCACACACTTAGCATACTTAGATTATGTACTTATTTACATGTGTACAAGTTGCCTCCCTGATAGAATGTCATCTCCTTGAAGGCAGAGATTTTTTCATTTTTGTCTTTTTCTCTTTATTGCCTGGCAAATAGGTGCTCATTGATCATTCGGTTGACCCATTCTACATGAAGCTTTGCTGGTTCTTTGAGACTACTCTTTCCTTTTTATTTTTAATTTTAATTTCGCTATTTTTTTTATCATTCATTAAAATTTTTAGTTTAGTAACTAACCAGAACCAGCAGAACAATAGCCCAAATGACTACAATGATGTTAGCTAAAAGGAATACTGAAAGGCAGCTAAATTCTGCTAATTCTAAGGGAACTGACCCAAGAGGGTCAGTTGTCCTTGGTTTATTGCCCCAACTTGGAGTTTTCCAGGAAGATCTCTAAATAGTCTAATGGTGTAGTTTGTGTCTAGGTTTCCACAAATACAGGTAACAGGGCTCCCAATTCCTGCACAGGCACTCAGATTAGTTGCCAAGGACTCATAGGAGCCCATGAACAGATACAGAAACATGTAGAATACTCAGATGTACCATTAGACACCTTCCCCCGCCAACACACACACATACATCCAAGGCAAAACACTTCTGAATAGGCACTCACCTTGACCCCAGACCTGCTGGTCTGACAAAAATAGGAAGAGTTTTCAGGGCTCAGATTCCCCTCCTACCACCTTCCCAGTCCCCTATCTTATATCATGGTTCTAGGCCTTGAATTGCATTAGTGAGCTTCATGTAACCCTTAAAATTGAGAAATCCACTTCTAATGTTGCCCCTTTCAAGTAGAGAAAACACACACACACACACACACACACACACACACACACACACACAAACACATGCACATACCCCATCTATGTCTTTCTGCAGAAACTAGTGGCCTAGTCACTTAGGCAGGAAGAGTCTCTCCTTAGAACTCTCATGTTCAGAAACAGAAAGGCAGGAAGCACCAAGAATTCAAGGTCTAGAAACCTCAGGCCATCTGGACAAACATACTGCTTGTCATATGCTTCTCTGGCAAGATGCTATTAATTGCTCCTGGGGTGAAGAAGACATACATTCCCTTCCCCTGCTGTACTTCCGAAAAAGTCACAAGGGAAAAGCAATAGAGGGAATAATCAAGATGCAGACAGTCCCCTCAATTAGCATCCCATCTTTTTGAGGCAATCCTCAACCCCACTTAATTTTAATGCCTTCTCTCTCTTGATAATTCTCCATTTATTCTGTATGTAACTTGTTTGCACATAGTTGTTTGCATGTTATTTCTCACATTAGCCTATGAGCTCCTTGAGAGCAAGAACTATCTTTCAGCGTTCTGTGTATCCCCAGTTCTTAGCATATAGTGCTTAATAAATGTTTATTGACTAATTGACTGAACTGATTAATTGACCCTTCTTGAAGGGAGGGCAGGTCCTCTAAAGAATCTAGTTACTTTGTCTCTCAGTTGCCAGTCATGGTATATCAATCAATGGAATTTCCTGTGCCCTCTAGGGAAGGTGCCAGTGTTCATGCCTACCTCCAGGAGAGGTATCCTTCAGGGGCCTCTAGACAAAGGTCTGTGCCCTATGATCTCTTGATAAGGGGTTCTTCTGGCCAATTCTCTTTTACATAGACATTTGATTACAGAGCTAGGACTCAAATCCAGTTATTGTGATTCCCAGTCATAGGATCATAGGGATTGATATGTCTTTAGAAATTGCCTAGTCCAACTCCCTCATTTTGTAGCACTGCACCAAGCTGCCTTGAGAATATCTGAAACTTGGGAGTCTTCATTTAGTCATCTAGGGGATAAAGAAAACATCTGCTGAACCTCTGAATGGTCATTTAAGCCAGACATATTTGGGGCTTCCATTTAGAATAGGAAATGGTAAGGTGATAGCATGACAAAGGGAATGAAGAGACCGCCATAGGTGATAAGGATTTGCATTGCGGTCTTAGTTCAGCCATTTTACTTCCCTAGGATTCCACTTCCCCCTGTCTTTTAAGATAGGAATGATAAAGATCTATCTCTTAAGTGGGCATGAGGTATAGCATGAAATGAAATGAAATTATAGAGTTTCTTTTTCTCATAGGAGAGTACGATAAACTGGCAAGTAAGCATTAGTAGACTTCTGGTCTCCAGCACTGGAGACTACGTAAACCCTGAATGAATGGAAAGATGGTAAACATTTCCTAGGTGATAGCACCAAGGCTGAGCTCAGAAAGAAGACTTCCTGGTTTTGTTCAGCTCTTTTCCCACGTGTTTATCCCTAATTTTCTGTGAACAAAGAAGGCAATTGATCTTTGTTGCACAAGGCCTCTGCCTCATCCCTGATGACCTAATTAGAACAACTCTGATGTCTGAGATAACCATCAATACCCATCTGTGTGCTTGTGATTCCCCCGGAGGGGAAGTGGAGAGGATGAGCTGAGACATTTGTGGCACTGAAGTAAGACCCTTCCTACCCAGGTTTCACTTTTAGAAGAAGCAGAGAAGCTTTATGGTTTAGGACAAAGAGTTCTGGACTTGAGTCAGGAGAGAACTGAGCTCAAATCCCAATTCTGACACCTGATAGCTATGTGACCCTAGACAAGTCACTTAAATTTCTATGGGCCCTGTTATCTGCAAAATGGGAGCAATACTAGGAAATATCTCCCTCACAAATATCTTCCTCTTTTTCTTCCACTGGAAGAAAAATATATTGTGAACCTCAAAGTGCTATAGAAATGTGAGTATTCATTATTCTAGGTATGGAAATAAGGGCTGCCTTTAAAAATGAGTCTGGTATAAGAGGTGTCATGGGTCCATAAAAGGCAAGCCATCCAGTTGGACTCTGTCTATTGAAGAAAGAGATAACAGAAAACTGGTCAGTGGGAGCTGCTGAGAAGTATTTTGCAACTTTTCTGAACCACCTGGGTCAGTTGATCCTTCAAAAAATTCAACAGTTAGGTACCTAGGCATCTTGAAGGCCCAGAGAAATTATGGTACAATGAAAAGACCAAAAGACTTGGAGTCAGCGGCCCTGGGTTCAAATCTGGACTTTGGCACTTACTATCTGTGGGACCTTGGGTGAACTTTCTCTTCTCCTCAATTTCTTCAGCTGGAAAACAAGAGGCAAAACTAAATGATCTCCGAGGTCTCTTCCAGCTCTAAATCTAAGACTGAGAAAAACAAACAAAAACCTCCAGGTTTAATATTTTATAAAACTTTCCTATTAAGTGGCATCCACTTCAATGCCATACAGAGCTGAGTTCCCATTACCTTGATTATCAACATCATAGAATTTATCCTTTAGTTGTTCTCTGTTTAATTTGTACACTTCTTAAGATTGCAAGGGGCAGGTAGGTGGCACAGGGATAGAGTGTTGGGCCACAGTCAGGAAGACCCACCTTTGGGAGTTCAAATCTGGCCTCAGACATTCCCAGTAAAAATTTAACAGTTTGCTCTGGGGAGCTAGTTCTAGCTGGTTCTAACACACCCCTGTAAATTATTCCCCAGATTGGCCATATGCTCCACGAGGACAGGGGCCTACCTTTCTTAAACTTTGTACTTCTTGTAGCATAATGCTCTGTAGCCAGTGTTGCTCAGTTATTTTTCAGTCTTGTCTGACTCATTGTGACCCCATTTGGGGTTTTCTTGACAAAGATACAGGAGTAGTTTGCCATTTCCTTTTCCAGTTCATTTTATGGATAGTCAAGCCACTTAACCCTCTTTGCCTCATCTATAAAATGATCTAGAGAATCCATTCGAGCACCTTTGTCAAGGAAACCCCAAATGGGGTCATTAAGAGTCAGACACAACTGAAACGAACACCACCACAAATTAATGAGGATGTGATTGGGGGAAGGTTTCCCTAATAATGAGGCTAATCTGGAAAAGTTCCTAGAAAGAGGTAGCACTTGGGCTGAGTCTTTTTTTTTTTTTAAATTAATGTATTTGTTTTCAGTTTTCAACAATCACTTCCATAAGTTTTAAATTTTCTCCTCCATGCTTCCCAGGATGGCATGTAATCTTATACAGGTTCTACACATACATTCTTAGTAAACACATTTTCACATTAGTCATGTTGCAAAGAAGAATTAAAACAAATGGGAGAAATCATGAAAAAACCAAAACATAACACAAGACAAAATAGTCTGCTTCATTCTGTGTTCTGTTTCCATAGTTCTTTTCTCTGGATGTGGATGACATTTTGCATCAAGAATTCTTTGGGAATGTTGTGAAGGACTAAGTCTATCATAAACAGCACCCTGTGGCTGTTACTATGTATAATGTTCTCCTGGTTCTGCTCATTTCACTCAGCATCAGTTCCAGGCATTTCTGAAGTCTGTCTGTTCTTCCCTTTTTATAGCACAATAGTATTCTGTTACATTCATATACCTCAACTTGTTCAGTCATTCCCCAATTGATGGATATTCCCTCAATATCCAGTTTTTGACAACCACAAAGAAAGCTGCTATAAATATTTTTGTACATGTGGGACCTTTTCCCATTTTTATGATCTCTTTGAGATACAGTCCTAGAAATGATATTGCTGGGTCAAAGGGTATGCACATTTTTGTAGCCCTTTGGGCATAGTTCCAAATTGCTCTCCAGAATGGTTGGATCAGCTCACAGCTCCACCAACAGTGAATTAGTGCTCTAACTCTCCCACATCTTCTCCAAACATTTATCACCTTCTTGTTTTGTCATATTAGTCAAACTGATAAGTGTGATGTGGTACCTGAATCTTTTTTTTAAAAGGCAATTAAGGGTTAAGTGACTTGCCAGGGTCACACAGTTAGTAAATGTCTGAAGTTGTGTGTGTGTGCTCATCCTTTGTTGCAGAAGAAGACCATGCCATCAAAGAAATAATGACATGACTTGCATTTGACTTTGTTTTGAGTGAGGGAGGGTTGTATAGGTCACCAGCCTCACTTCTCCTCCAGAGCCACCTGAATCCAGCAACCATGTATTCATCAGGATGACTGGAGATGACCCAGGATGAGGCAGTTGGGGTTAAGTGACTTGCCCAAAGACACACAGCTAATGAGTGTCAAGTGTCTGAGGTGAGATTTGAACTCAGGTCCTCCTGACCCCTGAACTGGTACACTGTCTAGTACACCACCTAGCTACCCTGTCTGAGGTGGAATTTGAACTCAGGTCCTCCTAACTCCAAGGCTAGTGTTCTATCCACTGCACCTGGGTTGACCCTGGAAAAGTATATTAGGAACAAAGATCATCTTATGGAGAGGCAGAGGGGAGATGCATGGTTGTTATGAGGAACAAGTATTGAATATTGAGAGTATATGAGGGAAGGCAATATGCAATCAGCCTGGAAAGTGAGTCTGGAGCCAGATTTAGAAGGTACTAAAGCAAACAGTGGAGTTTACTTATTACCCTAGAGGCACATGGTGTGACCTGAACTTTAGAAACATTGGTTTGACAGTTGTTCACAGGACAGACTGGTGAAAGCTGGGAGACCAATAGCACTGTTATAATGTAATACAAAGTACAGAGCAAGTGGTAGACAAATCCTAGTTGGTTGCTGTGTTGACTCTAAAAAGAGTTTTTTTTTCAAAGTTCTTGGATAAATTAAATCTCTCAAAAAAGGGGTAATATCAAACTAACAATACCTAGTTAAAGAGTCGATTTTGCTTTAAAAAAGTAGTCTGAGCAGTCAAATCAATAAAGACTCTGACTAATTGGTATGTTTTGCACATAAAATGCATATTTCCTCAATGTGTAAATGAATAAACCTTTTGGCCCTCTTTCCACTTCCTGCTGTGACAGATTATATAACTATTAATTAGGCTCCACCTAGGTGTGCCCAGCTTCTATTGGAGGCCTTGCTGAAGGCACTTACTGTAATTTTAATCATTGGTTTTTCAGAGGCCTTTGCCAGCTTTAATTGGGTTATGTACACAAAGACCCATGTCAGAGAAGCACCTCCACCTTCCACTCTGAGGTGGAAGAGTAACAGGAAGAAGAACCTTTCTTCAAAATTATGCAACAGGTTGATGGGGGAGTGAAAAATGAGAATTCCAATTGCCTTGGGTCTCTGAGATGCTTTGTTTTTTCTCTTTCAACATACACAATATAGCAAAGATTTATTAAACATCTATTGGATGCAGCTAGGTGGCACCATGGTGCACAGAGCACCAAGCCTAGAGTCAAGAAGATTCGTCTCTCTGAGTTCAAAACTGGCCTCAGACACTTGTTGTGTGACCCTGAGCAAGTCATTTAACACTCTTTGTCTCAGTTTCCTCATCTGTAAAATGAACTGGAAAAGGGAATGGCAAACTACTCCTGTATCTTTGTCAAGAAAATTCCAAATGGAGGGGGCAGAGCCAAGATGGCAGAGTAGAAAGACTCACATTTGCTAGCTCCGAACCCACAGCCCATGGATTTCCTCTATAAAGAACTCCTGATGAATTCTGGAACAGTGGAAGCCACGCAGAAACACAGTGAAAGAGATTTCCGTTCCAGAGAGCCCTGAAAAACCGACCCCAAAGGTCCATCGAGCCCCGGACAGGAGTGGAGCCCGCCCCTGCCCTGCCCTGCCCATGCGGCACTGAGAGGAGTGAGCAGATCCAAGCAGGCTTCAGGGACCGGAATCTCCAGTGGCCGCGAAGGTCCCTCCACCCACAGATGCATAGGTCAGTGAGAGAGATGGGCTGAGAGGGGAGCGGGGTATCGCCAGGACTCGGATCCCCTTGGGAGGCAGCCGCTGCGACAGAGGCAGAGGCAGCAGCGGCCAGAGGCTTCTGGAGCAGGCAGGAGCTTGGCAGCAGCTCCATTACAAAAGATCTCTGCATAAACCCCCTGAGGGAACTGAGCCTGAGAGGCAGCCCTTCCCCAACCTGAGCACCAGCAGATAAGCTCCCATTGAATAGCAGCCAGGCCTGCCACCAAAAGCCCTGAGGCTGGGGAGCAGCATTTGAATCTCAGACCCTAAGCACTAGCTGGGCAGATCTAGGCCAGGGGTGGAGAGGACTCTCAGAAGTCAAGTAACTGGCTGGGAAAATGCCCAGAAAAGGGAAAAAAACTAAGACCATAGAAGGTTATTATCTTGAGAAGATGATTCCAACCTTCATCTCTGAAGATGAAGAAGAAGAAAACTACTTACTATCAGGTAAAGGCATAGGAGTCAAAGCCTCTGTATCCCAAAGATCTGAAATAGGTATCCCATGGGCTCAGGCCATGCAGGAGCTCAAAAAGGATTTTGAAAATCAAGTTAGACAGGTGGAGGAAAAACTGGGAAAAGAAATGAGAGAGATGCAAGAAAAGCATGAAAAATGGGTCAATACCTTAATAAAGGAGGCCCAAAAAAATGCTGAAGAAAATAGCACCTTGAAAAATAGGGTGGGACGGAGCCAAGATGGCGGAGTAGAAAGACTCACATTTGCTAACTCCGAACCCACAGCCCATGGATTTCCTCTAAAAAGAACTCCTGACAAATTCTGGAACTGTGGAAGCCGCGCAGCAACACAGTGAAGGAGATTTCCGTTCCAGAGAGCCCTGAAAAACCGACCCCAGGGGCCCATCGTGCCTCAGACGGGAGCGGAGCCCTCCCCTCCCCCTGCCCTGGCCGCACTGCACTGAGAGGAGTGAGCAGACCACAGCAGGCTTCCAGGACCATAATCTCCTGCGGCCGCGAAGGTCCCACCACCCACAGACGCACAGGTCAGTGAGAGAGACAGGCTGAGAGGGGAGTGGGGTATCTCCGGGACTCGGACCCCCTGGGAGGCAGCCGCTGCGGCAGAGGCAGAGGCAGCAGCGGCCAGAGACTCCCAGAGCAGGCAGGAGCTCCACAGCAGCTAGATTACAAAAGATCTCTGCATAAACCCCCTGAGGGAACTGAGCCTGGGAGGCAGCCCTACCCCCACCTGACCACCAGCAGATAAGCTCCCATTGAAGAGCAGTCAGGCCTGCCGCCAAAAGCCCTGAGGCTGGGGAGCAGCATTTGAATCTCAGACCCCAAGCACTAGCTGGGCTGACCTAGGTTGGAGTGGAGAGGACTCTCAGAAGTCAACTAACTGTCTGGGAGCATTTGAATCTCAGACCCCAAGCACTAGCTGGGCAGATCTAGGCCAGGGGGTGGAGAGGACCCTCACAAATCAAGTAACTGGCTGGGAAAATGCCCAGAAAAGGGAAAAAACTAAGACCATAGAAGGTTATTTTCT
>CM053770.1:517069568-517094568 GCA_028658325.1 Potorous gilbertii
GGGAATAGAAAGTTATCTGGCCCTACAGGACAAAAGAGAAGATGGGGTAAGGGAAGGGAGGGATGATAGAAGAGAGGGCAGATTGGTGATATGGGTAATTAGAATGTCCAGTGTATTGGGGAGGGGGGAGGGGACAAATGGGGAGAAAATTTTGGAACCCAAAATCTTGTGAAAATGAATGTAAAAAGTTAAATAAAAATTAAATAAAAAAAAAAGAAAAATAGGCTAACTCAATTGGCAAAAGAGGTTCAAAAAGCCAACGAGGAGAAGAATGCTTTCAAAAGCAGAATTAGCCAAATGGGGTCACAATGAATCAGACAAGACTGAAAAATAACTGAACAACACTGGCTACAGAGCTTTATGCTAGGAGAAGTACAAAGTTTGAGAAAGGCAGGCCCCTGCCCTCATGGAGCTTATAGTCAGTCTGGGGAATAACTTGCAGGAGTGCATTAGAACGAACTAGAACTGTCTCCCCAGAGCAAACTGTTAAATTTTCACTGGGAGCATTTACTCTTAGGAAATCTGCAGATATGACAAAATAAGGATTTAATTTATTCTTTTGTTGATTGTCTAGACCAGGGGTGGGGAATGTGCAGCCTTGAGGCTACATGTGACTCTCTAGGTCCTTAGATGCAACTTTTTACTGAGTCCAAGTTTTACAGAACAAATCCTTTTATTAAAGGATTTATTAAAATTTATTAAAATTGTTTTTTAAAGTTTGGATTCAATCAAAGGACTATACTTGAGGACCTAGAAGGGCCATAGGTGGTCTCAAGGTCACAGGTTCCCCACACCTGATTTAGATTTAAGGAAGTGATGGAGAAAATTTTAATAATATAAATCAAACTTATAAGCATATTGTTCAGAGAGCTAATTGTTGAATATTGACCAGTATAAGAGTATGAGAGAGTGGAGGAATCAGGCCCCCAAACTGCAGTGGCTCCATGTGTTATGTGGCCTGAAGGGAAGCAGCCTTTTCTCCCCAGCCTTTCTCCAAAGAAGGCTTTCATTCCAACCATGAGGTTGAGGCCCAAGGCCATCATTCTGCCCTCTGAGAGAAGGGGTAACAGGCTAGTATATGTATATACCTATCTGTATATATGTATATGTATATGTATATGTATATGTATATATATGTATATATCTATCTGCTGCTTTAAATATTGTTAGGCTAGGCAATATAATCAGGTTCCATCTAACTTAGTTATTGTTTTATATTTTACTTTTATTTTTTAAATAGAAATAAACATGAGTTTTTCTTTTTTCTTTTTTAATTTTTATGTTTTATTTCTTCTAATTACATGGAAAAACAATTTTTAACATTCAAGTTTTGAGTTTCAAATTCCCTTCCTTCCTCCTTCCCCTCCATTCTCCTTGAGAAAGCAAGTAATTTCATATAGATTATGCATGTGCAATCATGCATATCAGATTTCCATATTAGCCATGTTGTGAAAGAAAACACAGACAAAAAACCCCCAAGAAAAAGAAAGACAATGTTTAGAAGCATGCTTCAATCTGCATTCAGACATCATCAGTTCTTTCTCTGGTGGTGGATAGCATTTAACATGAATATTTCTCTATGAAAGAAAAGGGGCAAAAAGGATTCTATATAACATTCCCCAAGCCTTCCTCTGTTCCAAACATCCCTATCCCTTCAGAGGGCACTGCCATCCTTTCATGATGCCTAGCAATCTAGGCATCATTTTCAATTCCTCCTTCTCTCTCACCCTACCCTTCATATAAAATCTGTTGCCAAATCCTGTCCATTCTACCATTGCAACATCTCTTCTACATCCCTCCTTCTCTCCTTTGATGATACTGTCTTCATGGTGCAGGCTCTCACCACCTCCTGTCTGGACTTATCGCAACAGCCTGCCGGTTGGTCTTCACTTCCCCAAGTCTCTCTAGTTCATCCTCCACTCAGCTGCCAAAGTCATCTTAAAGCACAGACCTAATAGGGTTACCCCTTTATTAAAAAAACTACAGTGAGTCTTTATTATCTTCAGTATCAAATACAATTTCCTCTGTTTAGTTTTTTAACCCCTCCACAATCTGTCTATTCCTCCCTTTATATTCTTCTCATACTTTACTCCCCTCAAAACTCTACAGTCTAATGACTGACCATTTCCCTCTTTCTCGCACAAGACACTTCATCCCTAACTCTGTTCCTTTTCACTGACGGTCCCCCCATGCATGGAACGAATGCCCTCCCTTTTCATCTATGTCTCTTGGCCTTCCTAGCTTCTCAGTCTAAATGCTGCTTTCTGTAAGAAGTCTTTCCTGGTCTCCTTTAATGCACAGTGTCTTCCTTCTGAGATTATCTTCTAGCTATTCTGTATATATCTTATATACAGATATATATCTCATATATATATATCTGTATATATCTTATATGTACATAGTTATTATACAAATGTACAGAAATCATGTATTTGGCTATGTATTACCAGCACAAAGTTCTTTTGCCCAATTACATATAAAAGCATTTTTAACATTCATTTTTTTTTGTTTTGAATTCCAAATTCTATCCCTTCCTCCCTTTCATTCCTCCCTGCCTGAGACAGTAAGCAATCTGATATAGGTTAAACATATGGAATCATGTAAAACATATTTTGTTATTAGTAATTTTGTGGAAGGAAACTCAAATTAAAAAAAAGAGAGAGAAAGTGAAAAATAGTATGCTTAAGTCTGCATTCAGACTCTTGTCAGTTCTTTCTCTGGAGGTAGATGGCATTTTTCATCCGAAGTCCTTTGGGTTTGTCTCAGATCACTGTATTGCTCAGAATAGCTGTCATTCACAGGTGTTCATCATATAATATACCTGTTACTGTGTACAACGTTCTCCTGGTTCTGTTCACTTCACTCTGTATCAGTTCATGCAAGCCTTTCCAGGTTTTTCTGAAATCATCCTGCTTGCCATTTCTTATATAGCATAGTAGTATTCCATCACAATCATGTATTACAACTTGTTCAGACATTCCTCAGTTGGTTAATGGGAATGAAATTTCTATACAAGCCCAGAACAAAAGTTGCTTGTTGCCTGATTGACAAAGTAAATATATACTGTATACAACTTATTGTTATTGTTGAGTCGCTCATTTGTGTCCAACTCTTCATAAAGGTCCGTGGGGTTTTCTTGGCAACGATTGTGGAGCGGTTTGTCGTTTCCTTCTCCAGTGTGATGAGGAGCTGAGGCAACTAAGAGTTAACTTGCCCAAGGTCACACAGTTTTTAAGTGTCTCAGATCTTCTGGACTCCAAGGCCCAGTGCTCTATCCACTGTACCAGCTGGCTTATATTACTTGTATAAACTTAGCAGCTACAACATTGTCTTGCTTATCTGCATCCTTTTTTGAATTTCCTCTTGTGTATTTTTAAATGTTTTATTAACATTCTTTTCTTTATATTCTTTTTCTCTTTTTGAGACTGTGACTACCATTACCCCTCTCCTAATTCTCACCACTCCATACAAATAAAAGTTCTCTTTCATAGCAAGTAAAATAAATCCATGCATTGTCTGTATTTGAAAATGTAAGTTTCATCTTGTCTCTTTAGTTCATCACCTCTCTTCCAAAAGGAGAGAAGGATCATCAGTTTTCTGGAGCCATGATTGTTCATTACATAAACCTTAAACCCTTCAGTTATTTTCCTTTACAATGTCACAGTCATTATATAGATTGTTGTCCTGGTTTTGCTCACTTCACTACGCATCAGTTCATTCAAATCCCTTTTGTCATTTCTTATAGCACAATAGTATTCCATTATATTTTTAAATAATATCGGTATATCATTATATTCCATTATGTTCGCCTATTTTTTGAGCTCTTCCCCAACTGAGGGGCCCATTTAGTTCCCAGCTCTTTGCTATACTGCACTACTATCAATATTTTTGTGCATAAAGGCTCTTTCCTGCAGTGCCCATCTCAATGGTGGTATTTCCTAGAACAGCTGGTTTTGGCAATAGCTGATTATGAAGTTCAAAAGAGGTTTGGAGTTGGAGTGGAATGATAGTGCAGGACCAAGGGGGAATGTAAAATGTCTGATTAGTAATCTTGCAAAACTGCTCCTGGCAACATTTGAATGTTAGCCTCCTAGCAGATTTTACCAGTACTTATGCTTTATGTTAATGTGAACATGTGAGATTTTTATGTTTAGTCACTTAATTCTGTTCACCTCAGTTGCCTCATCTGTAAAATTGTGATAATAACACCTATTTCCCAGAGTCGCATTCACTGGCACATAGTAAGCATTTTATAAATGTTGCCGTTTTTTCATTTGTGTCTGACTCTTCTTGATCCCATTTGGATTTTCTTGGCAAAGATGCTGGAGTTTTTTTTACCATTTCCTTCTCCAACTTATTTTACAGATTAGGAAACTGAGGCAAACAGGGATAAGTGACTTACCCATGGTCTAGTTAGTGTCAAGGGTCAGATTTGAACTCATGAAGATGAGTCTTCCTGATTCCAAGTTCAGTGCGTTATCCATTGTCCTATTCAGTTGTCCTAATGTTAGTTATTGATATTTAGCCTTTCTTCTGTTGTGAAGGAATAAATTACCTAGCCTATATTTGATCCATATTACATATTGAATAACTTTAAGGAAACCCTCTAGATCTGTGAATTATAAATTAATTAATTAAATTTGTTAAGTCCTCTGAGGCAGGGGGATGACAGAAAGGAGTATGAGAAAAGGCTCTTCAGACTGAACATGATCTAAACTGCATGGCTGGGTGTACGATAGAAAGGAATGAAAATCCCAGTTCTGTGAGCTCATATATGTAGTTATAATGCTTGAATAATAATATATAAATTGCATTTTCAGATGAAGAAAAATCTTTCCCCAACTTGAGGGTTGATATTCTTATATAAGAACAGCTTATATAAGGGAACAGTAGATTAAGTGCCAGACTTGGAGACAGGAATACTCATCTTTCTGAGTTCAAATCTGGCCTAAGACACTTGCTATGTGACCCTGGGCAAGTCATTTAACTCTGTTTGCCTTAGTTCCTTATCTATAAAATGTGATAGGGAAGGAAATGGCAAACCTCTCCAGTATCTTTGCTGAAAAAAAAACCAAATGGAGTCATGAGAAGAGGACTGAAACATGACTTAACAACAACAAATTCTTATATAAGGAAAACTGACCTTTACTCCCTCGTGCTTAAGCAGTTATTAATGACTGTCTCTCATGCCTGAAAAGCTCTCCCTCCTCATCTCAGTCTCCTGACTTCCTTGGCTTCCTTCAAGTCTTGGCTAAAATCCCACTTTCTGCAAGAATCCTTTCCCATCCCCCTCACTATTAATGTTGTCCCTCTGAGATTAACTTCCATCTACGCTGTATATATCTTGTTTGCATGTAGTTGTTTTCATGTTGTCTTCTCAATGGACTATTAACCAGTACTATTAGGGAATAATTATTCCTTGGCTACCAGGTTGATCTATATTTAAAACATATGTTTGCGCTACCTCCCACTCCCAGATTATTCCATTCTTCCATCTGAATTGTGCCTCACAGGGACTTCAGCCATGGCATATAAAGAAAGTGATAGAACCAGGGGATGATGACTGGCTAGGGTAGAAAGCCCTGTGGCCAAGAGTAGGATCATAGATTAAGAGTTGGATGGGAACCGTTAGATTCACCTGGAAACTAAGGAGGAGAACAAGATCTAGAAAGATGTAATGACTTAAATCAAACTCACAAACCTAGGATTCTGACCTAGGTTGTCTGACTCCAAATCTATAAATTACTCCATTTCACCATACTGACTGATATACAGGAAGTAAGTAATAGAAGAAAGACTTGGGGAAATCTTCCTGTACACGGTGGGTTTTAAGTGGAACTTAAAGGAAGCCAGGGAGGTCAGTCATCAAAGCAGAGCATTCCAGGCATGTGGGACAGCCAGAAAGAACACCCAAAGTTGAGATAAGTCATATCTTGTTAGTAGAAAAGCCAGGAGGCCTGTGTCACTGGATCAAAGAGTATCTGCAGGGAGAAAGGTGTAAAAAGACTGGAAAGGTAGTAGGGGTCTAGGTAATGAAGGAATGCCAAACAGATCCTGGAATCAATTAGGAAGTCACTGGTTTACTGAGTAGGGGGTTGGACCTCTTTGGGAAAATCGCTTTGGTGGTTGAGTGGAGAGGATGGATTAGAGCGGTAGGAGGCAATAGCCTATTGCAATAATCAGGTAATTCAGGCCTGTGCCAGAGTGGTGGCAGTGTCAGAGGAGAGAAGTGACCATATCCCAAAGATGTTGCAAAGGTAAAATCAACAGGCCTTGACAACAGATTGGATAGGGAGAGTGAGAAATAGGTTTCAGGCCTGAGGGACTTGGAGAATGGTGTTACCTTCTTCTACAATAATAGGAAAGGTAGAAGGTGAGTGGAGTTTAGGGGAGAAGATAATGAGTTCCCTTTTAAGATTCAGGACATCAAATTTGAGATATTTGAAAGGCAGGTGGAGATGCAAGGCTGGGGAAAGAAATGTCTACCATACTTCTGTTCTTTTCTTTCTTTCTCTTTCTCCCTTCCTTCCTTCCTTCCTTCCTTCCTTCCTTCCTTCCTTCCTTCCTTCCTTCTGCAATGTTGTCTAAGAGCCAAGCTAAAGGTCAAGTGGGAGACTGCAGAGTGGTAAAATGTCTCTGAATACTACCTCTCTAGAAAACCCCACTCAGAGCCCAGAGGAGAATCAGCTGGAAGCCAATTAAATGTTACAGTTACCAAAGAGGTTGGTAGAGACATTTATATTTCATTATTTCCCACTTCAACTACTAAGTAGCAAAATAAGTCATTGATAACATTAGCAGTTTCTCTCTATTAACACAAAAAATTATTCAGATCATTAAAAAAACAAACAAAACATACACCAACCGTACCCATCCACCAGAGCCAAAAGGCTCTCTAAAGTCTTGAGGTTTTCTACAAGAATACTTCTTGCTAAGACAGTCTCTGTTCCAGAATAGGAACCCTTTAGTGCTAGTAACAAATTAAGGAGGCTATAGAGAGGGAACAAAGAACTGGTTTTCTCCTTTCAATAACTATCCCTAAGGTTCTTTATTGGGAGGTGGGGAAGCTTTACGAATACCTTTTGCATTTACCTCATGGTAAAAGCTTTCCCCATATATTCTTCCTCTCCCCCTCCCTCACCATCCCACCCTGCCCTGGACTGAACTTGGTGTATGCATGGGGGTAGAGGGATAGAAGGGAGGAAAAAGAGTTAAGCAAAACCAAAGAATGCATTGACCCTGATTGGAAGCACATACAACATTTTGTATTTGTACTTCCCTATATCACTACTGAGGGGAAGAATGTTTCACCAATTGTTTTCTGGAGACAAGACCGGTCAATTACAATTAGTCATGAGTCTTCACATTTAATTATGGTTACATTACAATATGGTTACCATTACAAGACAGCTATGTGGTGCAGGTTGGTGCAGAACCCTGGGCCTCAAATCAGAAAGACTTGAGTTCAAATCCAGCCTCAGACACTTATTAACTTCACAACCCTGGGCAAGTTACTTAACCTCTGGTTGCCTCAGTAAAATGGGGATTAATAATAGCATCTACCTTCCAGGGTTGTTGTAAGAGTCAAAAAAGATCATATTTGTCAAGTTGTTAGCATGTAGTAGGAACTCATACATGCTTATTTTTCCCTTCATGAATTCAGTACCTTTCAGTGTCATTTTTCTTTCCTTCACTGAGATTATCTTGGTTCTCCTTACCTTTCTCTGAATCAGTTTGTGCAGGTCTTTCTATACTTTGATGAATTCCTTATATTTATTATCTCATTGTACAACCCACTTCCGTTACATTCTCATATCACTGTTAGGGAGACTGATGTTTTTTGCTGCCTAAAATGTGGCAAGGAAGGCTCAGGCTTTGCTCCTTCCAAATATACATGATGAAAATAGGAATATAGACTAGAGGAGAGCTGACTTTTCTTTCTGAAACTGATTTTTGTTCTTGCTAAAACTCACTTCCAGCTAAAGCAAAGAAATCTGGAATATAAGTGAGACTACTAACCCTAAGGAAGGTAATTATCTATAACAGTTTTATCTCTGGTCTAAGTATAAGAGTTAAAAGGAAAGAACTAATTTTAATCTGAGATATTTTGCCTAGCTTTTATTAGCTGTGTCTGGTGGCTATATCCAAAAAGCTGTCAGGATTATTAGGACAGATTCTAGCCACTATACCTAAGTAGACTGATGGCCCAAAAGAGCAGCTATGAATTCTGCCTTGTCCACTGAATGCAGGAAAGTAGCCTGCTGAGCAGGTCCAGCAAAGGTGTCACAGTAGTGTAACACCTTGGAAAATAAGCAGTGTGTATGTCTTCCCTATTTGTGGGACCCTCATGAATTCTCATTCCCCACTGATGATGGAGGATTTGTGGGAGATTTTGTCCTATGATTATGGGGTAATTTTCTACTTCAAATCCCTTTATATCCTGTTACCCTAAGCACCTGTGCTTGAACTCTGGATGAGAAGAGAAAAAGTAGACACGTTGACAGGGATTCATGAGCTATTGTTTACCTTGAATATTGGCTCATAGGGTAATAGAAACTTGGGGCAGCTAATCTGGGTAATCTATTCATGTGTGAGAGTTGAGTGCAACAGGTACTAAACCACAATTTATTCAACCATTGTTGGACCCAGAGACCTGAGTTCAAATCCAGCCTCAGACATTTCCTAGCTGTGTGACCTTGGGCACCTCACTTAACCTCTATCTACTTCAGTTTCCTCAACTGGGGATAACAATTACTACTTCACAGAATGAGGTAAGATAATATTTGTAAAGCACTTAACACAGTGAGAAATACATAAAGTAGGTGCTTAATAAATGTTTTTTCCTTTCTCCATTCCCCAACTAATGGATTAATGGACACCAACTTAGTTTCCATGTTTTGCTATCATAAAAAGTGCTGTCTGGGTCTGATCATACCCTAGTATGAGTATAAAATTGTGAACAGTACTTAGATCTGTAGTTGCTCTCCTTGTAGATGGAGAGGCACACGTTTACACTGTATGTGGAGCTGTGAAATGATGTAGCCATTCTGGAAAGTAATTTAAAATTATGCTAAAAATGTTATTGAGATATATATATATATGTATATATGACTCAGAGATTCCACTGTCAATATATAAACCCAAGAGGGTCAAAGTTAGAAAGAAAATATTCCAAAATATCCATAACAGCACTTATTTTTGGTCGTAATCAAAGAAATAGAAACAAAGCTGATGCCTTTTGATTGGAGGATATATAAACAAAATTAGGCATATAAATATAATGGAATATTATTGTGCCAGAAGAAACAATGACTGACAAAGTCAAAGAAGTAGGAAAAGACTTGATTGAAGTGATATAGAATGAGATAAAGAGACAGGGAAAATAATAATGATACAAGCAGAAAAAAAAGTGAAATTGAATGGGATGCAATTTCAATGACCAAGATTTGCCCCCAAAAGTTAAGAAAGTATGGCCTTCTCTGGGAGCATTGCATATATTATTGACCTAGGTTGATGTGTTAGTTTTGGTTAATTGACTCTTTTTTATTTTTTCTCTTTTCTTCATTGTTACTAGGGATGCATGGGTGAAGGGATGTACCTGGAAATAAAAATGATGAAAAAACCAAATGCTATCCATTAAAAAAAAAGACAAAACATTTTAAAGAACAAAGTAAAGAAGGAGGAGAGGAAGTCATGGGGGATACTTTTAGATGGGCAATATCCTCCATTTCTGAAATTCCCTCTTCAGTCCCCCAGCCCAGTGAAATTCTAATTGTCCTTTAAGGTCTAATGCTCCTCTCATCATGAAACCATCCCTTGTTTGATTTTGAAATTCACCCTATTTACTTTTCCTTCCCCAATTCCTCTCCTTACAAGGGCTGCTTGTAATCTATAATATAATGTAAATAAACTTCTAGTTTGAGAACATTTTGAGGATTTGATGTGACAATAACTCACAATGGATGCCTCAAATATAGGAGTATAAATGCCTATTACATTCTTGTATTTCTACCCATGACTTTGTAGTGCCAGTAGATGCCTGAGATTTTCTGTTCTTCACATAAATCAGAGTAGTGGTCAACTTGAGTAGTTGCTTGGACTACTATTACTATTCAGTAAGACCCTTCTATAATTAAAAAATTCTCAGATAGTTTCCTAATAGTGTTTTAAGATTTGTAAAGCATCATCTATCCATCTATCTATCTATCTCTCTATCTATCTATCTATGTTGTAAAGATCGAATGATACCTACAAATATGTATGCAACAACCCTAATAGGTAAAAGCTAGAATTACTTCCATTTTACAGATGAGGAAACTGAGGCAGAGGTTAAGTGACTTGCCCAGTGTCACACAGTTCATAAGTGATCTGAGGATAGATTTGAACATCTGTCTTTTTGACTTAGGTTCCAAGGCTCTGTCTACCCACTGTGCCACCTTGCTCCTTTGTACTCATTGCTCATTAGAGCCAGGTATAAGAAAGTATCAACTGCTAACAATTGCTAATGCTTTCTCTTTCTCTCTCTCCCTCCCTCCTTCTCTCTCTCTCTCTCTCTCTCTCTCTCTCTCTGTCTGTCTCTGTCTCTGTCTTTGTCTTTCTGTCTCTGTCTTTCTTTGTCTCTATCTTTGTCTGTCTGCCTGTCTGTCTGTCTATCCTATTGACCTTGCTTTATGCTTCTCTTTCTGTGTTATATCCTGTCTAGTAGAAAGGCCCTTGAGGATTGGGACTGTGTCACAAATTTGACTTTGTATCCCCTAGTGCCTAACAGTGGCTTACATAAGTGTTTGTTGAATTGAATTGAATAATAGAAAGAACACTGAACTTTGGGTCAGGAGCTCTGTATTCAAATCCTACCTCTAATACTTACTGCCTCAGTGAACATAGACAAGCCATTTAGGTTCTCAGACCTTTAGTTTTCTCACTTTTAAAACAGTGGTAAGGCTAGATGATCCACCTTCTGTACAGGGGTATTATGGGAAAAGTATATTGTTAAACTTAAACCTAGAGATGTCTAAGATGTTAGTTATTTTAAGACTTCTATGGATCTGTGTTCTCATCGATATGGGCACTCCTAATTAAATTAATATAATATCAACCTCCATTGAAGTTCTATTTTGATGCCTTACCATAGCATGAAGATGAGTAACTCTGGATTCTTGAAGGCAATTCCATTGGAATAATTCCAAGCCAAAAGGACTTTAGGTATGGGCCCAGAAACAAATTGTGTATCTGCTATTTGAAGACCAGCCTAGATAAGTAAGAAGCTATCACCAGAAGAGATGGTCATGAGGTCATGGATGTTTTAGGTCATTGAAACTCATAGTCCTCTGGTCACTCACCTTAATGGCATGATGAGAAATCACATGCTAGATGAGTCAGTAGAGTGACATTGTAGCTGTGAAAACTAATATGATGTTTGACTTCATTGAAAGGCATAATGGCCAAGAAGTCCAATGTCCACAGGTCATTCTACTCTACTCTGTCCTGGTCAGACCACACTGGGAATATTGTGGTGGTTCTGAGCACTCCATTTGAGGAAGTACATCAATAACCTGGAGAGTGTCCAGGGGAGGGAGCCAAGGACTAAGCCTTGAATTTGTTCTACATAAGAATTGGCAGAAGAAAGTAGGTTTATTTAGCCTGAAAGTCTTAGAAGGGATATGAAAACTCTTCCTAAAGTATTTGAAGATGTATCTTGAGGAATATGTGATTAGACCAATTCTGCTTGGGTTCAAGATGGCAGAACTGGGAAGCCAAAAAGAGATAAATCAGAAAAAACAAACACCACTACCCCATCCCCCCATTTCCTAACAATTAGAACTGTCTAAAAATGGAATGAGCTACCTTGGGACGTAAAAAGTAATAGGTTCACCTCCGCCCCCATGGTAGTGTTCAAGCAAAGGCCTGGAGGGCCACTTGTCAGGTATGTTTTTGAGTAACTTCTTAACTTTTTTTTTTATCCTTGGCCCCTTTGGCAGTCTGGTGAAGCCTATGGATTCCCTTCATGTTAAGAACTCTTGTTTTGGAGGAAATTCTTCAGATATGAGGCCATTGAGATCTCTTGTGACTCTGAGATTATGTGATTCCGTAGGTCTAGAATGTTCTTGGTCCTTCACTCCAACTACTAAACACCCTGGTTTCCTTCTGTTGTTGACTTGTTTCAGTCATGCCTGACTCTCTGTGACCCCATTTGGGGTTTTCTTGACAAATCTACTGGAGTGGTTTGAGTCCCAACTAAAACCTCATCTCTACAGGAAGACTTCTCCACTTTCCTTAGTTCCAGTGACTTCCCTCTATTAATTATTTCCTATTTATCCTGTATTTTGCTAACTTTGTATATATTTGTTTGCATGTTCTATCTCCATTCCCCCCTCACATTAGATTGTAACCTCCTGGAAGACAGGGTTCCTTTTTGTATCTCTGGCACTTAGCACAATGCCTGGCACAGAGGAGACACATAATGATTATTGAATTGAGTTGATTTTGAGGTCAGATTAGGCCATGAGGGAAGACATAAATGGGAATTTACAAAGCTGTGAGGAAGCAATCAGACAAGTGGTGATCTGAGAATTAAACAGCAGTTGGAAATTGATGCCAGATGGGGAACAGATAAAGATAGAGGGTGACCCTGCATAAGTCACTTCACCTCTGTCTTGCCTCAGTTTCCTCAACTGAAAATGGGGGTAATAATAGCACCTCCCTCCTTTTGCCTCCCAGCAGTGTTGATAGCATCAAATGAGACAATATTTATAAAGCCTTTACCAATGTGCACTCAGTGAGTGATTAATAAATGCTTATTCCTATCCTCCCTTCCCCTTAGGCGCCTTCTCTGTGCAGAGTCATGCTCTTTATACACAACAACTTCCCAAAATGTTCTTTTTCTGGAGGAATGTGTTCTTTTATTTTTGCTTACTAAATTCTGCCTTTATTAATTAATTACAAAGTCCAATATTTTGAATACCAAACTTCTGGTGTTGTTTTAGATATAGTTGCTTGGCATGGAATTGAAGCTGAAAAATCCCTAAGGGACTGTGGAGAAGGGCATAGGGTGTGTTGGCAAAAAGAAGAGGAGGTGGTCCCACTGTGAGAACTAAGGATAATTGGTATCCTAAGGTCAAGAGAAAACAAAGAAGTCTCCCAGATAAATTTTAGGAGGATGTATGTAAGTCATAAAGGATGTGCTAGTATGTGTTGCAATCTGCATTGTTGGAGGGAATAACCACACACCAAGAACAGAGAGCTTTCATTTCTACCATGGAAAAGAACTGATGAGGTTTGGGATTGCTGATATGTCAGGGTACAGGGTGGTGTCTACCTGGAATGAATTCACATATTCAAACTTTCTTCCAGTGAAAAATAGAGATTATGATAACACCAACTCTTGCCCTCAGGGTTGGGAGGATAGACTTAGATAATGTTTGTAAAGCACTTTGCAAACCTTAAAGCACCACATAAATCCTAGTATTATATAATGCTTCTCTTTTTGTATTCTACAGTGCCTCCAAGCCTGACCTTCCTGTTGTTTCTCACACATGCAAAAACCACAAAAGGAAATCAAGGTATGATAGTATCCATTAAGCAGAACCACATAAAGAAGAGTGTATTCTTATAGAAAACGTTCTGCTGAAGAAAAAGATTTCATTTTGCTTGTTTTTCCATTGACTATGAATATCATACACAGAGAAACATGACTCTTCCTAATAAACTGTTTTGTTCATAGACTGTAATGTATTATTATTTGGTTGTTCTCTTTGTGTTTTTTCCAACACAGAAGTAGTTAAACAACAATGAAATTCACCTGTTTGGCTAGCGAATAATTACTAACAAGTCATCGTATTCAACTCCATCCTATCCCTCTGAAAGAGATTCTTCAAAAAGAAAAAACATTGTTCTCAAGAGCAAAAATGTTTTTGTAGCATCAACTGATAAAATTTAAAAAGAATTCAAAATGACTTATTTCATATTAACATTTACTTTACGAATGTTTTATAATATAAGCAATTGTATAGAATATAAGTACTTAACATCTGTATTATACACAAAGCGGTACATGTATCTAACATGTAAATAAATATACATATATTGGGAGTATGTGCTTAAAAAACTTTTATCGATGGGGTAGCCGATCCAAAAAATTTGGAGAACAATACTATGAACCAGGGATGATTTTTAGCGTGGAGGAGAGAAAGTTCTGGGTGACAAAGGGGAAAATGAGAGCTGACTCCAGGTATTGGAAGGGTTGTCGCGTATGAGAAGAGATCAGCCTCGTTCTGCTTGGTCCCGAGGGTGCAGAACAAAGAGCAGTGACTGCAGGGAGGCTAACTGCAGCTCTTGACAATTACTGCTGTCCCAAAGTGGAATGGAATGCCCGGGGAGATTCTCAGTGGAGAGCTTTGTTCCACCATAGGTTGGCCATTGAGGTCCCTCCTAGAGGTTGTTATCGTTTGTCCTTCGCTCTCGAAGAGGACCCTGAATGGCATCAGGAAGGTGATGCTCCTGGCACGTTAATTACTTCAAAAGCAGGTGTGTGACTGCTGCAGGTGAGGGAGGCAGGTAGGAATGCAAGTCCAGCCCTGATCCCTGGAGGCGTGAGGGCGTTCAGCGACTTCTCACTCCCATCTCCCTTTGGCCCAGCTAGCAGAGTGGTGAAAGGAGAAGCCCCTCCGGGGACCCCTGCATCAGGGATGCTAGGGCACAAACAGAAGGCGAGAAGCGGGTAAGCTGCAACTTCTATCCACGTTCTAAAGGGGCCCGGTTCCTTTAACAGACAGAACTAGCCTCCTACATCTTCATCGGTCTGTGTTGGATTTGATTCGTCAAGTCTGGGGCTCCCGCCCTTCCCTCCGAGGTTGGATTCTGATTGGTTTTCAGTTTTTGTAGTGGGGCGGGGCCTGGAGAGAGGGGCGAGGGAAGAGGGGTAATTTGGAGGAAAGGGCGGGGCTAGAAGCTTGCCAGGCCTTCAAGGAGAGGATGGGCGGAGAAGAGAAAGGCGGGACTAGCGGCCTGAGCTGGGAAGGGCCTGACCGAGCTGGGAAGCGAGGGGCGGGGCTAGGGCTGGCCCGAGGCTGGGGGCGGGAGGCGGGACCGCAGACTGCCTGGGGGCCGGAGCAGGAGCCCAGTCCCCGAGGCTGCAGCCGGCGCACAACCACGCGAGCCGGGCGATGAGTGAGGGATTCGCGGAGCCGAGGTGAGTGAAGTTGGGTGGTGCGCGGCGGTGGCGGGAGAAAGGGCGGGCACAGGGACCCGAGGGGCGGCGGCGGCGGGGGAGGGGGGAGAGAACAGGGGGCGGGACGTCCCCCTGCGCCAGCTGTGAGCCGCTGGAGCAGGGGGGAGGCAGTTCCGTAGCCCGCGCCGCCCTCCCCTAGCAGGGGCCCCGCACAGCTGGGCAGCCCGCGCGCCGTGGCGGCGGGGCGGGTGGGCAGGCAGGCGGGCGCGCGCACTCGAGCCAGGTTGGAGCCGGGCCCGGGAGCAGGTGAGCTTCCCTCGCCGGTGGGGCCCCGGGGGAGGGCAGAGGAGGAGCCGCCGCCGAGGCTGCGCTCCCTCCTCCCCGGGCCGAGGCCCCGAGGGGCGGCAGGCTGAGGCCGGCCAAGTTCCCGGCCCCGCTGCGCCTCAGGTGCGGGCGGGACGGCGCCGCCTGGCTCTTGGCCGTTGGCCGTTCCTGCGGCGTGGCCGGTGGAGCTGCAGCCCGAGGCTGGAGGGGGCCGGGGGAGAGCCCGGTGCCCGGACTCGTTTGGCTTCGCCTTCCTCCTCCCCCTGCAGCAGCTGCAGCCGCGGCCGCCGAGGACCCCTGCTCCCTTCCCCCGGGCCGGCCGGGGCTGGCCCCGACCCTGCTGCACGCGGGGTCCTGCTAGCCGTCCCTCCCCTGCCCTCCTGCGCTCCAGCCTGCCTGTCTGCGGGGCTGGCCTGACGCTGGGTGTGGGGACGCGGAAAAGAAAACTACTGACAAACACCTTGAGTTTTGTGAATGGGCCTCCGGTGCCAGCTTCTGTTCGGGAGGGACTGCGGAAGAGGTGTTACTTTTACGTCTGGGTTCATCCCCTGCTTGACCCTTTGCTCTTCTGATGGAGGAGGGGAGGGAAAACCTACATTTGTTCATATGCCGTTAAAAAGGCGATGACTAGTTGCAAAAAAACCCAAACCGGAAAACTTGGAAATGAACAAGTGATATCGGGCCTTCTACCAGTCTGTTTGTTGTAGGGTGATATATTATTTGAGACTTGACTGCTTTTAAAAATTAAAATACAGTTTTAGTAGAACCAGGGACATACATGAATTCCACCTTAAATATCTGTAATAGACTTTGCTAAATATAGATTGATTATAGAATTCAAGAAAGTATATGATTGTCGTTCCATGTAATCTCCATAGTTCTTTTGCAATTTTTTTTTTTTGTATTTAGTGCATAAACAGGTTGGTTACTCACATCATCCGTTGTCATGGTTACGTGTCATGGATAGTAAGGGCAAAGTCTCCTCTCTTCCTCCCCCAAAACCATGGGAGTACACTTATCACTAGAATCTATACAGGCTTATGCTTTGCTAGAATATGGTTCAAATTTGGACGAAAAGTATGAGTGGATTTTTCCAAGTGGTTACAAGAATTAGAATGCAGAAAGAATGAGTTTATTGTGTATTTTTAATGTATTGTGCCAGAAGGTTTTAAAGAAAAATACTTGAGGAAAAGACATTGGTTAAATTAGAAAGGAAGCTTTGAAATTCGTGTCATTGAAGGGAATAATGAATTTAGGGGGAGAAATCAGGCGTTTGGGGTGATGTTTTGCATATAATTTAAGCCAAAGAAGGGCTTTGAGAAGGTTAGAGCTAAGCAGTTTTTGTACTTGAACAACATAGTGATTGTATACAGGGTTGCCTACTCTGTTAGAACAGCTGTTTTTATCCATCAGATGACTTTTAGTATTCAACTGCCTTTTGCTTCTTTCATTGTTATTTTTCAGAAGTCAATTTCTCAAATTTATGGAGAACATGTGATTTGCTTTTTTCCTCATGTGTTTTTTTTTAATTTTTAAACACTTTTATTTAAAGTTTTGAGTTCCAAATTCTATTCTTCTCTCCCTGGCTGCCCTCCTCCTTCCCTGAGATGGTAATCAATCAGTTGTAGGTTATACATGTACAATTATGTAAACATTTTCATATTAGCAATTTTGTACAAGACTCAAATAAAAGAAAAAATGAAAGAAAGTGAAAAATAGCATGCTTCAGTCTGTATTCAATCAACATAAGTTCTTTTTCTGGAGGTGAATAGCATTTCTCAGCATTAGTCCTCTGGGATTTTCTTGGATCATTGTATTGATGAGAATAGCTAAGTCATTGACCATTTTTCTAACAATATTTTTTTGTACAACTTTCTCCTGGTTCTGTTCACTTCACTGTGCATCAGTTCATGTAAGTCTTTCCAGGTTTTTCTGAAATCATCCTGCTTGTCATTTCTTATGGTGCAGTAATATTCCATTACAACCATATGCCACAACTTGTTCAGCCATTCCCCGTTGATGTGTGCATCCCTTTGATGTACAATTCCCTTTGATGTCCAATTCTTAGCCACTATAAAAAGAGCTGCTATAAATATTTTTGTACAAATAGGTCCTTTTCCCTTTCTTGGATGTTTTTGGCATATAGATCTAGCAGTGGTATTGCTGGATCAAAGGGTATACACAGTTTTTATAGTCCTTTGGGTATAGTTCCAAATTGTTCTCCAGAATGATTGGTTCAGTTCACAACTTCACCAGCAGTGCATTAATAATCTGGTTTTCCCACATCCCCTTCAGTATCCAACATCTTCCTTTTTTGTCATATTAGCCACTCTGATAGGTGGGAGATAGTACTTCAAAGTTGTTTTAATTTGCATTTCTCTGATCAATAGTGATTTAGAACATTTTTTTCATATGACTATAGATAACTTTGGTTTCTTTTTCTGAAAACTTCCTATTCATATCCACTGACCATTTATCAATTGGGGAATAATTTGTATTTTTATAAATTTGACTCAGTTCTCTAAATATTTGAGAAATGTAGCCTTTATCAGAGATACCTGTTGCAAATTTTTTCCCTCCAGTTTTCTGCTTTCCTTATAATTTTGGTTGCATTGGTTTTGTTTGTACAAAAACTTTTAAATTTTATATAATGAAAATTATGTTTTGCATTTTGTAATGCTCTCTATATCTTCTTTGGTTTTAATTTTTTCCCTTATCCATAAATCTGACAGATTGTGATTTCCTTAAGGCTGCAAGGATAAATCATATCAAATTTTGTTATAAGTGGGAGGGTTCAGTGAGGGTGACGATTACCAGTATCATAAATTCATACATTTAGAGCTAGAACAAGACTTTACAGAGGGATTGTATCTGAGGTGCTATCTATTCTAACTTCTCTCTTTTATTACAATAATAACTAACATTTATATAGTGCTTTAAGGTTTTCAGAACGAGATAAATATACACATGTATGTGTACGTACATACATACACACGTACCCACACACAATCTCATTGGATCCTCACAATCTGGGGAGGCAGGTGTTTTATTATCCCCATTTTCTGATGAAGAAACTGAGGCAGAGCAGTAAGTGACTCAGAATGACACAACTGGTAAGAGCCTGAGGCCAAAGTGGTGCTCTTTTGAGGGGGTCTATCCCCTGGACTTCTGAGGAAGCAGAGGCCCTTCATGGAATGTGAAGTGACTTACCCAAAGTCACACAGAGAATCTAGTGAGCTACATACAGGTCTTCTTGGCTCCCAGTCCAGTGTTTTTTCCCACCATCCCATGCTTTTCTCCACCATGTTGACCCTTAGTAAGCTAAATTTAGCAGCGTATTTATTTATCTCCAGGAAAAGGTGATGCTCTTTTGAGTGGAGCTTAGCAAACTCGTGCAAATTAAGTTTTGATAGTAAGTAGTGTGTTTGACAGAAAGATTTAATTAAACAGTGACTAGCTTAAATGGTAGGAGTAGTTTAATCTTATTGAAGCGATGTTCTGCCTTGGAGCTACGGGAAGGGTAGTGCTCTAAGCCGCATTGAGACCTTGGGAAAGAAGGGAGTTTTACCTTCCATATGCCCTCTTTGCCTTTATGCTCTTACAACATTAATGTTGTTAAATACAATAGTACAGAATGCCCCACTTCCAGAAAGAAGGATAAGTCCACTGACTATAGGGGTTTGTTTTATGTTGAAAAGGATGTACTATGGAAACAAGGGAAATGAAGGAAAACACAAATTGAAAGGTTATATTTGTGTCTGCCTCAGTTTCCTCAACTATAAAATGGGTATAATGATAGCACTTACCTTGCAAGGCTTTTGTGAGGACCAAATGATCTAATATTTGTAAAAAGCTCTTAGTACGGTGCCTGATCCGTAGTAGCTGCTATATTCATACTTTTCTTCCCCTCTTCTTTTTCCTGGTTAGGAGTTCAGAATTAAAAATGAGAGAGAATCTTAGGGTTTTGATCTGGGTACTCTTTCTTTTGCCCTAGACTAAAAATGAATCAGAGAGCCATTTTTGCTGCCCAGGATAAGGTTTTACTCCTCTGATCCAGACCTTGCTCTCTCCCTGCTCCCTTTACCCAGAGATATTTCTTTGCTGGAGTTTGTGGGCAGCGAATAGAGTAGGGACTACTTAATGGGAAGAGAGAGGGAAGAGAGAAATGGTATCATTGGACCTGGCTGACAGTGCTCACCTTGCAAAGATGGGGGGCGGAGCGAGGCTTGAGTACATTTTTCCTTTTGGATTTATCATGTACCTAAAACTACGAAGCCATAGACCACCATCTTCATCTTCTTTACATTTTACTTTTTCCTGACCAATGAGGACCCTCGTTTCCTTGTTCATTTCATCCTCTTCAATGGTCATTTATTATTTGTTGCTGGCTTTTCCTGGAGTATCTTGTATGATTAGGTTAAAAGACAAAAGAATCATAATTTTGGAGCTGGGAGGAAACTGGGAGGTTATTTAGCCAGACTTCCTTGTTTTAAAATTCTGTTACAACCCTTTGTTTATACATCTGACTGTAAATTGGGATATTTAGTGAATGTGTGAAACAACTGAAACAGCTGTAGAACTAGTTCCTTCAAATGGGTTAAATTACCAAAATTTTGCGGTAGATAGGAAAGTTTCCCAATTCCAGCTCTTGTTTCAGTTGGTAAATGCTTTGATTCTGGGACAGCACCCTCCCTCTCCTTCTGCCCCCACTTTCCCCTTCCCCTTCACTACACTTACAGGTAACTAGCTTTAGCTTCAAGAACCTCAGTTCCTGTTAATATATAAAACAAGAACTGACCAAGAAAATGAATACTCTGACTAGTACTTGAAAAGAACTTTAGAAGTTGTCTTGCTTCAGTGTTTCAACTCGGTTAGCTTAAAATAATAAGGTAAATTTAAATAATAATACTACCAATACCCATTCTAATGCCTCACTTCAGCTCCCATGTAACTTTGAGTTCTCAAAAGCTGTGTTGTCATTCTGGAAGGGGCAGTTAAGTATTACAATGGATAGAGTAAGGAGCCTGGTATCAGAAAGACCCAAGTTCAAATCTGGCCTCTGACACTTAACTGGTTATATGATTCCTGTTATCCTTAATCCTCTTTCCCTCAGTTTGCTCTTCTGTAAAATGAGCTGGAGAAGGAAATGGCAAACACTCCAGTATCTTTGCCAAGGAAACCCCAAATGCGGTCATAAAGAATACGACACAACTGAACAGTAACAAATCATTCTGGAAAGACTTTTTTTTCTGAGGACCAACCTAGCTAATAATGGAGAGGAACATCCTCAGTAGATTGGTCAATTGGAGATTGGGGGGGTGGTGGGATTAGGTGTCACTATGGCAACACAACACAGTATGTAAAGTAGCCCTCAATCCCATCTGCTTCAGTAGTAATGGTGGTAAAGAGGAGAAAAGGAGACAGAAGGTGATAAAATTTGAAAAAGTGTTGGAAGGGTTTTTGCTGTACCTCAGCGGCAACAAGGAACATTATTTCAAGGGATATGTAGCCAAATGACAAGTATTTGCAAAATGACCCCTGTGAAAATAATTGTAGCTTATACATATATATTGGTTGCTTAGGATAAAGTAGAGAAATTTAAGAACCTGATAAATCTCTCTAAATTAAGTCTATATATATATTCTGATACATGATGACTTCAGTATAAAGTTTGAAAGAGATGAGAATGGGGAGAAATATGTAAGAAAGCGTGGTTCAGGAAGAAAGAAAGAAAAGCCATACACTTGTAGGTTGCCCAGAAGTCTCACACCTTTATCCCATATCTTCTCTATGAGAAAATATTTGATATATATGGGACACAGTAAATTCCTAATAACATTACAAAAAATTAAATATATTGTGGTAGATAGAAAAAGACTTGTTATTGATTTTGGTATTATTCCTGAATCAGCTGTCTGTGTAATCAGACCGCTGACTTACAGGTAAAATTAGAGTTAGTAAAAAGCAAGAATAATAGTAATGAGGAAAAGATATGGTGCATGATTGAACCTAGTTTTGAACCATTTAAGCAAGTACTGACAATAAAAATGGGAAATAGACAAGAGAAATGATATTGATACCAATTACAATAATTTTATGCAGAAATTTAAGCAATATAAATTGTCATACCAAGACCACCAAAAGCCTAGAGAGTATATTAAGCAACAGAGATCTGACTTAACTTGCCAAATGGAATGAAAAAGCCACAGTCACTTCCAATTTAGAATATAAACTTGTTTGAAAGTCTTAATGGTGAAGGATATCTAGACAACTCTGAACAGTATCATCTCATAAAAGCAGAGACAAGCACTTTAAAACCAGTTTAAAGAGAGCTTGGCAAGACATTCAACTAAGCAATGTCATCTCAAGGGCATTTAAGGTCAACAATGGAACGAAGACAGGAAATAGAAGAAAAAGTGGAAAAGATATGTAAAAATTATTTAACAATTCTCCCCCACTCCCCCCCATCAAAGACAGTGGAATTAGCATACCTGGACCCTAACAACACAGTACCAGGTAAGCTTAAGGGGAATTAGAAATGGCACTGTAGGGAGCAAAGCACCTTGATTGGACAAAGTATGTACAGGAGCCATATGCTAGAATGTCACAATTTCAGGGCATGAAGGACTCAATATACAAAGTATTTGAAGGAGGGGCAGATACCAAAGGCAGGAGGAAAAAAATCTTAGGCCTTATTACTGTTCAAAAAAGGAAACAGAATTTCAGTAACTACTGACATGTATGCTTACTTTCCCATTTACACAAGACTTTGAGAATCATCTCTGAACCAAGAGTTGACCTTCTCATTGAGGATAACACTAGAGAAAAAGAAGCCTGGACAATTAATTTGAGCCAGAGTTGAACAAGAAAAGAAAGGCAGCCCAAAGTGTCTTCATGAAATTGCAGAGCTCCTTTAATTGACCCCAAACTTCCCATGAAGCAAGGCTTCATCTTTTTAATACTACCATACCGTATACTATGCTGGTGTTGTATGGTATTGGGACATGAAATAAATAATTTCCAAAGAATTAAAAGTGAATCCCATAGGGCATTGGAGAGGCATGTGGTGGGTGTGAGCAGGTTACAACATTTAACTAATCAGGAACATGAAAGAACAACAGAACTAAAAGGTATCAAGGAATTATGCTGTAAGAAGTGGTAAGGATACCCCGGGATCACAGGTGGGCATCCAGAGTGCTGTACTGGCAACCTTGTGAGCTCAGAGAAACTGACGAAGTCCCCTGGGATGTGTTCTGTGTCAAACTTAGGGACTGGAGTTGAAGGCGATGGGGTTAGGTATGGATAAATTGTGATAATCTTTATTGAGGGAACTTCCAGATTGATTAGATCACAGAGTCATTCGAGAATAATAACTGATATTTATATGATGCTTTAAATTTTACATGAATTATATTTGAATTACATGACCACTCTCTGGGGTAGTACTGTGGGTTTTGTTATCCTATTTTACAGATGAGAAAACTAGGGCTAGGGTGGTGGTTAATGACTCCCTCAGTGTCACAAAAGCGTCAGAGGTAGAATTTGTAGGTCTTTGTTACTCCCATTCCAAACCCTCTTTCACTATACCATCTCATGTTATAAAAAGAAGCTAAATGACCTATCGTTTCACAGTTAAATGTCAAATTTGAGACTGTTCAAAATTGTATGTTGAATGTGTGTAAAATACCTAGGCATTTTTATGAATAAACTTGCAAAATCCCAGAGAATGTATAAATCAATAAATTTCATTGAATTGTTATATTATGCATTTTCACTTACTTGCATTGCTTCTATTAATACTGCAAAGTATTTCCTTATTTAGCACATGACTTTTCTGGTTATTTTAATTTTTTATTATAAATCTAATAAATAACTATCAACGAAAACAGCCAGACACACATACCAAGTAAAGGACAAAATCTTGCCACACACACCTAGGCTTTACTTGGGAAAACCAGACACATTAACAAACAACTTTTCTTGTTCTGGAATTCTGCCATCTTTGAACCTTTAAAAACAGTGTCCATGCAGAGTTGTAGATATAGTTCTGGCTTTGCTGATTTTAGTCTCCATCACCTCCTATAAATAAATGCCTTTCCATATTTTCTTGTATGCTTCACATGTGTCCTTTTATGGCACTATAGTATTTTATATTATATTAATCTGTCATAACTTAATTCAACCATTCTAGGAGCAGCTGGGTGGCACAATAGATAGAGCATAGTGCCTGGAATCAGGAAGACATTCATTTTCCTGAGTTCAGATCTGATCTCAGACACTAAATAAGCTATGTGACCTCATCTGTAAAACGAACTGGAGAGGGAAATGGCAAACTCCCCCAGTATCTTTGCCAACAGAACTCTGAATGGGGTCATGGAGAGTCAGACACGACCGAAACAAATGAACAACAGTTTTCAAGGACTTAGCTCCTAAAATGTATCCCTTAGTCTAGCAATGGTGTGGTTCCAGGTGTCTTCTGGTTATCTGTTTCCCAGTCAGTTCTTCTGGCCATGTCCCTGGTTTTCCACCACTTTCTAGTGCTCACTTGTAGCACTCCTCTACTCAGTTTAGCCTGTGTGCATCACCTTAGTAACATAGTTGTTTTCTCATTGTTTTCCTCCATCGCACTGTGAGCTTCTTAAAGCAAATAGTATCCTTTGTCTTTCTCAGCAATCAATAAATGCCTATTGACTGACTGGCTACTGCTGGCTGATATTCTTTGTGCCTGTAGCAGCCCCAGGAAAAATGTTCAATTCAGTATTAATTACCTATTGTGTGCTAGGCAGTGTTTGGAAAGGGTTAGAGACTTTGGAGTTGGGAAGATTCTGCCTGTGACACAAACTGACTTCATGATCCTGTGTAATTTGGTTCTACTTCTTAGCATCCCTGACAATTCTATGACTATGATATGTAGAACAGTTGCTGATAGCTCCCTGTATTAATGAAATCGCAGGTCCAAACCAAAACAAATGTGCAAAGGCATTGTATTAAGGGCTGAGGATACAGACACTATCCTTAAGAGACTTAGGTTCTGCTGGAGGGATAAGCATATATATATCTGAGGGATAAGCATATTCATATCTAGAAATATACAGTTATCTCTCAATATTCCTGGGTTTTATGGGTACAGGACCCCCATGAATGTGAAAAACCATGAATAATTCTAGGCCCCATCCCAAACTTTTATTTTTGATAATTCTGACCATATTTATTTAACATACAAAAGAACATATTTTACCTAAAAAGTTGCAGTTTCACGAAAGAGATTAGTATCTTGCACACCATGCAGAGATTTTGCAGCACTGGTGAAGCTGCTGCAACTGCTTCATGGATTTCCTTCTCTTACAAAAAGTACAAGATACAGTGATTACCATGGGGAAAAAAAAATCACATGACTGCATCTGGATGGTAGAGACACAAAGAGGGGACATTCTCAAAGAGTGCTCATCCCATAGTTCTTTAGTGCACTGAAGTTTTTGCCAAAAATTAACTGTTTATAATAAACATATG
>CM053770.1:517097068-517184077 GCA_028658325.1 Potorous gilbertii
GACCAGAGTCAGTGTGCAGCAGATCTATCATTTTACTTGTTTTTACACTGTACTTCAGTTTATGTGGGCTAAAATCAGATTAGCTATTGTGGTTACCATGTCTCATAGCTAATTCATATTGACCTTGTGAAACTCCTGGGTTTTTCCAGCCTAACTTAAGTCTGGTTCAGGACTTTGTCATAGGAGGCAAAGTTTGAGCCTGTTTTTAGACTGGGAGAGAGCTAAAGCAAGTAATCTCCATTGAGAAGTAAGGACCCTTAGGGAATAGACAGTTTCACTTTTGCTTGTGTTTCTGGTGTCTAGATAGTGTCTCCTCACATTTAGTACTTAATAAATCTTGGATTGAGTTGTTAGAGCAAGTTCCCAATTCTCTATGTGTGCTTAGCTTTTAATATCCTACTGAAAATTTTGAGAAACTTTCACACATTAATAACCCTACCTTACAGGGAAGAATAATCTGGTACGATAAATGATTTAATTCAGACCTTTGGTGATTCATAGACAAGCCAGTGGGAGGTTTTATGAACCCAGGTAGATATTGTAGTTAAAACTGATTTTGTACAGTGTTTGTTGAAGGTGAGTAAGCCTGGACAATATCTCTGCGATAGTTCCTTGATTTTTAACTTAGAATACAGTTGGTGCATTTGTCAGTGAAATTTTATCACCAGACAGTGAAATCTCATACAGAGCTGTTGAGGGGAATAGCACTTGGATTATTACAGGACTGGTGTTGGGAATTATAACCTTGAATCCGACTTTTTTATGTTCCTTGTTAAGCCAGGTGTCATGTTTAGTACTTATGCTAAGTGAACCTTTATCTTATAAAATTATTATACTTTTAAAGTCTGTTCAAGTCAGTCTGTTGGATTTCTTGGACACCTACTATGCAGAGCTCATATAGGAGGGATAAATGAATTTGTACCATAGAGTCTGGTGCCCTTAAGGAATGTAGAACATATCATCTCTGCACTTTTCTCAAAGTGTCAATAGCAGTTGACATTTGTATAGTATTTTACATATATTATCTCACCTGATCCAGCCCCATGAAGTAGAAACTGCAGAGGTTAAGTAACTTTTCCAGTGCCACACAGCTCATGTCAGAGGCAGGATATGAAACTAACTGTAGTGACCTATGCTCTCCTCCCCCCACCCACCATTGCTACTTTGCCTCTCCAAATAATTTAACGTAACACTAAATAAGAGAATATATTTAGACTACAAATGAAATGTAACTCAGGCATAGGAAAAAGTGAAAACATCTTGGGAGAGGGGAAGGGAAAGTCAGTTTAGTTAAGAGGAGAAAATAGCCAGAGAGGATCTTGGAGATGGTTAAGTGGGATTTTCAAAATGCTAATTCCTATGAATTGATAGAGGGTTTCATTCCTGGAGGAGAGAATGAATGTGCAGAGTCAGGGAGGTAGAAACGAACAGTTTGTACATACAGTTATCCCTTTCACATCTTCACTTTCCCCATCACAGATTTGATGTATCTTGGGTTGGCATAAGAAATAAAATGGGAATTTTTGGGGAGTTTTGTGGAAGCTGCAGATGATAGTGAAAGCCAACAGGCGACACAGGAAAGGTTTAGAAATTCAGAAATGCATAAAATATATGTGTAGTATTGCATAATATTAACATATTTTATCTTTTAATGTTGTAAACATATCATAAAAGAAAAAGAAAAAATTCAGACTTTTCTAGTACAAAAGGAGGGCCAAAAAATTTTGCATGAATTTTCCAGATCTCAGGGATGCCATTCCTCTAACCTCCTTGATGTGGGAAGGGATAACTGTAAGAGCTTGGTTGGAATAAAAGGATCCTGGGAAATGTAGTTGAGGTGAAGAGAGCCTTGAATGCTAAACTGGAGCATTTAGGTTGGCCAGTAAACCACAACTCTTAGGGAGCAGAATATGAGATATTGCTTATGTAATAATAATACTTATTACTTTCTGGGAGCTCATTAGCAGTTAGAGATGAGTGAGGCTACAATTTTGTTTAAACTTTGTATTTTTAAGAAATGTTCTTATTTTTATTAGCATCTCTTGTTTTAATATTGTATTTATTTCGGAATATATTTCTCTCCAATCCTCTCACCTGCAAGATATCCTTTGTAACAAAGATTGAAAGAAAGAAAAAGTAGACTTCAGCAAAACTGGCTAATGCTTTGACTGTGTCTGACGATGTATGTCTTATTTTACACCTTTAGTCACCTGTTATGAAGGGTGGGAGGTTATTTGTTCAATGCTTCTTTAGGAAAGTAAATGAAAGCAGCTTTCCTGGAAGTTTCCAAGTGCTGTGGGAAAGAGGTATGGAGACTGACAGTTTCTCACAGTTTTGAGGGAATTTAAGGATTCCTACTATATCTAATGATCCAGTAAAATATTGACCCCGAAGCAAACCCTTGTATCAGTGCCACGGTATGTTTCCTTTCCTGCCTGAGATGACCATACCGATTTAGATCTGCTGATCTGCAGCCGGTGGTGGAAGAGCTGTTGTTCAGTTGTTTCCACTTACGTCTGATTCTTTGAGATATTGCCCATTTGGGGTTTTCTTGGCAAAGATATTGGAGTGGTTTTCCATTTCCTTCTTCAGTTCATTTTCCAAAAGAGGAAACTGAGGAAAATAGAATTAAGTGATTTGCCCAGGGTCATGTAGGTAGTAAGTGTTTGAAGTCAAATTTGAACTCCTAAAAATGGCTCTTCTTGACTCTGCCACCCAGGTGACTAAGAAGAGCTATAGGGAAGCAGATTTTGGCTTAGTATAAGAAAGAGCTTTCTTAAGTTAGAGGCTGTGTGGTGTAGTGGAAAGAGTACTGACTTTGGAATCAGGATGGACAAACAGGTTTGAATCTTAGCTCTTTATTTACTATCTGTATCATCCCTAGGGGAGGTAGTTAACCTTTTTGGGCTACCTCATCCATTAAATGGAGACAGTAATACTGTGAGGCACTACCTACCTACCTCACAGGGTTGATAGAAAATCAATGTGAGTTATCTAACTAACCCATCAAATACAGACTATACTTAGAGTACCACTTAGCTGTGCAACAGTTGAAAAAAGTTATCCCATGAGGTAACTCCCTTTCACTGGAAGTATTTGAATCCTCTAGGGTTACTCTTCAAAGAATTTTTGAATTGGGTGGGAGGCTGAATGAGATGATTTTGGGAGGTCCCTTCCAATCACAAGATTCTAAAGAATCTTGTTTCTTGAATAAGGGAGTAAAATGATGATAGTGGACATTTTATTTTGGCAGGTATATGTTTGATAGATTGTCAAGGGGAAAAGATTGGGGCAGCTACAGTCATTTAGGAGTGAAGGAAAAAAGGATCTAGACTGGGGATGCTTAACCTCTTTTGAACCATAGGACTCTTTGGGCAGGATTCTGGGAAGCTGATGGATCCCTTCTCGGGATAACATTTTTTAAAAGTATTATGTAAAATACATAGGATTACAAAGGAGATCAATTTTACCGAAATAAACTTGTCAAAATATATATTTTTAAAAGGTTTACAGACCTCAGCTTTTATGAATCCCTATGTAGTTGGACTAAGTTGGTAGATGTGAAATAGAAATGGAGGTGTTATTGTCTTTACTGGTGTGAGCCTCAGGTCCAGAAAAACTGACATTGACCATGATGTGGAAATTGGAGAGTGGTAGCAATTTGGGGTTTGAGAATGAGGAGATCTCAAAATTCATTTAGCTTTAGACATCGCAGTCATCCAAGCAGAGATGTGATCAAGTCAACAAGTGTTTACGTGGAACTCACTGTGAGCCAGGCACTATAAAGGGCAAGCATTCCCGCAGGGCAGTTGGAACTCCAACCCGGGCACTCTGAAGGGTGGCTGCACAGTGCCATTGGGTCCCTTGTGTCTGTCCCATCTCTTCATTTTCCAGCATACCTACCTCCTGCCTAGCTGCAGCAGGCATTGCTCCCTCCTGTAAAGGCAGGCTTTCTGCTGGAGGGCACAGTGATTAGTAATTCTTCCCCTCCTTCCTTCATTTTGGGTGCAGTGAAGTGAGTTGCCTTGGATAGGTGGCAGATTTCATTGTATTAGACCCACTGCCCCTTTTCTGAACAGAGGGTGCCACCATACTTCTCGTTCACAACCTTGGTGTCATCTTTCAACCTTTTCATTTACACTGTTTCCTCATCCAAGCAGTTTCCAAGTCTTATTGTTTGTACCTTCCTGGATTCTTTGGCCTCTTCTTGTACACAGTTCAGGCCTTCATCTTTGCTTGCCTGGTCTCTCTGTCTCAGTCCATTCGCTACACACCTGCCAAAGTGATTTCCCCAAAGAACAACTTTGACCCTCCTACTCAGTAAACATTAGTGACTCCCTCTTCACTCTAGGATCATACATAAACTGCTCTGTTTGCCTTTTGTAGCCTTTTACAATCTGTCCCCAGTCAACCTTTCTAGGCTTAATATATTATTCTCCTGCTTGCCTGCTACTCTCTAACCAAACTTGCCTTCCTGCTAATTCCTCACTCATAAAAAGGCAACCAGTATCCAAATGTGAATAGAGAAAATATTCTTTAAGCAAAACTACATAATGAAAGAGGAACAGACTTACACTAATAATTTTCTGCAGAATTAAAACCAGATAGTTCACTTTTGCTTGTGACTCCTGACTGCAAAGCTATTATGTTCATTGTCTACTATGGTTCATTATTTAATTGTTGTATTGTATGTCTTTCAACAACCACAAAAAAAATCTTAAATGAAATTTACCTTCTTGGCTAGCTACTTTCACAAAATTAACTGAATAATTAATTACTAATAATTATTTGCAAGTCCTGTCTTCTAGGACATACACAGTGATTTAAGAAAAAATTAACAAAGCTTACTTAATCACATTGCTTTCAAGAACAAAGAAACTTTATGGTGCCATTAGTAAGTTAAGTTTAAAAAACTTTATTTCATTTTTATTTCATAATGTACATAATTATTAGTATTATAGTACATACATGTAATACAAAAATGTAAAATATAAGTAAATATACACATATTTGGGAGGAGTGTTCAGAATAGTTTAGTAATGGGGGATCTGATCCCTAAATTTCAGGGACTAACTTTTCAATTCCCATCTCTCCTCTAGTCTCTGATCCCTTGCTCCTTTGTCTTGTCACCCCTCATACCTTCCTTTTCTACCATTTATCTCATGCTCCTCTATCAATGTGCTGCAAAATAAAAGTGAGATCATATAACTGTTCTGTCTGTTTCTCACCTGGACCCTTACTGTGGCAAGGCAGCCCTGCTGTTCCGCCTTAATTGATTCTCTGGCTTACTTACCATAGCAGCTATTGCAAACTTTCTTCCCTGAATCCCCAAAGCATTTCTTTCTCATATTCTTGTCTGAGGGTTTCTCTTCATACTTTACACAGAAAGTCAAGGCCATCTGCCTTGTTCATATTGGCTTGTTGACTTTCTCCTTTCCTCCACCTTTGATAAAGAGATGGGCCTTCTTGCCAAGGCCAGTTCCCTACATAGACCCTTCCATAATCCTATTTCCTCTTCTGTCTCTCTCTTCCTCCCTCACTCTTTCTGCTTTTTCTCCATCTTCCTTCCCCTCTTCTGTTCTGAAAAAACACTTGTTAGAAGTTAACATTTTTCTTATCTATTATCCTGTAGCTCTCTTTATCTTCTCAGCTAAACTCAACAAACCTGTCTATACTGCCTGTCTGTACTCCACTTTACTCTCACACAGAAACCCAATGCAGCTTGGCTTCTAACATCATTACTCAACTGAAACTATTCTTTTCAAAGTTATCAATAGTTTCTTCATTGTCACATCTGATAGGCTTTTCTTAGTTCTTATCTTTCTTGATCTTTCTGCAGCATTTGACACTGTTGACCATTCTCTTCAACTAGATTCTTTTTCCTGTCTTCTTTTCCTGTTTTCATAACACTGTTTTTTCTTTTGCTTTTCCTCCTGTCTGTCTTTTCATTTCTCAGGCTTCTTTGCTGAACTTTCAGCTATATCACTCCTGTTAATTTCAGGTATACCCAAGGGTTCTTGCTTCCACACTCGTTCATTTGATGATTTCATTAACTTTCATGGGCTCGGTTTTCTTCTCTATGCTGATGACTCCTGGATCTATGTTCTAGCCCTGATCTTTTTCTAAAGTCCCACATCACCAACTGCTTGTTGGACATTTTAAACTGGATGTCAGACTCAGCAGGTTCAAAAGTAAACTCATTGTTTTTTTCCCCAAAACCAGCCCGTCTTCTAAACTTCCCTCTTTCTTTCAAGAGTAGTACCATCCTTCCTGTCACCACAGTGCAGAACTTTGGTGATATTCTGTAGTCTTTGCCCTCAGCCATATTTCCAGTCAGTTGTAAAATCTTTGTTTCCATGACATGTTTTATATTTGTCTCATTCTCTCCACTCCTAACAGCCACCACCCTACTTCAGCCTCTCTCCACTTCTAGCTTAGACTATTCCAACAGTCTCCTAACTCTTCTCCCTGTCTCGGGTCTTTCCCCACTACAATCCAACCTCCTGAAAGCTGCCAAAGTAACTTTTCTCGTGGGCCTCCACCCTACCCATCCCCCCTACCCACAAACATTTAATAACCTCCAGAGGTTCCTTATGACATGCAGGATGAAATATAAACTCCGTTTTACATTTAAAGTTCTCCATGACCTTGCCTTTTCCTTCCTCATCTTGACTCTTCATATACAACTCTCCTCTACATACTCACCAGGCTTGTGGTACTGGACTCTGTTCCTCACACACGAATTCTCCAGCCTTTGCACTGTCTGCCTCTCATGGCCAAATGCCCTTCCTCCTTGTCTCAGCCCTTTAGAATTCCTGCTTGCCTTTCAAGGCTCAGCCCAAATGCCAGTAGAAGGCCTTGCCCAATCTCCAGCAGCTATAACCTTTCTCCATAAGGTTTCATTATATCTACTTTGTATGTATCTTGTATATATTTACCTAAGTACATGTTGTCTCCCTTGTTAGAACATAAGCTATTTGGGGGCAAGAACTATTTTGCTTTTTTCTTTGTATCTCCAATGCTTAGAATAGTGCCTTATACGTACATAGTGGGATCTTCTCAATTGATTTATTGACCACAGAACATGGGAAAGGGGTTAATGTATTAAAAAATATGTAGAGGGTAGATTAGGACAAGTTGTGAAGGGCTTTAAAAGCTAAACAGAGGAGCTTCCATTTGATCCAAAAGGCAATGGTAAATCACTGGAGTTTGAATAGAGAGATGACATGGTCAGACTTTTCCTTCAGGAAAGTCATTTTGGCAGCTGCATAGAGAATGCAGGGAGGCAGGGAGTCCAATTAGGGGGATGTTGTAATAGTCTAGGTAAGAGATGAAAAGGGACTGAACTATGGTGATGGTTTGTATGAATAGAGAGAAGGGAACAGATTCAAGAGAGAGTGTGCATGGAGAAAAGATAAAATTTGACAACTTATTGAATATATGGAGTGAAGGAAGAATAAGGAGTTGAGGATGATGCCAAAATTGCGAACCGACGTGGAGTAAAGGATGGTGGTGCCCTTGGCAGAAATAGGGAAATTCTGAAGGGAAATAATTTCAGAAGAAAAAAAAAATTCTCTTTTGGACATGGTAAGTTTGAAATGCCTATGGGACATTCAGTTTGGAAATCTGGTAAGCAGCTCTAGATGTACTGAGAGACCATCAGTCAAACATTCATTAAATACCTGCAGTGAGCCAGGCACTGTGGATACAAATGAGACAAACGAGATTTGAGATTTACTTGCATAGAGATGATAATTGAACCCATAACAACTGATGAAGCCACCAAGGATAGAGAGAATTAGAGAACCAAGAAGAAAGTCTTATGTTATACCCACAGTTATTATGGTTAGGAAAATGAACTAATAAAGGTGACTGAGAACAAATGGTTAAGAAGGTAGGAAGAGAACCAGGAGAAAGTATTATGAAAAGAGGAGAGAGCATCCAGGAAGAGAAGGTAGTCCACAGTAGAGGGCAGTCAACAATGTCAGAGGTTGCAAGAATGGTAGGTCAAGAATGATAAGGATTGAGAAAAAGCCATCATTTTTTACAATGGAGAAATCATTGGTAACTTTGGAGTGAACAGTTGTTGAATGATGAGGTGGAGGTCATATTTCAAAGGGTTCTGGAATAAGAGGAGAGGAAATAAAGTAGATAGCAAGGAAGGAGAGATGTATGACTGTAGCTTGTAGGGAAGATAGCATCTTAGGAGGTTTATTTTTTGTTTTGTCCCAGGATGGGTGAGATCTAGGCTGGTCAGTAGGCCATAAGAAAGGAACCAGTGATTAGGGAGAGATTGTATCTTACTTCTCCCAAGGTCTAACTTGTCTAAGTTCTTGTGATCCTTTTTACTTCTGGGTTGCCTTCTTACCAATTATGGCACTCACTTAATATGTAATAGCATCTACTACCTTATATACTTTCTGATTCTTATGTACATACGCTCAATCTCCCCTGCTAAGATTATCAGTCCTTTAAGGGCAAGGACAGTGTCTTATACCCCTTTGAATTTCTCAGGTGCCTAGCAATCTGCCTTGTAAATGGTAGGCCTTCAATAACTATTTCATATGGAAAAGCGCTGGAGTGGCCCCTGTTGGGCTAGAGGCACCTGCAGCTTATTTACCAATGGAAAATTATGCAGAAGTGACCAAACAGACTATCACCAGAGAGATATATGAGAGGATGGGTAAGGGATAATCGCCTGAGTAGTCCATTGGAGACCATGACATCAGGGAAGTAATGGCATGACATGTAAGAGAATTGGATTTAAGCGAAGGAGGGCTGTGCAAAGTCACAAGCTTCACTTTCCCCTTGGAGCCACCTGGATCCTGTGGCCAGATATAGATTTCTATATGATGTCTAAGCTACTTGCAGATGTAGTGGGAGACCTTGGCCTTTTTAAGCTAAGGTTTTTGAGACCATTGGTGAGCACAGAGTGTCAAGAGAACTAGAGGAAAGGCCCTTTGTGTGTTTTTCCTGTGGAGGATTTACAGAAGAAAATGGCCAAAAGCCTCATCCAGGATGAGAAGATGTAGGTGGACTAAGGGAGGGAGGGAGGCCCTACATGGATGAGAGCCCAGATCCCATGGAAGTGTAAAAAATACAAAATACAAATATAAAAAATACTAAAAATAACACAGAGGAATCGATGTAAATGTGTTGTTTTATACTTGATTTCCCATTGAACCCCTACTATCTGTGTGGTATCAAAAGTTATAGATGAATCTGACCTCTGTGACATTCTTGCCCCAAACCAGTTTGAGAGTAGAGGTCAGTGTAGTAGAAGAGGAAGGTTGTAAATAACATCTGTGGGGAAATCACTTTTGTTCGTTTTCTCAGAGTTAGTACCCAGGATGTATTTTTGCTTGATCCATTCTTACTAAGTTCTTCCAGAGTTCACCTCAGGGGCCACCTTTAGACAAACCTTTTCCTGATTCTTTCTCCCTTCTCCCAGTTGTTAGTCTGTGTATATGTTATGTTCATCCCCACCCTGCTAGGGCAGGGCCTCATAGTATGTAATTTGAGTTTAAAAACTATTGTTGAATTGAAAACCAAACTTATTTCATGCTTCTGAGCTTTTTAAAAAATATATAAAGTCTTGAGGCTTCAGTGTGATTGAGAAATATGTTATATTGGCTAATGGACTACAGAAGCAAGCTTTTTTTGATACCTGATGTGCTAAAGTCTTACAGAAAGTAAGGAAATGTAGTATAGTGGGAAAGAATTCTGAATTTGTTGTCAGACCTAGGTTCAAATCCTGACTATCATGCCTGTGATCTTGGGCAAATCACTTCATTTCTGGGCCTCAGTTTCCTCTTTTGTAAAAGGACTACATGATCTCCAGGGTTCTTTTTAGCTCTACCTATATAATGTTTACATACATGTGTGTGTTTGTGAGAAACTCCTTAAAGATTAAAAGTACTTTATAAACATTGACATTTGTTTTGGTTCTCTTCTAGATTTCCTTCTTTTTCTGTACTCTTGCTCTCATTAGCACTCATGGTTCAATTATTCTCTCCATGTAGGTGACTCCCCTTTCTATATCTGTCTAGCCCCAGTCTCCTTCGTAAGCTCCAGTTCCTTGTTCCTTGTCACCAACTCTCTTTTGGTTATTTCCAATTGGGTGTGCTATATGCAACTCAAATGACATTTCCAAAACAGAATTTATTAGATTCTCAACCATGCCCTTTCCTAACATTACTATTTCTGTCAAGGCCACCACCCTATTTCCACTTACCTAGGTTTGCATTCTTAGTCACACTTGACTCGTCATTCCCCTGAACTCTCCCCCCATATCCAATCAACTGTCATTTCTGTCTCTGCATCTCATGTCCATCTTCTCACATGGTCAGGACTTCATTACTTCTCACAGACTGCTCCAATAGCCTTCTAATTGGTCTTCTTGCTTCAAGCGTCTGCATTTTCCATTCCATCCATCCTCCACACATCTATCTAAAACACAACTCTGACCAGGCTGCTCCCATCTTCACAAAGGTCCAGGGCGCCCTATTGCTTCTAGGGTAATGCAATGTTCTCTGCTTGGCATTTCAATTCCTTTATGATTTGATTCCAGCTACCTTTTCCAATTTATTACACATGAACAAGTTCCATGAAAATCTAGCCAGATTGACCTTTTTGTTGCCCCTTACACATGTCCTTCCATCTTCTGTCTCTGTGACCTTTCCCAGCCTGTGCCCCATGCTTGGAGTGCACATTCTCTTTACTTCCTCCCCTTCCTCCCTGATAAATACTTGACTTCCTTCACACAATTCTGCTCAAATGTCACCTCCTGCTTTGAAACCTTCCCTGACTTGGAGCAGGGATGCTGGGGAGTGCTAGCAGCTATTTTCCCCCTCCACATCCACCCCACAACCTGATTTTTACTTTATATATGTTTTGTGTCTACTTACACATGTGGTTTCCTTTGATTTAGAATTTAAGCTCTTTGAGGTCAGGGGCTGTTTCATTTTTGCCTTTGCAACCTGGGTGCCTAGCACAATGCTTGCCACATGTTAAGCAACTGATTCTTGTTGATTGATTAATCCTCATCACAACCCTGTGACATAGATGCTGTTATCCATGAGGAAATGATTTAACTGATTTGTCCAGAGTTACACAGCTGGTGTCTGAGGTGGCATTTCAACTCAGGTCTTCCTGACTTCCAAGTTCAATACTCATGTCAATACTCTACACTGAGTAGATTAAGAACTCCTGGTCTAGTTACTGGGGCTAAGATGAGAAGGCAAAAAATTAACTGAAAAAAAAAAAGCTTGCAAAGCACTGTTTTTGTCTTTCTTTGTATCCCTTGCACAATGCCTGGCACATGGTGAGAGCTTAATAAATATATGTTGACTGACTATATACATACATTCTCCCATTTGAGCCTCACCAACTATCCTGTGAAATGGGTGGTAGAATCCCCATTGTACATGTGATAAAACAGTAAGTCAGGTAAAGTTGACTTGCCCATGTGGTGTCATGCTGCCAGTAAGTAAGTATCTTAAGTGGAATTTGATCTCCAAGTCCAGTATTCTATTACTGTTCCTCACTGTCAGCTCAAGTAACTAATACAAAACAGGGTATGATGAATTCACAGGAGAGGTGAAAAAGTGAAATGAGAGATTATTTCCTGCTGAGGAGATGAAGGAAGGAAAGTTTCATGAATTTGTTGGTATTTGATGGAGCTGAATCTGAAGAGAAGATTAAGATATCTTTTTTTTGCAGAGGTCAAAATGTTTGAGAATTTCAGTTTTTAAAAAATTGCTTTACTTAGTTCTATGCTGGGAACCATCTTAGATTTTGAATACATTTTGTTATTTTAAGTTATATCTGACTTTTTGTGACCCTGTTTGGGGTTTTCTTGACAAAGATACTAGAGTGCTTTGCCATTTCCTTCTTCATCTTAATTGACAGAAGAAGAAACTGAGGCAAACAGTTACATGCCCAGGGTCACACAGCTATAGTATGTGTCTGAGCCTGGATTTGAACTTACAAAGATAAATCTTCCTGAATCCAGGCCCAATACTCTGTCCACTGAACCACCCAGTTGTCTTTGAATACTTATAGGCAAAGCAAATTATACCTGCCTATTGAAATACCAAAGTATAATTTATTTATTTTTTTAGCTATCCTGCTTCTTATTTCCTAATCCCACTCTGACTAGCATGAGAACTTTAATGTTCCTTATTTCCAACCTGATCTGGGTCTTCTCTCCTTACAGGCATCTTAGTGACCTTCTATCTTGGGGGGCTCACTGTATTGATGCTAAGCTTAGTCCAGACAGTTTATGTCACTGAAACTCAGATCTCCAGAGCTTAAGAGATTTGACCATCTCCGTCTCCTTAGTAGCTGGGTTTACAGACATGAACTATCACACTTGGTTTATTCTGTGTTAAAGATGGTAAAAACTGGAATTGAGTAGTATATGTGTGTATATACACATACTTCAGGTCTAACAACTGTGACTATTATATACAAAATTCCTTGAAGCATGATAATAGTATTGTAAAACATTACTTTCAAAATGAATTAGTACTCCAATAAATTATTCAAATGACCTTGACTTTTCTCCCCTATGGAGAAGAAAGCGGGGCTGTGGTTTGAATTTGCAGAATACCCTAGGTCGTTTGGTACAGATAGGCAGATCCAAACCAGTCATCTTTATGGGTCTTTTAAGTTGCATTCTCTTCCACCTAGAAATCTCTTTTAGATAGTAATGTCTTTGAAAAAGCCTGCATAATTTGATGCATTTTATACTTAATATATAAAAGAGCCTTAATCTTATAGTTAATAATCCTTGCATAACATTAAATAACATAGGCTTCCAAATGTAAAATATTAAATTAGGCTATTCTCTCTCTGATCAGGAACTATGAAAAAAGACTTATCTTCATAATATTCCAGTATTCCATTGGATCTGTGATCTCATCGATGTGGGTATTCCCTCCAACAATGCAGATTGCAGCCCTGCCTGCCCAACCTGTACAACCCTTGTGCATGTATTTCCGTAAGTTTACCACAAGGTGTCTACCCGGTATATTGGGGCTTCCTTGCATTCTCTTGACATGGCATGATTTCCTTTGGCATATGTAGGCTGCTCGTGTGTCATTTCTTGTTCTTGCCTTGTCTCTTTTTATGGTCACACATCAACTTCCTTTTATCTTCTGAATTTGTTTAATAGTGATAAAGATCAGTGTGGTTTAGTTCACCTTTAGTGTGTCCATTCACTGGTCATTAGACCAGTTCAATTTGGCCATTCAGGGGTCAAAATCTCATACATACAGTGTCAACAGCCAAGTTAATATTTATTTATAAAGTCTAAAGCTTTGTGATTCTTGGTACTCTGATCGCCTTTCCACTACTTTACCACCATTACTTTGCCACCCAACCACAGAACTGAGAGCTATTTTATCTTTTTCTTTGTTTCACGGATTGCTTTGGCCATTTCCAAGTGGTCAGCCTACGAGCTGCTTTGTGTCTAGTGAGGCTGGTACTTGACAAGCAGACTGTCTGTTGCCAGGGCCATAACTTCTTTTGTCATAGTAGAACCTGTTAGAGCTTGGGCTCTGTTGACATAGTCTTCTAGAACCCAGGGTGACTCCATGCCTTGATGGGGCAGGTCGAGGGCTATGTTTTTAAGTGTATCACTTATTATTTTAATATGCTCTGTTATTTGATAGTTTGTTTTTTCTTATTTTTATTGATATCTTTTACATTATTTTTGTTTACAAATATAGTCTTCCCTCATTCACTACCCTGACAATTAAGTTTCAGTCATTTGTTGATATCTCTAGAAAGTAGTTATCTATTTTTTCTGCCAATTATCTTATTTTCAAGAGTAGAAAACATTGAAGATATCATTGCATCTAACTGTATTTTCCCATATCACATTCTCTTCTGCCCATTTGTGTTCCTTCTGCAGAAATATCTCATAAAATCACTCTAAATTGTGCAGTGACTTTTTAACACTGAGGGACTGAATGAGGAAGCAGAACCAGGGCTTCTTGAGCTCACCAATGGTCAGTCACTTTGGCCGCTGCCAGCTATGAACCAGAGAGGGTTAGGCTTTAACCTCAAGACCACAGCTTTGCTTCTACTATACCTTCTCCACAGTGAGTCACCTAAATCTTCATATATACTGTGTAGAGTATAAACAAGAATTACTTTAGTGTGAGGATTTGGCAGCATAAACTATGTCCAGTACTGTATATACAACATACATCCAGCTCAGTATGTCTGACCTCTCCTTAACTCTACTTGGTTCTACCTCCAGGTTATCTGGGCACATAGGTGAACATACTCATGTGCATCCTATCCTTCCTGCCCCCAGAGGCCCTTTATGTTGCCAGGTCCATGTAGTCCAGCCCTGCTTGGCACTTCTTTGTGAAAATCCCCCTGTCCCCTGATCTAGTTCTTCTTCCCTCTCTGTTCCATGTGAAATAATCTCTTCCTAGGCATCAACTTTGAGACTGTTGTCTTCTAGCTCTTTTGTTTCTCATTTTCCTTTGATTTCTCTGCATTCTTAGTTCTCTGTTCCTCGTCCTTATAGTCTCTGTGTTATTGTGCAATTGCTTACTTACATGTCTGCTTTCCCAGGAGCGGGGAGTTGGATTGATGGAAATTGTAGTTTCAGTGATGCATTTTCCCAATAAGAATTTACAGTTTTGAAGCAAAGTCTTAGTGGATAAAACGAAGAACTTAATGTCAAGAAAATTTGGGTTCGAATCCTGTTTTTGATGCTAGAATCACTCCCTTCACCAGCGTACGTCCCTTCTTCTCACCCTGTGCCAGTGTTGTCCATGTCTTTCTGTAAAGGAATCTAGCCTTTGTTGTAGAGGCCTTCCTCTGGACACCAGTACAACAACCCGTCTTCCATCTGTCATCCCTTACCACCCATCACTTCATGACTTGTCCACCTCCTTTTCTGACTCAACACGTCCTTGAAGATGACTTTTACTTCCCACTTCTTGAGCAAGTTTTTGTTGATAATTCACTTAAGGCTACTTACTTACTGTCCTCCTTTCCTTTGCCCTTTGTATAATGAGCTTCATTGTATAGTATTTATCAGTTATGTGATCCTGGGCATATCGCTTCAGATTTGAGGGTGTCAGTTTCTTTTCTGTAAAACAATAATTCTTGAACTATTCATTTCACAACTCAGGAATTTTGGGGAAAATGCTTTGTAAAACTTGAATCAATTAAAATTTTGAGAATTTATTATATGAAGATTGCATTATACTATAAATAGCACCTGTTTAGCATCATAGGGAGAATATTGGTATTAAAAAGATGGATTTTATAGCAGTAGAAATCATGGAAAACAGTTAATGGTTTCCCAAATACATTCTATCCCACTGTCCTTTTCCTTTAGTTCTGGGTCCAGCTCCCTGTCTAGCTGTGGTACCTATCCAATGTGTAGGGCTCCCCATCAAATTGCATAGTTTGGACAGGAAACATTTTTCATTCACATGATTTAACAAGGAAACATCATTTATATAAAAAAGCCCTTATCTGAGCTATAATTAGCTCAGGGCAAACATGGCTTTGCTCCAGGGTATTAACATCTGGGGATGCCCCGGATGTTCCTTGAAGAGGTAAGGGTAGGGTGTGTTGTTTTCTCTTATGTCTCACATTCTCATCTTCTTTAAGCTCATGCTGTCACATGGTGCATGTTCCCCAAAGGTCACTACTTAAAAGGTCCTATTGCTGGGAGAGTCCTCTCTTGGGCCCCATCTTCCTGCTGCAGTCCTTTCAGGGCTGAAGGCCATATACTCTGGTGCGTGAATCTCCCCTTCTCTCAGCCCAACTGTATCGGTGTTTGGACTGTCCTTTAGTGCTGCTGCATGCCCCTACCCCTTAATCCTTGCTCAGCTAAATTTTCCAGGCACAGAACTTTCTGATTACAGCTCTGGCCCTAGTCTATAGCCAAAAAGAGATGCCAAGATACATATAATTTGTCAAGGGTCATATAATAGTTATAATCTTATATATTGAGACCATCTCACCACCTCATTTATTGTTTTTCTTAAATTATTGATCTCTTGTTTTTACTCCTCCTTTCTTCCTCTTTCTTATAACAAAGAATAATAAAAGAGAAAAGAAAAAAATTCAGGAAAACTAACCAAAACACAAACCAAATCCAACGTTATGTGTAGCGTTCCATATCTGTATTCTCCAACCTCTGTAAAGAAGGGAGGGATCTCCATTCTTCTCTCTCCTTTCTGGAGCCATAGTTAGTCATCAAGAATTTCACAACATCCAATTTCTATTTTTGTTGTAATTTTTTCTGTTTATATTTTTATAGTCATTGTGTGTATTTCTTTCCTGGCCCACATTTCTTCACTTTATAATTTATAAACGCTTTCCCATGCTGCTCTTGTATTTAAAACTTTTCATTGTTTCTTACAGCACAGTACCATTCTGTTATATTTATGTACCACAGTTTGTTTAGCCATCTCTCTGTTGGTGGTCACTTATTTTTTTTCTCAGCCTTTGGTTACTATTAAAAGTATCCCTATAAATTACTGTCTCCTCTCCCCTTGAACCCAGAGAAGGAATAACACTGACAGCTATTTACAACTTCGAAAATTACCTTTAATGAACAAATATTTATAACAATTAATTGATTTTGTTGTTACTTAAAGATCTCAAATTACTCATTAAAAAATAAAATCCTTGTGGTCTAGGGGCATGTGCTTCTCAGACTTTGGATTTTTGGAAAGGTGTCAGGCTGAGGGGATGCTTCATTTTATTTTTGCTGGATGGTAAGCATTGTAAAGCTCAGGGGGTAGCTAGATGAAGTGGAAAACTCCTCAGACTTCATTGAAGAACTTTTTAAGCACGTTAGCTGCATAGGCATGGCTTTGTAGGAGACATGTGATCCGAGAGGCTTTGCTTAAGTAACTGGATCTTTTAATTGGTACAGGGATCTCATGAGCTAGTAATGCAAGCTCCTGGTAATTACTGAAAACTTACTGTGAAATTCATCTAAAATTAATGAATAGTCAGCACTATGGATATTAAATACAGCATACGTTATATAGTCAGTTTCTGGGTATGTGCATATGGATATGGATGTACTATAGCAGTTTTTAAAAATCCTAGGCAAGTTTGATTTGCTATTAAGTTGTTTGCCTGGTCAGGTTATTAGTATATGCTAAAGAAATATAAACTGATCCACATTAGCTGAAGGAAAACATAAGTAGGAAGATAAATCTGCTGTAAAAAGAAAATACTTTTATGTTCAAAAATCCTATTTTTAATTGTTCTGTCACTCTTTTATAGACACAAATCATTGAGAAGTGACTTTTTTGGGAGGAAAAATCCGCAGATGAAAGCTAATCAGATAATGAGCACGAGATTAAGGGTCTGCCACATCCCAGGGGCTTTGCCAAGTGCTTTGACTACAAAGACAAAAAGGAAATATCACTTGTCCTCAAGGAGCAGATGAATTGAACATGTATAACAAATTACAAGTAGTCTAATTTCATTTTTAAAAATAGGTAAATGCTCTATTGAGCTCTGTGCTGTTTCTGTCAGCCTTCAGAGTACTGTGGGTCCTTCTTCATTGACCCTGTGCTAAATGGTAGTGCATTTAGGTAACAAGTTTAATATACTTTGCTGCTAATGTTGTTACTATAGTGACCTGGATTCAGTAACAACTCTTTATTTGAGTAATAGTTTTCCTTTTCCGATTGGGTCTCTTTATTTTGCCAAGGCTCACTGGCCAATCCTACCAATTACCATAGAACCTTTGATGTATATTCCCTTCTGCCCTAGGCCCTTCCTTAAACAACTTAGTGACCTTCATGTTGCTGGGGGTTCACCGTACTGATACCAGACCTCATGGGGACATCTGATTGGTTTTAGCCCTAATGCAGCTCAAAGATCCATCAGTCTCAGCCTCCCAAGGAGCAAGGATTATACATGACACTTAGCTGATGAGTGGTCCCTAATCAACATGTGACTTAAAAGACTTTAATTAGAACTTGAAGTTATATTTCACTTAAGATTTGGGTTTTATTACAGGTATCTCATTTGAAATGATTTATACAACCAGAATATTTTTGCTATTTTGATTATAAGATGAATTTCTAAAAGTTTTATTTTAATACTTTTTATATCACAGTCATCACAGTATATGCCCACTTGTGCCATCCCCTAACCTTATTGTGCATTGAGCAGTGACTGTACTGGTCAGGGTAGACAACTTTCTGCTCTTATAGTCCTTCACCTTTCAAATGAAAAGAAGTACATTTGATAAGGTTAACTTGAAAATGATAGTTGAAAATTTTAGAAATTTTATTTTGTGCTTTTAAAATAAACTTAGAAGATTGTAGTTATTCTTTCCATATGTCCATCAGTCTTTGGAAAAAGTAACACAGGCTATTCTGTTCTAAATTTGAATTGTTGTTCAGGCTGTAAATGGAATGATACATTTGGTTTAAAAGGGATGATGCAGGAGAACTTGTCATAGAGTCAAGGGAGTAAACAAAAAACCTTTAAAAGCCAAACCATGTTCCCCAAATTTCAGAGTAGCTTCATTCCTTTCTTCAAAAATCTTAATTAAAGATATGTTCTGTCTATGCCATGTATCAGATAAAACTTTTCTTATTCTAGAAAGAACATTTTTGATGAGGATATACTTGGAATGAATGCCACTTTAAAGCAGTGAGACTGACAATAAAAAAAACATTATTAAGTGTTTATTCCTGGGAATATAAAATAGCATTGATGCAGTTCCTACTTATGAGAAACTTGTGCTTCAATTGTGGGAAACAAAACTATAAAGAAAATGCAGCCACTGGGTAGATGGAGAGGCCTTTGGAATATGCAGGTAGTTAAGATGGCAGAAGTGGGGTGTGGGGCCAGGACTGCAGGGCATAGAGACAGGGGCAGATGGTAATGCCTAGAGGGTCTTAGAAGGCAGGGGCAGGGAAGGTGGTAAGGCCTGGTGGGCTTTCATTTTGTTAGAAGGAGTGGAGTTGTTGACTCTCATCTTCCACCATGCCCTGTGAGCAAAGCAGTCCAGCAGCCTGGATGAAGGGAGAAGGCAAGTGGTAGGAGTTCCTGATGGTGGCAGCTTTTCAAGCCATCTAGCTAGTCTCTGGGACTAGTCTTTCTGTGAAACTTTTAGGAGTGAATATTGTTAAAGATAGCATAGTGTTAAAGATGGAGAGTCAGTCTTAGAGTCAAGGAGAGCTGAGTTCAAACCCTACCTCTCTGTATTGACTATGTGACCTTAGGCAAGTTACTTACCTCTTATTGACTCTTGCAACTTGTTGCAATTGTCAATGGCAGAGTAGGTGCTGGTGTGCTTTGGTTGAGGGAGCTCCCTCACAGGACATTACTTACACCAGTGAAATCCCAGGTCTCATCCCAAAAAAGATAGCAATAACAACTGATATTTACATATCATTTGAAAGTTTACAGTGTCTTATATACATCTACTCACTTGATCTTCAGAGGATCCTTGTGAAATGCTACCGAAAAAGAAACTGAGGCTGCCAGCTTAAATGAAACACCTGCAGGATTACCCAGCTGTTACAGTGTGAGCCCCCTAGACTTTCTGAATCCAAGTTCAGAATTCTTTCTAGGGCACAGTGATGCTTGTGGGGAAGAAATAAACTGGAAAACAGGAATTTTAAGAACATTTAAAGAAGATAAGGGAAAGTATTTTATAAAATACTCATCTAATCACCCAGAACTTCTGAGAATGTTGAGATCGTATATTTGGTTTGTTCAAATGAACTGGAAGAGAATTGTCTGAAGAGTCACATTTATATAAAGAAACCAATTTTCTGAAAATGAGACAATTACCTGTGAAGGTTATACCACATGTGTTGAGCAACATATTGAAGTAACAAAGCAGCAATTAAGCAACAGAAAAAGCTTGAATCCTTGAGTTAAGATGGCAATCTAAAAAGTTATAGGGGAGCCCGTCTCTCCTCCATCCATGTCTAAAAGGGTTCCTGGGAGGGCATTGATTAACGCCAAAGAGAAGCTACAGTGAGGTCCATCTAGTCCAGAATTACACAAGATGGCAACCAGCTTCTGTAGGGCACTCTGAAGGGGCACCATAGGAGAGTCAGAAGCCAGTGTTAGTCATGGTAAATGGCCAGAAGCCTGTAGGTGCTCAGAACGTGCAGCATCTTACAGGGCCAGAAGCCTGTAGGTTTTCTGAGCTGAGATGTGCTAGCAGGATTGATTTATATCCTGATCTTACAGGGTATATGAGGAGTGAGGACTGAGCAGAGTCAGGGGAGGCTGAAGCCAGCGTTGGAAGGATTAATGCATGTTGAAGGAGTAGCTGGGGAGAGAGTCAGCACCCATAGCCCACTAGCAAGGGAGACAGAGCAGTATGTGCCTTGGAGCACTCAGAGGGACATCAGTAGACAGGGCCAGTTCAGCAACCTGAAGCACATGCTGGGGGTCCCTACAAGAGGCTTGAGACCAGTGTCATCTCCAGCACCCAACTGTCCAGGCCACAGGAGAGACAGAACCAGCCCTTGATTGAATCCCAAATTGAAAATAGCCATGAGTGTCATACCCAAAATTACAGCCAGAATGCAAAAGCAAGATATCAAGGAGCAATGATCAGAACTACCTAAGCCTATGAAGCAGCTCAGCCAGGCAAGACCAGGCCTTCTCTTTTGAACAAACTACTGTCATTAACCCAACAGGAGCTTTATGCATGCCCGAGAGCAGTTGTGATTCTTCTAGCATTAAATGACTGTGGCAGCAGCAGCTCCTTCAATATCAACATATAGGCAGCCAGGCAAAAAGTCAAATGAAGAATTCTGAATCTTGTGTTATTAAGGTGTTCTTCTCTTAAAAAAAATAGAGAGAGAGAAAATCAAAGTCAGGGTGAGGGGTGATGTATGTGTGTGGCATGCTGTTATTTCACTATCTATTTTAGCGTCAGCATTTTATATGGCAAGAATAGGGGCAGAAGTGAGAACTCAACCCTTTGGCTTAAAAACAAACAAACAAACAAAACTGTGGAAGCCTTTTAAATGGTTGTTTTTCTTGAGAATTTTTTCCTACTAAGGAATACTGAATAAAGAAATAGCCTAAGAAATTTCACCAAGAACAAAAGGCGTTTTTAATTGTAGTATTGGTAGTTGTTTACTTATTTAAAAAGATTTGTGGAAACTATAATAAATAGAATTTTTATAAATTCTCTCCCAAGTGACAATTCTGCAACCCCTTTAAATGAGAGAAATCTTGGAATATAGTACATCAAAAAGCAAAAAAATAGCAACTTAGAACCCAAAATAATGCAACATGGCAAAACTGAACATAATTCTGTAGGGAAGAAAATGGACCTTTAATGTAATAGAAGACTTTCAGACATTTCTAATGAAAAGAGGAGAGTTGGGTAAAATGTTTGAAATGCAAACACAGGAGACAAGAGAAACCTAGGAAGGTAAATAAACTAGAGCAATTGGAAGCTGCTAAATAGTATTGAAATGCTTACATGCCAGTAGGTGAAACGCATCAAGAAATCAGAATCCCACTTTCTTCAAGAACGGTCTAAGAAAGATAAATACAAGGACTGAATGTTTTTTATTGTGTTGTTGGTTTTAAGGGAGGGAGGAAAAAGAGAATGAAATAAAGGATTGCAGTAGGGAAAGAAATTAATGGGGAGGAAACTTAAATATTTGCCAAAAATGGGATGTGCTAAAACATGCAAGCATGGACGAAAGTTTTGGAGAAGCAGGCATCTTATGAAACTGTTATCTTAACCAAAGTAGGGTTGAAAACACACATGTACATAGTTTGGTGTAAGAAGAGAAGTATCATGCAGTAGTGGATAGAGGACTAGACTTGGAGTCTAGGAAAATTTAGGTTCAAATTTTACCCCAAACACTTACTAGGTGGGCAAGTCACTTAATCTCTTTCTTTATGCCTCAGTTTCCTCATTTGTAAAGTGAGGGGGTTGGACTCAATGACCTCTGAAGTTCCTCCCATTTCTAAACCTATGATACTCTCATCCTAAATACATTAAGTTCAGCTAATGTGGGGAGAGAGGGGTTTAAGAAGGAAAATAGAGTCAGGGAGAAGATAGTTGCCTTTGGAGAGTGGAGCACAAATGGGGTGGGGGGCTGTCAAAATGGGGGAAGGGCCAAATGAAGTGACAAGTGGAAACAGACCACTTCTGTTATATATTACTGCTGTAGACTGAGTTTCCTCCCTTCCTTTTCTTTTTTTTCTCCCTACTTTCTTTCTGAAAAATATGGGAAGGAGAAGTCTATGAGGATATGGAGGGAAATAAATGGTCATTATCAAGAATGTAAGTGGCATAAACTCATCGATTAAACAGCTAAAGGTAGCAGAATGAATTAGACTATAGAATTTAGAAGTATGTTGTTTACAAGAAAGATACTTGAAATATAAAGATTCATACAGAATTAAAATGAGGTGCTGGAACAGAACTTTGTATGCTTTAGGGGAATTCCAAAAAGCAGGTTTGACAAGCATGATTAGACAAGACAACTGTAAAAAGACAACAGTAAAAATGTCCATGGTTAAAAGAGATAAGTGAGAAAACTGCGTCATAATTAAAGGCACCAAGAAACAGTGAAATAATATCAGTACTAATGTACTGATGGCATAGCATCTAAGAGTACTTAAAGGAAAAGCTAATTGAATTACAGGAAGAAGCAGAAGAATTAAACAGCAAAACTATAATAGTTAAGGGACCTCAGTGTGCCCCTTTCATGAAGGAAAATTTGACTGCTTTTTGTTCTAGAGTTGCGAAATAATTAATTCATTATTGTATTACATTGAAAGCAATGACGTATACTGTCAGTGAATTGTCGGTTTGTTTCCACAGAATTTATCTATTTTGTGTTTAAATTTCTTTGTACAGGTTACTTTTCCTCAATAGAATCTAAGTTCTCTGAGGGCAGGGCAGGAACAGTTACACTTTTATTTGTATTACATTTTTGGTTATTCTTGTTCTAATGCCTCATAGTAACTCAGGGATGAACCCTGGGCTAAGAAAGGTTATACCAGCAAGACAGAAGCTCTGACAGGTTCCATAGATAGGGAAAGCCCATTTTAGGTGTAGTGATAGATTGCCTCTTTAGTCTAAGGAACAGTCTGACTAAACTTGAGAGAGAGGTTCTCCACAGGCTGATGAATTTGTGTCACTTCTCAAAGACCATCTCCAAAGCCATAGAGAGGCTCTGGGTTGCTTTGCTGGAGGCAATGTCTACATGGATGAAATCACAGACCTTTGAGATATTATGGACAATTGGGATAAGAAAGCAATAGGATTGATAATCAAGATGTTAATTATTAGACAAATATCCACAACCTGGTTTGAATACAAAATCCCAAATTAAATGCAAACATAATGTTAACTATCTTCATTTTGACTTCCTTTTAGTACTCTTGGTAGTAGTGTATGTTAGTACCAGACTTTAAAGACTAATACTGTAGATTAGTTATTTACAAGCAAAGCAGCATCTTAAATAGTAAACTCTTGAAAATTCCAGTTGTAAGGAGGAGACATGGGTGAGGAGACCTGAGGCGTTGTGATGAATGAGGTGACAGTGTCTAAGGGGGAAAAAAGCATTTGTTCTTATTACATGCCAGGCCCTGTGTGAAGCATTTTACAAATGTGATCTCATTTCATCCTAGTAACTACTCTTCAAGGTAGATGCTGTTGTTATCGTTATTTTTCAGCTGAGAAAGCTGAGTCAGACAGAAGTGAAGTGACTTACTTAGAGTTCCACAGCTACTATCTGAGGCTTGGTTTAAAATCACTTCTTCCTAACTCCAGGTATAGCACTTAGCACTATACCACCAAGTTGCCAAAATGTAAAACGATGATGAACTAAAGCATACTTTCTCAGAATACTTGAAAATATTTTACTACAAGAATTCCATTGAGATTTTCTTTAAGTGAAAGTTTCTGCTGCTTTTTCAGTTTCACTAATCTGGGCAAACATCTTTTGTTAAAAAAAAATAAATAAATGAAGAAACTGAGGGCCAGAGAGATTTAAAAAAATGACCTATCAAAATCACACAGAAAGTTTAGCAGCAGAGCTGGGACTAGAACCCAAATGTTCAGTGGTCTTTCTTTTGGTGTGGGGTTTTTTTGTTTGTTTGTTTTACTTTTCCCACCTTTTGTCCTTACTCCCTGAGAAACAGTTTGAGAATTGTAGTGTGCTCTTCTGAGAAATACTACTCAAAATACAAATTTTCAACCACAACATCTTAGCTTTTTCAGTATGAAAACGTATGAAGGAAGACAGAAAGGATCCTTATGAAATAATTTATCTTTTAGCAGTGTTTTTTTTAAAGTTTATATCAATTACTTTTATAAGATGTTACGCTTTGGGGGTTCCATGACAACCTGGTTGAGAAGATGTGCCCAATATTTGAACATACAGTATGTTGACTGACATTAGATTCTTTTTTGACCCTAAGATCAGCTACAGTTTTTAGATGAATTCAGCTAAGTTCTTTGGGAATCTCAATCATACGTATTGAATACTTCTTCCTCATCTTTTCATAGGTAGTTCCTACACTAACCTCTGCATGAATTTAATTATACTCTTGTGGAATAAAGTTAAAGTAATATTGTGAGTTGCTCCCCATACGTAGGTCTGCTTGTTTTTGTCATCCAAGTACACATGCACTTGGGTCTTTAGTCCCATAGGAAGACACTAGATGTTCTCATAGTCTCTTGGGAAGTCTCTGTTAGCTAGATGAAGCCAATGTGACTGGACTCTGCTGCTCCAGGCGCACAGGCATGTGCAGTACCAGTGGGAACTTGCTTTTAGTAGCTCTGTTTTTCAGGAGTTGGGATGTAGAACTTCATACAAAGCTTTGCTTTTCTGAGATCCACCTTAATGTCTGCAGAAATGTCTGGTGTGTATCATGTACTTTATTGAAGCAGTAAGAATGATAATTTCAAATAATTGTAACACTGGAAAACAACAGGGCCAATTCACACCCATAATTGTTGGCACAGACGTTTCACAGCCATGGACTTACTCTAGCAAAGCATTTTACCAGCCTTCTCTCAATTATAATACTGATCTTATCTTCCCTTTTAAAATAAATTTTATAGGTTACCAAAATTTCCCTTAGTATCTCTCTCCTTCCCAGCCAATTATTCCATATAACAAATAATATTTTAAGGAAAAGAAAGGAAATCAGTAAAACTGGTCAGTGTATTTTTTTAAAAAGTGTGATAATATGTACAGGATACCGTTCTCTGAACTTCCATCTCTGCCAAGGAATGGGGTAGGAATTTCTTCTCCTATCTCTTTTGAAACCATTCCAGTTCTTTGTAATTTTGCTGCTTTCACTTTTTTCTCTTTTGATGGTTCTTTCCATTTATTCTTGTCATTGTGTATATTGTTTTCTTGCCTCTTAATTTTACTTAATTCTACATCAGTTGAGTTTAGATGAGTCTTCCTATGCTTAGTCATTTCTTATAACACAATAATATTCCTCTACATTTGTGTACTACAATTTCCCTATCATATTTTAAATTTTTATGTTTATTGATATCATCTTCTGTTTCTTATATCATCCTAGTTATCCCCAGTGCCCCTCACCCTCCTGGAGAGCCACTCCATATAAACAATAGTATTTTTAAAGAAGGAGGAAAATAAGTACAATTGAGCAACACATTGAGAAAATCTGAAAATCTGTGCAATGTATAGCACCTGTGGACCTCTCACCTCCAGGAAGGGGTGGCTTGACAGTATCTTTTTATGTCTTTTGATTTGTGCCATCCATACTTGATCTATGTAATTTGGTTACAAGTCACTTTTCATTTTTTGGTGGGTTCTTGTTCATTTATGTTGTTAAATTATATGTCTTGTTTTCTTTGCCTTGCTTATTTCAGTCCCTGAAGTTCCTGTAGATCTTTCCATGTTTCTCTGCATTCATCACACATATCATTTCTTATAACATAGTAACATTCCATTACATTAATTTATGACAGTTTGCCTAGCCATTCCCCAGTCAACGTCTACTTTGCTTCCAATTTTTTTGCTATCATATAAAAGTCCTGTTATAAATATTTTGATGTGTACAGAGAGAGCTCATCTTTCTTAAGAGAAAGTATCACACATCTGTTACCAAAAGAGAATACCAGTGACTCCTGCAGATAGAGATACATATTTATGTATTTTATACAAAACATTCTTAAATTGTATAATTAAAAAACAAAACAAAACACAACCAAATAACTATAGACCTGACAAAACAATATGCTGACTGAGGAGCAAAAAGGATGTTCTAAAAGTTTCAGAAGTGGAAAGGTGAACTAATTGACTTGATAATATGGAGCAAAACTCCTGAGAGTGCCATAACATTTATACTGCCTTTACTGATTATCACAAAACCTTTACGTTAGGTCCCCACTCATAGCTTGTTCATGTACTGTAAAAGTAGAAGACAGATGCAAGTATGAGAATGCTAGAATAGTTGATATCCATGTGGATACTTGTTCTCTATTTAAATTATATCCTTCTGGGCTACCCTCTTAAAGCAGCACAACAAATAAATAAATAATTGTAAGGCTGACAGTCTGTGATGCCAGCTAATATTCGAAGTTATTGGCATAAACATTTCACAGTTGTAAATATATTACTAGAAAAACATTTTACCAGCCTCTTCTCAGATATGACTGATCCAGTCTTTCTTAGAAGAAGACTTTCATGTATTTACTACCAAAAGATAAGTGTACCAGTGACCCCTCTAGATAAAAGCCAATTACATGTTTATGTATTTTATACAAAGCATGCACAGCTTGTAAAATTGAGAGGAAGAAAAAGAAAACAATATATCATAGAAACAATCGATGACAATGAGACATGCCAAATTTTTGGGAGGCAGCCAAAGCAGTCCCTAGGGGAATACATGTCTCTTAAAAACTTTCTTTAATAAAAGACAGAGAGTAAATTAATGAATTAGCCTGCAACTAAAAAACAAAAACGTAAAGGCCAGCCCAGAAAAGGGATTAAGTAAAAACTTCCAATTAAACACCAAAATAGAAATCCTCAAAATCAAGCAAGAAATTAGCAAAATTGAAAGCAAAAAACCATTGACTTAGTAAATTAAACTAGGAGTTGGTTTTAAAAAACACAAAAAGTAAAATAAGAAAACCATTAGCTAATTTGGTTTTTTAAAAAAAGCCAAATTACTAAATATCCAAAATAAAAAAGATGAACTCAACCAATGAAAGAGAAATAAAAGAAATAATTAAGAATATTTTCTTTTGCTCAGTTATATGCCCGTAAAACTGACAGTCTAAATGAAATAGATACTTACAAGAATGTAAAATGCACAGATTAAAAGAACAGGAATAGAAAACTCAACCCAATCTTAGAAAAATAAATTGAACAAACCATAAATGAACTTTCAATGAAAAAAAACTTCAGGATCAGACAAATTTACAATTGAATTCTATCAAACATTTAAAGAACACTTAATGTCAATATTATGCAAATTTTAAAAAATAAAATAATAAGTCCTACCAAATTCCTTTTATGATACAAATATGGTCTTATTGCTTAACCTTGGGAGAGTCAAAACAAAGAAACCTATCAACTAACCTCCCTAATGAGTACTAATGCAAACATTTAAAATATTAGTGAGAGTATAGCAACATTTCAGAAAAATTGTGTACTACAACTAGATTGAAATACAAGGTGGTTCAATATTAGTAAAACATAAATTGATTATATTAGTAATAAAAGCAACAAAATTACATTAATAGATGCAGAGAAAGCTTTTGATAAGATTCAACATTCATTCCTACTAGAAATAGTAGAAAGTATGGGAATAAATGAATCTTTCTCCACTATGATGAGTGGTATCTAATTGAAACCAAGAGTCAGCATTATACGTCATGGGGATAAATTAGAGGCCGTTCTAATAAATTGATGAGTAAAAGCAAAGATATCCATTCTCAACATTACTATTCAAAATAGTGTTAGAATTGCTAGCTATAACAATAAAACCAAAAAATTGAGGGAAGTAAGCATAGACAAAGAAATAAAACTTTTTGCAGATAATATGATGATTTACTTAGGGAACCCTAGAAAGTCAACTGAAAATTAATTGAAACAATTCAGCAACCTTGTAGGAAACAAAATAAAACTCACCTAAGTCATTAATATTTCTGTAATTACTAACAAAATTCAACAGAAAGATAATAGAAATTCCATTTTACAGTAACTACAGAAAATACAAAATGTTTGGGTTTCTACTTACCAAGGCATACACAGAAAATACATAGACATCATTACAAAATATTCGTTACACAAATAGAGTCAGATCTTCACATTGGTAGGCTAAGACAGTATAATATCAATGACAGTGCTACCTAAATTAATTTAGTTATTGAGTACCCTGCCATCCAGACTACTAAAAGGTTATTTTATAGAGTTAGAAAAAAAGTGTAATCATTCAAAGATCATTTCTCAGTTTGTAATATAAAATTGAAATGCTTTTGTATAAATAAAATCATTGTAGCTAGGATTCAGAGAAATAGTTAATTGGGTTAAAATTCTTTGCAGCAAATATCTCTGAAAAAGGTCAACTATCCAAGACATATAGGAAACTGATAAAAAGTATTTATGAACAAGAGTTACTCCTCAGTGGATCAATAGTTTTAAAGAGTATAAATAAGCAGTTATTATAGCCATATGAAAGAATGCTCTTGATCACCAATAAGAGAAACACAAATTGTAACGCTTCTAAGATTTCATCTAATACCATTCATATTGATAAAGATGACAAAAGACAAGAATGATAAATGATGGGTCTCTGAGAACACTAAAGAGGCACACTAATGGTCAATCAGTCAACAAGCACTTATTAAGCACCTACTGTGTGCTAGATAGACACTTTGAATGTTGGCATAACTATTCAGCAATTCTGCCATTCTGGAAAACAATTTGAATTACACTAGAGACCTTAAACCAGCTCTCAGATACCAATAAACTCTACTTTCTTCCCAGTCTGATTTTTTTTACTGCCCTCTGAATATACCATGTTCAGCTCTTGCCCAAGTCATACCTTTCCTGTCTGATTGAATGCCTTCCTTGAACCTCTCCGCCCATCCAAATCTGCCCACCATTCTTGATTGCTCAGCTCAAGTTCTTCCATCTTCATGGGGCTTTCTCTGAGCTTCTCAACCCATTCTGATATCTGTGTTTCTAGGGCACTTTTTACTTAGACCAGTCTCTTGGCACTTAATCTTTTCATTTATTAATATTAGAGTTGAACAGAATATTACAGGATATCTTATAACATTTTTTGTATTGCTACTTTTGTTTATAACTTTGCACTTGTATGCTTTACGTACATGACAACATTGGAAGTTCCTAGAAAGAAGGCACATTGTCTTCAGTCTGTCATAGAATTTGACATTGGAAGAGGCCTTCTGATCCAGTCCTTTTACTTTATAGGTGAAGAAATAGTCACAAACAGGTTAAGTCATTTCCCATTCAGACCTGGGTCCTATGACGTTAGCTACATTTTTCTTTTCATGCAACACTGAAGTTGCTTCCTCTTGTCTCACTCACAGTATTGATGGATACATTTTGGGAACTAAGAGAGTAGTCAGGTGGCAGAGTGTATCTGTGGTGCCATAATTTATGTGTTCCTTCATTTGTTAAATTTTAAACTCATTTACAGTCATTTGACTTTGCCTTAGTTCTCTTTAGGACATGGATCCATATGCTATTTATGCCTGTGGAAGCATTTTGGCTTCTTAATTAGCATATTAAAAAAATTAAACCCATGTATGCTTGAAATCTTTACATACTTAGAAACTTTCTTGCTACTTCTTGTTTTATGACAAGATTTTATAAGCATTTGGAGATGAAAGACAAATGATTATAAATATCACTTTGAAAAGTTCTCTTGAGGTAACAGCCTTCCTGGGTCTGGTTAGTTTCTTTAGATAGAAAACCACTCCTGAAATATGTCATTTCACGATTCCTCATGACCCCATTTTGTCGTGTTGGATTTCTTTATTGATAGCAGTGATGATGTCTAGTTTGTTAGTTTACTAAACCCTGAAAAATTGAATTATTAATATAAACAAGCCATACAAAAGAGGGGAAACAAAAATAAGGTCAGCTATAATGGCAAGAATGAGGATGGTGTAAAGTTCATAAGTGTTTGACTTGACTGATAAGAAAATACTTAATGATTTAATTTTCACCAGACTAATCATAGTTAATCCATGGAATTGAGGAATAGTGAATGCTTGTTAAAGTAAAAATACCATTTCAAAACAAGTTTTCTGATTGATTTGTATCTGTAAATATCAGTGTCTTTTTATGAGAAATTTGCCTTTTGATTTCTATTTCTCCTAATGTTCTCTTCACAGAGCTTGGAACTGTGTGAGGGCAGTGAGCACAGACGGCAATGACAAGTCTGAATAGTAGCCATGCAGAGAAAACTAATGATATGCCCAAACCACCATCAACCCCCAAAGTACAGGTCCAAAGGTCACTTTCACGAGATACCATCACCATTCACTTCTCAGCATCTGGGAAGGAGGAGAAAGAGGAGGAGGAGGAATTCAGGGAATCTCATGATGAAGAGTTCGATGACCAAAGCATTGTAACTGCTCTTGAAGCCAAGGAAGACTTATTCTTTGAACGTGGGCACCATGACTTTGCTGGCCCTGCTACCTCACCTGTCATGGCGGTTGTACACTCTGTGTCCTCCCCTTCTCCCATTTTGCCTGTCGCTGAGAATGCTGTAAAATCATTGGAATCCTCTTTGTCCCCAGCATCTTCTTTGTCAGGTCCCATAGTGAGCTCACCCAGTGTATCATCTCTGTCAGAGCAGAAAACTAGTTCCTCTTCTCCTTTGTCCTCTCCTTCCAAGTCTCCTGTCCTGTCATCCAGTGCCTCTTCCTCCACCCTTTCTAGTGCAAAACCCTTCATGAGCCTTGTCAAGTCCCTCTCGACAGAGGTGGAGCCAAAAGAATCCCCGCAGCCCCCCAGGCACCGGCACTTGATGAAAACTCTAGTCAAGTCTCTGTCCACAGACACTTCCAAGCAGGAGTTGGACACTCTATCCTATAAACCACCTGACTCCAAACTGAATTTACACCTCTTCAAGCAGTTTACTCAGCCACGAAACACAGGGGGAGACTCTAAGACGGCTCCTTCCTCCCCACTGACTTCTCCCTCAGATACTAGATCCTTTTTTAAAGTGCCCGAAATGGAAGCTAAAATTGAAGATACTAAACGGCGCCTTTCTGAAGTCATCTATGAGCCTTTTCAGCTCCTTAGCAAAATTATTGGGGAAGAAAGTAGTAGCCACAGGCCCAAAGCCTTATCTTCAAGTGCTTCAGAGCTCTCCAATCTTTCCAGCTTGAATGGCCACTTGGAAAGCAATAACAACTACAGCATCAAAGAAGAGGAGTGTGACTGGGAAGGTGACTGTGATGGAAGTGACTCTAATGTCAGTAGAAGTGAGTACCCTAAGCCCTCTGAAGAATTGGTAAGGGAGGTGGAACTGCAGGGCTCTCAAGTCAGCAGTGTCAAGGATGCAAAGACTGTTTCCTCAGTACTTGAAAAATGTTCTTTGTCTGCCTTAGTGAGCAAAGAAGATGAAGAATTTTGTGAGCTGTATACTGAGGACTTTGACCTAGATGCTGAGGAAGAAAATAAAATTGATAAGCCCTTAGACAGTTCTCTCAAGCCAGAAATGCTTGAGGAAAATAATGCTGTACTTGACAGTGAACATGAAATGGATTTGTACATGCAGCGTAAACCACCAATGAAGACACTATACTTCCTTATTTTGTTAGTCTATGGGTACCTTATACTCCCTCTCCCCAATTATGTGAGTGGACTCTGCTTGGGATTTGGCCTTGGATTTATGATTGCGGTCTGTGTGATTTGGTTTTTTACACCGCCAAGTGCTCATAAATATCACAGGCTACATACAAGCCTAAAACACTGGAATACAGAATCTCTGGATATCAAAGAACCGGAAATTCTGAAGGTGAGAATTCTTAACTGATCTTTTACTTAAGAAGCAAGTGATTGTGATTCCAGCATCCTTGAGACAGGTGAGCATCATTTAAAGTGATAGTGTTCCAATGATCTCTGGAGATAAGAAGACGAGTTTATTAACCCTACTGTGTTACAGGATAGTGCAAATAATGTACTTTTGTAAACTGTGCAATCTATTTTAAATGTCAGCTTATGTGCTATATGATTATTTCTTTAATTATTACCTGTAGAAGAAAGTAAAAAGAGAACCAGTATTTATGGAACTTGATTGAGAAGTGAAACAAGTGAAATAATTGTCCCCCTAAATTTCAGGACTTTTTAAAGATACACTTGTGAGTGTCTTACTTATCCTCATCTTGAGGTAGGTAAGTGACACAACAAGTTGGCCCTTTTCTTTTTAAAGGTGGAAACAGTGTAGTCCTGAGTGTCTGGATGGTCTTGTGTGATCACAGCTGTACTTTGACACTCACTCATCTGAGCACCTTTATTTAGTGACTCGTAGCTCTGATACTTGAAGATTTGAGGAAGTTTTATTAGTGAATTTTGTTCAACTCAGTTACACCGTCTTTTCTGGAAGATCCAATAACCTGTGGGCAGGTTTTCCATGTGAACCTCCTAGATGTGTGAAAGTTGTAGCAAGTGTAGTTTTGTCATCGAGAAATACTAATTTACTTGTCATACTGCCATATAAGGTGTAAGTTTTGTAAAGCAATCCATAGGATTATGGATCAGCAGCTGAAAGAGACTTTAGAGGTATCTGGTTCAATCTCCTCAGTTACAGAAGAGGAAAATGAGACCCATGGAAATTGAATGACTTGCTTCATGTCACTCAGAGTCAGTATTTTAACTTGGGACCTGTAACTGCATTCCTCGCTCTTTTTATGACCCTATGCTGTCTAATTCAGTTCACAAAAATTCATGTTCCTATTATGTGCACAGGTACTGAGGGAAATACAAGGTTTTGCTAAGATACAATCAGCAAATATTTATTAAGTATTTCCTTTGTGTCAGATATTGTGACAAGTATTGGAAATATGAAAATGAAACCATTCCTACCTTCAGGAAGCTTTCATGTTCTCAGAGAAGATTATATATATATACACAATTGTATGTACAAAATGTATGCATATACATATACGTGTGTGTGTATAATGTCATTAGTGAAGAAAACTTAGCAGCTGGAGGGAAGTCAAGCTTAAGTTGACTATAGAAGGATACTAGGGATTCTTATAGACCAAGGTGATGAAGGAAAGCATTCTAAGCCAGTGCAAAGATACAGAGGTGGGAAATAATAATAGTATATATTATATAATATATAGTAAAATATATAATATATATCTGTAGGCTCACTCACACAATCTTTGAGGCAATTTAAGTACTCCATTCTTTTCTCATATGGTTTTGACTTCTTCCCTTAGGTCTCTAAATTGTGAAAGCTTTTCATTCCAAGTAACCACACACATGCACATGCACATATATATTAATATATACTATTAACATAATAAAATAAACAAGAGAGTGGAAGGAATTTCAGAAAGGGACACAGTCAAACCAAAGCTATCATAGAACTAAAATTTAAAAAAAAATTTTTTAATCCAAACTATACATAGTGAAGATTCCTAGTCTCTTCTTACTAGGTGATATTTTTCTGTTCTTCTTTTTATAGAAAAATGTGTTCATGTTTCATGCTCGCCAAGTCCACAATAATAACAAGACATTTTTAATGAGAAAAAAAGAAAATCACTTTGGCAGCAATGTGGAAGATAGATTGGAGGGAGGAGGAACTCCAAGAAGGGAGACCAATTAGAGAATTCTTAACTATAGTCCAGATGAAAGGTGATGTGATTCTAAATTAGGGTGCTGACTCTGGAATGGAGAAAGAGATGGACTTGAGAGATACTGTGGAGATACTGTGGAGAATTGCCAAGGCTTAGCCTTGAATCGAATATGGGAGGAGAGAGGGCAGAGAATGAAGATTACTCAGAGGTTACAGACCTGAGTTCATAATGGGAAGGATGGTGGTGCCTTTAATAAAAACAGAGAAATCTGGAAGAGGAGTAGATTTGGAGGGAAAGAGAATGAGTTCTATTGCAGATATGTTGAGTTTGATGCTGATGGGACTTCCAGTTGAAAATGTCCGTTGGACTTTTTGTGTTGTTGGATTAGGGCTCAGGAGAGTAGCACTAGATATATACATCTCTGGATCATAGATTTAGAGCTGGTAGGGTTTTCAAAAGTCATTAGGTTCAACCCACTCATTTTACAAATGAGGAAATTGAACCCCAAAGCAGTTAACTGCCTTGCTCGGGGCCATGCAGCTAGTAAATGTCTGGGGCAGAATTCAAACTCAGGTCTTTGTCTTCCATTATGCCATACTGTATCTCTGGGATCTGGAAGTCATATGCACAGAAATGATAATTATACCTGTGGGGAGAGAGAATATAGAAAGAGAAGTAGGTCCTAAACAGAGCATGGGGTGCACTCAAAGGTGAGTGTATGTGTGAGACAGATGGTAATCCAGCAGAAGAGACCGAGAAGGATCCTCTGACCTCATACAGCTTATGTTGGGAAATATGATACTTACACAAATAGCTGTTCCACAAAGCAAGTTCTTCAGAGGTGCCAAAAATGTGTTAGGAGAGATCTAATGCAAGGAAAGGTCATTAATGGTTGGAAGAGGATCAAGGCAAGCCTATGTATCAGATCTCTTAGGACTCCTGACCCTGCAATTGAGTAGGGCAAGGTCACTAGTAAAACTTCTTGAACCCTCCAATATCATCAATCTCTGTAATATGAGAGGTTTCCAAGTTCAATGACTGATTCACTGTGACCATGAATAAAGCATTTGACACTCTCTGAGTAACACTGTTTTTACCTAGATAAAAACCTGCCTGACTCACAGGATGAGAATGAGTGTTTTAATATATACCCTGAGTGAATAATTTTCCTTTTCTTCTTTTGATGATGATTATGGGAGTCCTACATCTGACACATATTGGCTTTGTGACCTTAGGCATATCATTTGATTTTTCTCTATTTCAGGTAATTCTCTAAGACTTCAAGTTGAAGAGAAGGGGTTGACCTGCATTGGTTAAGGGAGTTTCCTCTTTCCCAATGAAGACACAGGTCCAGTCCCTATCACTAATAATAGTAATGGAAATACCAAATACATCAAACCTAGGTTACTTGGAATGTAACTAGGTTACTTTCACAATTTAGAGACCTAAGGGAAGAAGTCAAAAGCTCATGGGAGCAGAATGGGGTACTTAAATTGTCTCAGACTCTGAGAGTGAGCCTACTGAAGTAGAGTTCATGTTCCAGAACATTTACTCAGTTACCCCTGCAGCCATTTTATCAGCCTATGCAGTAGTCAGCAGGAGACTGAACAAGAAGGAGCCAATAACTAGAGAGCAACTTATCTTAGAAACATTAAATCTGAATGTCTTGGGAAAAGATGAGAAGGCAATGATATATTTATACCTCTGTGTGATAATTGTCCTGACCGGCAGCAGCTGCCAGAGAAGGTGATGCTTGAACTGATACGTAGAAATTCAGGAGGATTTATGTTTTGGGAAGAGGGGCATTTTGGGTATGGGGAAGGAGAGCATGAACAAAGTCATGGGAAAAGCATAAGTTGGATGGGAGGGGCACCCATTAGTTCAGGTGCTCTGCAGTGTAGAGTATGTGCAGAGTATGGAAGATAAGGCTGGAAAAGTAAGTTGACATCAGATTGTGTAGGGACATACATTCCAGGATAAGGAATTTGACTTTTACTTGAAAGACACTAGGGAACCATTGCAATATTTTGAACAGAGGAGTGATGTGACCAAATTAATCTGTGCATAAGGAGAATGACAGAGGTTGAGAATTGGAAGAGACCTCAATAGCCTCCTAGTGCAGCCAATATGCAAAAGGAATCCCCATTGTAAGGTAGTGATAAGGTTTCACTCAGCCTCTGCTTAAAGATTTCCAAGGAGGGGGAACTCATCACCTCTTTAGCCAGGCCATTCTCCTTTTGGACAGCTCTTAATTTTTTTTTCTTATTTGATATCTTATTTTTTTCTCTATTACATGTAAAAACAATTTTAATATTTCTTTTTTTTTCAAATTCTGAGTTCTAAATTCTTTCCCTCCTTCCCTTCCACCATTGAGAAGGCAAGTAATTTGACATAGATTATAACTGTGTCATGCAAGACACATTTCCATGTAAGTCACTCTGTGAAAGAAAGCACAGAATAAAAAAACTCCAAGAAAAATAAAGAAAAGGTATCTTTGATCTACATTCAGGCTCTATCAGTTTTTTCTTTGGAGATGGACAGCACCTTTCATTGAAATCCTCCAGAATTGTCTCGGATCATTGTATTGCTGTTTTAGAAGGTTTCTCCTGATATTATGCCTCAATTTACCTCTTTGTAACTTCTACCTGCTGCTCTTGGTTCTGCTCTGCAGAGCTAAACAGAACAAGTCTAGTATCTCTCCCAGCCTTTAAAATACTGGAAGACAGTGGTGCTTATCAGGCCCCTGGGTCTTCTCTGCAGATCATTTGGTCTGAGTTTAATCTTCCCTTGACATCTCCCTTCCCCCCAGCCCCTTCTCTCTTGCTTTATTTCAGTGAGAAAGTGACGCTTTCAGGCAAGGAAAACTCATCTGCACAAGTCCTTGTTCCTATTCCCTTGTCGTTTCTGCCCCTACAAACTCCCTTCCTATCTTTTGGTTCCTTCTCTCTTGCCTACAAACATACTCAAGTCTTTCTTACCCTGAAAAGAACCTTCATTAGATCCTACCACCCTGTCAGCCTGTATTTAGTTTCTTTCTTAGGACCAAACTTATAGAAAAAAAATTCTACAACCATTACCTCCATTTCTTTTCTTGTTATTTCTTAGCCCTTTGCTGTCTAGCTTCCTATCTCATCACTTAAAATGAAACTGCTTTCACTAAAATTACCAGCAATCACTTTATCCATAAATCAGTTGGCCTTTAACTTTTCATCCTTCTTGACCTTTAATGTATTTGACATGTTGACCACCCTCTTCTGGATTTTTGTAACACTACTCTCATTTCTTCTCCTATCTGTCTGAGGCTTTCTTCTCAGGTTCCTTTTCTCGTTCATTATCTATATCATGTCTGCAAACTGTGGAGGTACTTTAACTACACTGACTACACTCTTTCTTGGTCAAATCCACTCTAGTGAGCTTAATCTATGCAGAAGACTTTGTAACTTATCTATGTATTTAGTCCTAGTCTCTCTTTTGAGAGCTCCATTTATGCCTCTCCAACTGTTGGATATTCCGTACTGGGTATCTCCAAAGCAACTCAAACTCAGCATATCCAAAATAGAACTCACTATCCTTTCCAATATCCCCTTCTAACCCATCTTCCTTCTGAACTTCCACCATCCTTCCAGGTATCCAGGCTTACACTTTCAGCATTATCCTTGACTTTTTATGCTCTCTAATCTCACATATCCTTATTTGCCAAATCTTGCTTTTTCTACCTTCACAGTATCTCTTCAATTCAACCTTTTCTCTTTACTCACACAGCTTCATGCCCTCATCCTCTCTTGCCTGGAATATTGTAATAGCTTCCTAATTGTTCTCTCCACCTCAGTGCTCTTCCTTTATCCATTCATCCTTCCTACAGTTGCCAAAGTGATTTTCCTGAGGTGCAGGTCTGATCTGTACCATATTTGGTAGAATCCAATTGCTTTGGTAGAATCCTGTTGCTTCCAGGTCAAATATAAGCATTTTTGTTTAGCCTTTGAAGTCCTTCCAGCCTTCTTTTCCAACCTTATTATATATTTCTCCCCTTACCACATTCTTTGGTCCAGCCAAACTGGTTATCTTCCTGTTCCATCCACACCACATCCCATTTCCCTTTTCCCATGTCCTTCCAGTGGCTGGCACCAATGCCTGAAGTGTACTCCAGCTTCACTTCCTATTCTTGTAATATCACTTGTTTCCCTCTTCTCGAGGGCCCCCTTCTACATGAAGCTTTTTCTGATTTGCCCCATCTTCCATTAATTTGTATTTATTTTCCTTATACTTATTTATTTTACATGTTATTTTCTCCCCTACCCCAATAAGTGTCAGCCCTTTGAGAACAGAGATTGTATCATTCATTTTATCCTTGTATCCTCTTAGTTGAAATATAATCTAACAGTTGTCACTTGGAATAGAGAGGAGACGTGCAAAAAGAGAAAAAGAAATGTGGGTAGAAGGTCAATACCAACAACTGATTTTTGTGAAAGATGAGAGAGGAAAGAGTGAAAATGATGCCATGTATTTTGATCATGAGTGAATTGGAGGAAGATGTGAGCCTAGACTTAGGTGGAAAGGTAAGTCAGTTCTAACCTAAAGGCAAGGAAATGAAGGGACTAATTAAAGGTCCTGTTCAACCTCTTATTTCAAGACAGCTGTATTTGTGGATACTTGATTTAGGCCCACTTTTTTGTTTGGGAAGGCAAGGTTGGCAGGGAAGCTATAGTTGATAACTATCTTTTACTTAAACAATACCTGTGAGACTTAGCTTTAGTTGCCTTTTTGTTCTCCAGACCCACTCTCACCCCCCACAAATTTCATTACTGTATACTATCCTTGAGTTATGCTGATTCAATTATCAAATATTTAGAGGCTTCCAAGCCCTTATAGAAATTCATACCAGTTGACCTCTATAAACTTACCAGAATTTCCTAGTTCCTTAAAATTGGGTCAAGTACAGCTAAGTGTATCATGGATAAAATTGTACAGTGTTGAATGTGGTGGGGGGAAGGTTAAGAAGGAGCCTAGTGTCAAACCAAAAAGTCAACTTCCTCAATCTTCTCCCACCTTCACCCCCCATCACTATAAATATTTCTCACAAAACCTCTGCACTGTAGAATGTTCCCACTCAGTTGTAGAATATTGAAAAAGATAAAGTATTTCTCAGATCCATTGGCTTTTTTTTTTTAAGAAATTGGTGCAACTTCTAAGGAAAGTGACATGCCTTGGCACTATGTTGTTATGTGAAATGTAGCAAAAGTGACTCATTCTGCTTAGTTGTTGCTAAGTGCTTTTGATAGTCATAATTACCACCTTGCTGCTACCTAAATTTTATACCAACCTGAACAAACCAGTCCTAATTTTGGCAGATTAAAAGGGAAATTATTCGCAGCAGATCCATATTATTTGTGCTATTCTGAATGAATCTATTTCAGAATCAGAGAGCTTTAAAGCTACAAGAGATTTTAGAGATCATTTAGTCTTTCTCATTTTACAGATGAAGAAACTGGAGCCTAGAAATGACTTGTCCAAGGTGACATCACTGATTAATGACCGAACCACAACTCAAACCCTAGACTGCTGACTCTTAGCTTGGTATTCTTTTCCCTGTACCAGAACTGCATCTGAATGAGTGATTGAATTTATTAAGCACTTATTACGTGCATAGCATTGGCAATATAAATTTAAAAATTGTAGACAGTCTCTGCTCTTAAGGAGCAGATCATTTATATAGGAGGTCTGATCCTAACTCCAATTCTGTGCATTTTCACAGGCATTCCTCCATGCCTGGAACACTCTCCCCTCCTCATCTCCACCTCTTGGCTTCCCTGGCTTCAAATCTCAGCTAAAATCCCACCTTCTACAAGAAGCCTTTCATAGTCCTGCTTAATGCTCGTGCCTTCCCTTTGAGATTATTCTACTTTATCCTGTGTGTATCTTGTTTGTACATGGTTGTATGTGTATGATTCCCCCATTAGACTGTGAACTCCTAAAACTCCTTAAGAGTAGGGATTGCTTTTTGTTCTGTAGGTGGTTGGCATTTGGTGGGGATAGCTAATTCTTCTCAGGGGTTGCTTTTCTTGATGATGGCTTCAGGGACTGGACAGGAAACAAGGTCAGTGATCTGAGGAGACTATTTCCAGAGCTCTTGTTTTTACCAGCCCTTTGGTGGAAGTTGGCAAGCAAGAACAAGCATGAATCTTAGAAAATTTTTATTTTGATCAGTCTGTAATGTCAAATCAGCAGTTACCTCAAGAATTTGCCTGCGTTCAAAGGTTTCCAACATAGTGTGATTTGCTTGTAACATATAGTATAATTCTGATCATTTATATAATAAACTGTATTTCCTATTTTGGATATTTTTGTACTGTCCTTTTATGTAAGGATCTATCTTATCTATTTAAAGTTTAGGATGGTTGAGTTACTAGTTTCCTTGTGAAACCCAGCTCAAGTGCCCAGTGATGATATGGAAAGTGACCTGGGTTAGTGAAGGAAATCCAGAACCTGTGGACTCTGAGGTGGGTTTTACCTGTAAAGACTTTGAATACACCCTGGGTAATGAAATGTATCTGCTGTCCAAGGATCAACAGCTTTAGCTAAGCATGAAGAAGCTCAGAAGGTTAATGCAAATTTTTTCCCAAGGGCAACTCAACCAGCATGGAAGCCTTATCTGCTTTGATAGAGAGAATACCCAACTTTGAGAATAAAATGTGTTGGTTAATATTGTGGGACAGGAAAGATCCAAACCTGCTTTTTTCATATTATATAAGGGACTCTCAGTATGGAATTGGCTCCACCAAGGAAGAGTCTATGGGGTATCTAGGAGGACTAGCACCTCTGGTATGAGAGCCTTTTCATGGCTGCTTACCCTTGTTGTCTACCTGGCACCCAACTCACCTGTGTTTCCATGAAGCTATAGCATGCTTAGCAGTCACACCTTAGTAAACCATCTTGACAGATGGTCTAAACCAGGTTCAGGGTAACTGATGGGCCACCAACCTGTCAGTGAGTTAGTGAGATGTCTACCCAAGCATATGAAGACTCTCCACACCTCCGTTTTCCACTTGGGAACTGGCAGATGAGAACCATTTGTTCAAATAGCAATGAAGGCAGCTGAAGCAGGCTCTGTGGAATGCTTAGAGCTTGGGCAGACATGAATATGCCATGATCATCTGCTATATCCTGGGTCATCACCAGTCTTCCTGACTTTTGTCTTGCCACTGGATTTTGATCATTCTGGAAGAGAGTGAGGAAACCTTTCCTCAATCAAATCCAGTTCTGCCAAGAGTCAAGACATCATGTGCTTCCAGAAACAAAGGACAAAGAACAGTACCTCCACCAATGATGTTGTCAGCTCTTTTCCAGTTTGCAGTCTTAGAGGATTGCCTGAGACATTGGGAAGTTAAATGTACCTGCTAATGATCACATGGTTGGTTTATGTCAGAAACAGGACTTCAGCCTATGTCTTCCTAAGTCTAAGGCCAACTCTCTTATTAAAAGATATTTAGAGCTGAAAGAGACCTTAGAGGTCACATAGGGCAACCTTCTCATTAGATGAAGAAACTGAGGCCCTCAGAGGCTAAATGATTTGCTTATGATCACTAGTTAGATTCACTAGATTCAGACCCAGATCCACTAACTCTAAGCATAGCAGTCTTGCCACTACAGCATATGTCATAATGCCCCTCAATAAATATATGTAGTTTAAAATATTCCACAATGCCAGTCCTATTATCTCTCCAGCCTCAGTATTCTGTCCCTAACAAAGGATATATATCTCTAGTTAATGTATGCTTCGTTTTGATTGGTGAACTATTATGGCTCTGTCAGCTGTTAATTCATTCAAACCCTTCTCTAATCTGAGTCTTTAGTCTTCTTAAAATATCTAATTCTAGAAACTCACTACTCTCATTGTGTGAGATAGTAGTTTTGGAGTAAACAAAGTAGCATTGTTTCTTATAAACTTAAGATTCCTCATTAATATTTATTGAGCAAATCTATGTTCACTTACCCCATAACCTTCATTCATTTCCGAACATTTCATCCCCCAATTTCTTTCTAGACTGAGAAACTCAAATATTTTTCTCATGTTATTGGTCATTTCTTTTAGAGGAATACTTCAATTTAAAGAGAGAGTTATTAACTTTTTTTTATGAATATCTTTTAGGCATTCTGAAGCCTACTGATTCATTCTCAAAATAATGTTTTTAAATGCATAAAATAAATATAGAAATATAAAGGAAATCACTTATTGAAATATGATTATCAAAATATTAAAAAAACAAAATCCACAGTCCCTCTCAAAAGCTTTCCATAAGTTCCTACATTAAGAACCCTTGAATTAGACAGTTGGATAATTGCTAGTCTAAGCAATGTATTTTCCTAAAAGAGGTATATTCTTGTTTGTTCCTTCAATATATATTATTCATAACTAAGATATAGGTTTTATTTTTAGCCTGTAAATACTATGCATTATTAGAGTATTTTTTTCATATCTATCAAAAACTGTTATTTTCATTTGTCATAGCAAGCTGAAATGTCCTTGGCAAGTGTACCATTTCTGAGTCAACAGGTTAATCAAAGATCTTTAGACATTGCTTTTCTTATCTTCTATGTGTGGACAGATCTCTTCAGGGTCAGGAATTTTAACTATTTAATTAAAACACTTATGTTCTCTGAATCTGTGAGTGAATATACACACATATAGGCATATTGAGCAAAGTAAGTGTTTATGTACTATTTTGCTTCCCAAATATAGGCCCCCAAATTTGGCTATGTAAGATCAGGATATAACCTGTGAGTTTTATACCATGGATGTTAGGAAGCTGTAGGGATGAATTATGCAACAGAAATGATGGATAAAAGACATTATTAAGGACATGTGTGACTAAAAAGGAAGGGGGTGCTGTGCATGTAGAGAGTGTGAAGGATAACAGATGGGCAGCCCAAATGTTCTCTGTCCACAAAATGTTACAAGAACCAGAGAAATGTCAGCAGCCTGTTGAATGGATTCTTTTTGGAAGCTTTTATAGAAAGATAGCTAGGTGGCACAGTGGATAGAGCCTTGGGACTTGGAGTATGGAGAACTCATCTTCCTGGGTTCAAATCTGGCCCCAGATGCTAGCTGTGTGACCCTGAAAAAGTCACTTCCCTCTGTTTGCTTCAGTTTCTTCATCTGTAAAATGAACTGGAGAAGGAAATGGCAAATCATTACAGTATCTTTGCCAAGAAAACCGCAAACGGGGTCATAGAGTCAGAGACAACAAAACAACAACAAAAGAGGACAAGAATTATGTGGAAGAATTGCAGTTGATTGTGGTTGAGGAAATACCTACATTGGAACACAAGTTCATTGAAGTATTTTTTCTTTAATGTTTAAATTTATTTATTTATTTTTAGTTTTCAACATTCATTTCCACAAGATTCTGAGTTCCAGATTTTCTCTCCATATTTCTCCTCCCCCATCCCAAGATGGCATGCATTCTGATTATTTTTTCTGCCCTGCCTTTTATCATCCCCCCCAATACCCTTCCCCTTCATTGCCTGCATTTCTTATTTCCCATTTACACATGAAAACAATTTTTTTAACATTTGTTATTATTTGGAGAGTTCCAAATTCTATTCCTTTTTCCCAACCCTAGGTGAGCAATTCAATATAGGGTATACGTGTGTAGTTATGCAAAACACCTCCATAATAGTCGTTTTGTGAAAGACCATTTTTCTCCATCCTATCCTACCCTGCAATTGATCTATTTTCTCCTTTGACCTTGTCCCTTTTCTAAAGTGTTTGCCTCTGATTGCCCCTTCCCCCAATCTACCCTCCCTTCTATCATCAATTCCCCCATGTCCTTTCCCACTACTTTCCTGTAGGGTAAGATACTCAATTGAGTGTGTATATGGTTTCCTCCTTAAGCCAAATCCAGTGAGAGCAAAGGTTCACTCATTCCTTCCTACCTCTCACCTCTTCCCCTCCATTGTAAAACCTTTTTCTTGCCTCTTTTATGTGAGATAATTTACCCCATTCTATCTCTCCTTTTCTCCTCTCAATATATTTCTCTCACCCCTAAATTTTATTTTTTAGATATTATCCCTTCATATTGAACTCTCCTTGGGCTCTCTGTCTGCCTTCTGTCCATCGATCTATCTGTCTCTCTTCTATCCTTCTGTCCATCCATCCATCCATCCATCCATCCATCTATCCATCTATCTATCTATCTCTTCCAATGACCCTAATGCTGAGAAAGGTCTCGTGAGTTACAAATAACATCTTTCCATGTAGGAATGTAAACAGTTCAACTTTAATAAGTCTCTTATGATTTCTCTTTTCTGTTTACCTTTTCATACTTCTTTTGATTCTTGTATTTGAAAGTCAAATTTTCTATTCAGCTCTGCACTTTTCATCAAGAATGCTTGAAAGTGATGGGGGGCAGAGCCAAGATGGTGGAGTAGAAAGACACACATACTATAGATTTTCCCCCACAGCACATAAAATACCTGTAAAAAATGACTCTCAACAAATTCTAGAGCAGCAGAAGCCACAGAACAACAGAGTGAAAGGAATTTCCAGCCAAAGGTGACCTAGAAGTCCAACAGGAAAGGTCTGATCCCTAGGATGCTGAGAGGAGCGAAGCCCATCCCTGGCCACACAGCACCAGGAGGAACAGGACTGCAACAGGCCTCCAGGGCAGAATCTCCAGCAGGGAGGGTCCCAGATCCCTCAACCCACAAGCACCAAAGAAAGCTTCAAAGGTCAGTGAGAGGGCTTTCCCATCTGGGCAAAATGGGAGCAGGATCCCCCTCAGCACAGGCTCCAGGCAGCAGCAGTGGAGCAGCACTGCTGTGTGGCAGTGGCTGAATTGGCGGCAGTTTCCATCATGAGAGCAGCTCAGCATAATTGAGCAGCTGATATGAACCTTAACCCTAAGCATGGCCTTGGGAGGACTAGGAGCACTAGGATCCTCCCTCTTGACAAAGGATTCAGAAGTCAAGTAACTGGCTGGGAAAATGCCCCAAAAAGGGAAAAAAAAATAAGACCATAGAAGGTTATTTTCTTGGTGAACAGGTATTTCCTTCCATCCTTTCGGATGAGGAAGAACAACACATATTGTCAGAGGAAGTTTTGCATCCAGTACCTCCAAAATGAATATGCAATAGGCTCAGGCCATGGAAGCGCTTGAAAAGCAAGTCAACAGCTTGCTAAAGGAAACCGGAAAAAAATGCTGAAGAAAATAACATTTTAAAAAATAGGCTAACTGAATTGGAAAAAGAGGTCCAAAAAGCCAGTGAGAAGAAGGCTTTAAAAAGTAGAATTAGCCAAATGGAAAAGGAGGTTCAAAAGCTCACTAAAGAAAATAGTTCTTTAAAAATGAGAGTGGAACTGAGGGAAGCTAATGACTTTATGAGAAACCAAGAAATTAAAAAACAAAACCAAAAGAATGAAAAAATGGAACATAATGTGAAATATCCCATTGGAAAAACAACTGACCTGGAAAATATATCCAGGAGAGACATTTTAAAAATTATGGGACTACCTGAAAGCTATGATCAAAAAAAGAGCCTAGACGTTATCTTTCATGAAATTATCAAGGAAAACTGCCCTGATATTCTAGAACCAGAGGGCAAAATAAATATTGAAAGAATTCACCAATCACCTCCTAAAAGAGACCCCAAAAGAGAAACTCCTAGGAATATTGCGGCCAAATTCCAGAGTTCTCAGGTCAAGGAGAAAATATTGCAAGCAGCCAGAAAGAAACAATTCAAGTATTGTGGAAATACAATCAGGATAACACAGTATCTGGCAGCTTCTATATTAAGGGATTTAAGGTCTTGGAAGAGGATATTCCAGAAGTCAAAGGAGTAGGATTAAAGCCAAGAATCACCTATCCAGCAAAACTGAGTATAATACTTCAGGGGAAAAAATGGTCATTTAATGAAATAGAAGACTTTCAAGCATTCTTGTTGAAAAGACCAGAATTGAAAATTTGACTTTCAAACACAGGAGTCAAGAGACGCATGAAAAGGTAAACAGGAAAGAGAAATCATGAAGAACTTTCTAAAGCTGAACTGTTAACATTCCTGCATGGAAAGATAATATTTGTAACTCTTGAGACTTTTCTCAGTATTTGGGTAGGTGGAGGGATTATACACACACACACACACACACACACACACACACACACACACACGGCACAGGTTGAGTTGAATCAGAAGGGATGATATCTATAAAAAATAAAATTAAGTGGTGAGAGAGGAATATATTGGGAGGAGAAAGGGAGAAGTGGAATGGGGCAGATTATCACTCATAAAAAAAAGAGCTTAGACAACATCTTTCATGAAATTATCAAGGAACACTGCCCTAATATTCCAGAACCAGACAGTAAAATAAATATTGAAAGAATCCACTGATCATCTTCTGAAAGATATCCCAAAAGGAAAACTCCTAGGAATATTGTGGCCAAATTTCAGAGCTCCCACGTCAAGGAGAAAATATTGCAAGCAGCCAGAAAGAAACAATTTGAGTATTGTGGAAATACAATCAGGATAACACAAGATCTAGCAGCTTTTACATTAAGGGATTGAAGGGCTTGGAATAGGAAATTCCAGAAGTCAAAGGACCAGGATTAAAACCAAGAATCACCTATCCAGCAAATTGAGTATAACACTTCAGGGGGAAAAAATGGTCATTCAATGAAATAGAGGACTTTTATGATGTCCTTGATGAAAAGACTGGAGCAGAGTAGAAAATCTGACTTTCAAACACAAAACTCAAGAGAAGCATGAAAAGGTAAACAAGAAAGAGAAATCATAAGGGACTTACTAAAGTTGAACTGTTTACATTCCTACATGTAAAGATAATATTTGCAATACTTGAGACTTTTTTCAGTACTAGGGTAGTTGAAGGGATTATATACATATAAAAAGAGGGCACAGGGTGAGTTGAATAGGAAGGAGTGATACCTAAAAAAAATAAAAGTAAGGTATGAGAGAGAACACATTGGGAGAAGAAAGGGAAAAACAGAATGGGGCTAATTATCTCTCACATAAAAAAGGCAAGATTCAATGGAAAGGAAAAGGAGTGAGGTGAGAAGGAAAAAGTAAACCTTAGTCTCGTCACATTTGGCTTAAGGAGGGAATAATCTGCATACTCACTTTGCTATGAAACTTTATCGTGCACTAAAAAGTGTAGGGAAGAAGGGGATAAATGGGGGCAGGGGATGATAGAAGAGAGGGCTAATGGGAGGAGGGCACAATTACAAGTAAATAGTTTTGAGAAGGGATAGGGTCAAAAGAAAAAAATAGAATAAATGGCAGGAAAAGATGGAGGGAAATATAGTTAGTCTCCCACAACACAACTTTTATGGAAGTCTTCTGCATAACTGCACATAACATTGAATTACTTGCCTTCTCAGGGGGATAGGTGGGGAGGGAGGAAAGGAGAAAAGTTGGAACTTAACATTTTAAAAACAAATGTCAAAAATTGTTTTTACATGCAACTGGGAAATAAGATATACAGGCAATGGGGTATGGAAATCTATCTTGCCCTACAAGAAAGCAGGGGATAAGAGAAGGAAGAAGGGTGACAAAAAGGAGGGTTGATTGGGGGAAAGGGTAACCAGAATGCAAGATGTCTTGGGGTAGGGGGAGGGGAGAGATGAGGGGGGGAAATTTGAAATTCAAAATCTTGTGGAAATGAATGTTGAAAACTAAAAATATAAATTAGAATTTAAAAAGCAACAACAACAAAAAGAGAAGACAATGTGAACTACCTCATTGGAAAAACCATTTACTGGGAAAACTGATCCAGGAGAGATCATTTTAAAATTATTGGACTACCTGAAGGCCATGATCAAAAAAGAGTCTAGACATCATCTTTCATGAAATTATCAAGGAAAACCACCCTGATATACTGGAACCAGAGGGTAAAATAAAAATTGAAAGAATCCTCTAAGCTCCTCTGGAAAGAGATACTAAAAGGAAAACTCCTAGGAATATTGCAGCCAAATTCCAGAGTTCCCAGGTCAAGGGGAAATATTGCAAGCAGTCAGAAAGAAACAATTCCAGTATTGCAGAAATATAATTAGGATAACACAAGATCTAAGCAGCTTCTACATTAAGGGATTAGAGGGCTTGGAATATGATATTCTGGAAGTCAGAAGAGATAGGATTAAAATCACTTACCCAGTAAATCACTTAGAATCACTTACCCAGTAAAACTGAGTATAATCCTTCAGGGGGAAAAATGGACATAAAATGGACATTCAATGAAACAGAGGACTTTCAAGCATTTTTTTAAAATTTATTTTTAGATTACCACATTCATTTCCACAAAATTTTGAGTTCCAATTTTTCTCCCCATCTCTCCCTTCCCCTCATGCCATAACACCTTGCATTCTGATTACCCCTTCTCTCAATGTGCCCTCTCTTTTATCACATCCCACCTTTCCCTAATCTCCATCCTCTCTCTTTTCTTGTAAGGGCAAGATAGATTTCTATACCCCATTACCTGTATTTCTTATTTTCCAGTTATATGCAATAACAATTCTCAACATTCCTTTCTATTACTTTGAATTCCAACTTCTCTCCCTTCCTCCCTCCCCACCCATCCCCAATGAGAAGGCAAGCAATTCAGTACAGGCTATATGTGCTGTTTTGCAAAAGACTTCCATAATGGTCATGTTGTGTAAGACTAACTGTGTTTCCCTCCATTCTACCCTATTCCCCCTTTATTCTATTCTCTCATTTGACCTTGTCCCTTCCCAAAAGTGTTTACTTCTAGTTACTCTCTTCTCCCATTTGCCCTCCCTTCTATCATTCCCCTCACCCCACTTTTCCTCTTCTCCCCTACTTTCCTGTAGTGTAAGACAGATTTTCATACCAAATTTAGTGAGCATGTTATTCCCTCCTTATAAGCCACATGTGAAGAAAGTAAGCTTCACTTTTCCCTTGTGACCCCCTCCTTTTTCTCCTCCATTGAAAAAGATTTTTGGGGTCCTGAAGTCTGGAAACTGCCATGGGTGTGAGAGATTCAGTTTCCCCAAGGCCTGCTCAGTCCTGTCTGTGCCAGGGCGGCCCACCCTAGACTTCACCCTGCCCCCTGAATGGCATGATTTAATTTTTCATAAAGTCATTAGCTTCTATCTGCTTCATTCTAATTTGTAAGGAATTATTTTCTTCAGTGAGCTTTTGGGTCTCCTTTACTATCTGGCCAATTCTAATTTTTAGGGCGTTCTTCTCTTCATTGGGTTTTTGGATCTCTTTTGCCATTTGACAAAAGTCTGTTTAGTCTGTTTTTTACAGTGTTATTTTATTTACCATTTTTGGGTCTCCTTTAATAAGCAGTTGACTCATTTTTCATAATTTTCTTTCATCACTCTTGTTTCTCTTCCCAATTTTTACTTCTCTTACTTGATTTTCAAAACCCATTTTGAGCTCTTCCATGGCCTGAGACCAATTCATATTTTTCTTGAAGACTTTGGATGGAGGAGCTTTGACTTTGTTGTCTTCTGTTTGCATGTTTTGGTCTTCCTTGTCACCAAAGTAAGGTTCCATAGTTTGATTCTTTTTTCAGTTTTTGCTCATTTCCCCAGCCATTTACTAAACTTTTGAGTTCTTTGTCAAGGTAGATCTCTGCTTTTAGTGGGGATGTGGGCTACTGTCAGCCACTCGATTCCCCCCCAATCTGTGGGCCTAGAGCTCCAGAAACAGTCTCTGTCTCTGTCCCTGCTGCTGTTGTGGCTGCTGCAGGTTCCTCTGCTGCCCTGAGACTGGGGCCAGACCACTACATTCTCCCACACTTGTCCCACAGGCTTTTTCTACTGACCTTCTAATTTGTCCTCGGTGTTTTGGGGTCCTGAAGTCTGGAAACTGCCATGGGTGTGAGAGATTCAGTTTCCCCAAGGCCTGCTCAGTCCTGTCTGTGCCAGGGCGGCCCACCCTAGACTTCACCCTGCCCCCTGAATGGCATGATAGACACTTCCTGGTGACCTTCCAGGCTATCTTGGGCTGGAGATTTGCTTCACTCTGTCATTTTGTGGGTTCTGCAGCTCCAGAATTTGTTTAGAGCCATTTTTTTTCAGGTATTTAGCTGGGTTTAGAGTCAGTGCTGTAGAAAGTGTGTGCTGTTACTCCTCCATCTTGGCTCCATTCCCCACATGTCTTCTGTTGTTTTATTCTTTTCATTCTATTTTATACTTTCTTGATTTCTCATAAAGTCATTTGTTTCTATTTGCTCCATTCTAATTTTGAACAAATTCTTTTCTTCAGTGAACTTTTGGACCTGCTTTTCCATTTGGCCAATTCTGCTTTTTAAGGCATTCTTCTCATCAATTGACTTTTTGACCCCCTTTTGCCATTTGAGTTAGTCTATTTTTAAAGGTGTCATTTTGTTCTTCATATTTTTGTGTCTCCTTTTGAAAGATGTTGTCCTGTTTTTCATGATTTTCTTGCATGACTCTCATTTCTCTTCCTAATTTTTCCTCTACTTCTTGTACTTGATTTTCAAAATCCTTTTTGAGCTCCTCCATGGCCTGCAACCAATTTGTATTCCTCTTGGAGGCTTTCAGAGGTTTGTCTCTGCTGTCCTCCTCTGGTTGTGTGCCCTGATCTTCCTTTCCACCAAAGTAAGTTTATAGTCTGAATTCTTCTATGATGTTTACTCATCTTCCCCTCCAAACACTTGACTTTCTAACTCTTTGTCAAGGCAGAACTCTGCATCCAGTGGGGCTGGGGGTAGGGGTGGGTATACTGTTGCAGGCTTCAGGTATTTTGTATCATCTGCTCAATCCCCCACCATCTGTGGGCCCAGAGCTCTTGAAGCAGCTTCTGCTGCTGCGGCGGCAACAGCCTTCACCACATTGAAACTGTGGCTGGACCTGGCCTCTTTCGTTTAGGTCCCACAGAGTTTTTCCATTGACGTTTTTGGCATTTGTGAGTTGAAAAGTCTGCAAACTGCCACAGCTGCCAATGATTCAGTCCCTTGAGGCCTGGTTTAGCCAGTCTGTGCCAGTGCAGTCCACACTGGACTGAACTCTGCTCCCTGCCCAGTGCAATAGACTCTTCCTGGTGACTGAGGATTTGTTTCACTCTGTCATTTTGTGGGTTCTGTAGCTCTAGAATTTGTTTAGTCATTTTTACAGGTATTTGGAGGGCTTTGGGGGAGAGCTCAGGGAAGTCCCTGCTTTTACTCCACCATCTTGGCTGTGCCCCGCCTCTGGAACCTTTGAAGTATTTCTTATAAATGTGTACTGGGGGAAACCAGCATGATTAATACCAGAAATCATAATGGATTATGTTGCCTAGGGGTAGGGAACCTGGGGCCTTGAGGTCACATGCAGCCTTCTAGGTCCTTGGATACAGCTTTTTGACTGAGTCAATTTGTTCTGTGAAATTTGGATTCAGTCAAAGGGCTGTACTTGAGGACCTAGAGGGCCACATGTGGCCTTGAGGGTGCAGGTTCCCCACCCCTGATGTAGCCTTAAAATGATTGGTGACTAAAGAAAAAAAAAACTGAATTTTTGATTCCAAATAAATTTTAGTTGGTAGAGGGGGGAGTGCAATTTTATTTCCTCACTTGTAGAAGAAACCAGAGACAAGTCATTATCACTTTATTATTCTTAAAGGACTTTTACCTTTTTACTGGGAGACTTTGTCATTAAATATGTCAGAAAGGGTCAACTCAGCTTGGAAATGGAGGGATGATTATTACGTGTCTTAAACTATTTGACATGACTTTGAAAAAGCCACTTAACCTATCAGGGTCTCTATTTTCTCATCTGTAAAATTAAGGGATTGCTGATGACCTCTATGGTCTCTTCCAGCTCTAAATCTTTGAACCTAGTGATCTGAATGATTAAGATTTTCATAAAAGTTTACAAAATAAGAGGACTCTGTCTGAGTAGTAGATTGGACAGGTATCACCAGATCTCTTCTGTGATACCTTTTAGTTTCAGTGCATTTTTTAACTTCATAAATTTTTAAATCTTATAAAATTTTTAAAAATTGAATTTATTGCCAGTCATTGATTTTCAACGTTGTTATGCAGTTCCTTGTGCAAATGTGGAAAACATATTTTGTTTTTATTGGACAGATCCTGGTATTGCCAAATATTTTTAATAGCTTTTATAAAAAATGATTGTTGGAAATACTAAGAGATTAGAACTTTATTGCATGCGGATTGCCTAATATAATAGGTTAGATAGAAGATTCTTGTTGCTCAACTAACATGGAAAGAGCTGTTTTCTAGCTTGGTGGATAGTCACAGCAATTGTCACCTACTAGTTTCTTTAATGAGGACTATTGCAGGACAGAATCTGCCCTTCTAATAGGAATACACTCCTGTCATTGGACCCAAACATGGCAGTTTCTAATTGAGTAGGACATTCCAGAGTTTATGCTGTTTTAGCATAAGGTTTAAGAAGCCAGCGTTTATATGTTCATGTTGTGTGTTTTTTTTCTATATAATTAAAAAAAATTTATTAATGCCTTTTGTTGTTACATCATAAGTTGTTTCTGTATGGTCACTCTTTATCCAATAGGGACTATCCTTGTTTCAAAGAAAAAATGTTAAGCAAAACAACCCAAGCATTCTTGACCATGCGTAGAAAACCATGTCTGATAGCATATGCATCATTCTGTACTAGTATCCCTCATCTCTCTTCTAAAAAAGGATGGTGTGTTTTCTCATCTCTTCTAAAGGGTCAAGATTAATTCTAAGAATCACCGAGAGTTTGGCTTTTCTTCAGTGTTTTCATTTATTATTGGAATGATTGTGTATTATTTATTCTAGATCTGCTTGCTTTGTATTGTATCACTATTCAGGTCTTCCCGTGCATCTCTGAATTCCTCCTTTTCACAGCCATTTTTAAGTAATGGGCACTTCCTTTAGTTATTTATAGCTTTATGGACCTTTCTTTCTTTGACCTCCTTGAAATATATGCCCAGTAGTGAGACTGCCAGGTTGAAGGGTAGTTTTGAGTAAAAGAGTTACTTTTAATGTTCTCAAAACTTTGGGGAGAACTGGGAAAAGGAGAGACAGATTTGAGTATGTGTGATTATCTTGTATTAACTTGTTTTCTAAATAACAATGAAATATCTCGTGTTTCTCACATGTTCACAGTTTGCCCAAATGTTTAAACTTATTGAGCAGAGTAACTTTAGATATGGAAGATACTCAATATAAGATCACTGATGATTGTTAGTTTCAGTACAACGGAGTGGCAGATATCTAGACATCTTTGTCATCATTGGGTGAGTCTGTAGTCTTTTTCCAAGTGATTTGTTCCAGTTGACCTAAGTATCACACTCACTAATCATTTTTTTGTTTTGAAAATCCCAAATTACAATCATACTCTTCCTAAATATTGACCATTTGAAATACACTCTTAGGACAGGAAACTTTTTTCACACCTTCATCTTGTAAAATCTAAAGGTATTGGGTGATATTCCCAGTAGGAAAAAATTATAAGTAAATTTTGAAATTAGTACTCCGCATTCACTTCTGCTTTCTCAAGGCCAATCTTTTTTTTTTAAAGCCTTATCGATGTCTTTTGCTTTTTATACCACAGCCATCTCCCAGCATCCCTATCAACCTATCTCAAGGGATATCTTTTAGGAAAGATGTTCTGCAAAACTCCTTTAATAATCTCAAACTTCTCTCAGAAGCAAAGGGCCATCTTTTTAACACCTGTATTATATTGGTGCTTCTGTATGTCTTTGAGACAAGAAACACAGCCACAAGGACTGAAAATGAAAATTAGCCAGACATAGTGGCACATGCTTGTAATTCTTGCTACCAGGAAGTTCGAAGTTCATACATCTCTTGAGTTTAGGAGTTCTGAGCTATAGCAGGTTAGGACATTGGGTAAACTGTGTGGCATTTGTGTGGTGAGTCCTTGACATTAGAGGTCCACTAGGCTGAGGAAGTCCAAGTTTCCATGCCAGAGTGGGATTGGGTATGAGGATAGTTTCTGAATGTCTAGCCTGGGTGAGAGAGAACTCATCCTTATTTGGAAAAGAGAGAAACTCATCCTTATTTTAAAAAAAGAAAGAAAAGAAAAAGAATGTCTTAGGGCAATGGAGAAATAGAAGGTTAGTGAGCAGCCAGTAAGCATCTTTAAAGTAGAAAAAAAGTTAAAAGATGTTATCAGGGAAATGTATAATGGGAAAAGAAGATGGAAAGGGCATGTGGTAAGGGCGAGAGATGACAAATGAACAGCTTAAGTGCTCAACTGGCATCCTTGTGATATTAAGAGAAAAGGAATAAGGCATGTTGGATGGACCTCCTGTGGGAAAGAGTCACACAACATGGCAGGCTTCGGTGGGTTACAATTGGAAAGCATAAACACATCCCTGAGATCATATATCTATTTGAATATTTAAGAGTTTTGCATTTATTAAAGCTACCAGTGCCAATTAACTTGTAAAATTATGTATGAATTTCCTCATGTCCATCACTTCACTCCAAGGAACCAGTCTTGACGTTTTCCTCTATTGACATCTCTGATTGAGCCATAAAGCTCAGAAATGATTATATTCCCATGTCCAGGATTCATGAGTTTGTCCCAGTGGTGCCCCTCCACCAAGGCAGATCACATCTCAGCTTTGTACTGGCAGGTGAGCCCCAAGAGCAGCTGTGGCTGTAGAATGCATCATACTACAGCCAGCCTCTTTCTGAGCCTTTTCAGATTTAACAAGGCTTGTTGCAGGAGCCTTTCTAACTTGATACTTACAAAGCTTTTGCCTTGCTGTTATACCCTTCAAAAACCTGATCATTTTCATTCCTCAGTGAGACTTCAGGGTAGAACTTTTGGAAGAAAAAATTATCTTCCCATAATTAAACCCCCAAAATCCTCGTTCATTAATAGTTTTTTAGTCTTTAGCTCAAACATGTCAGGAGATAGGGGAAATTATGTTAACATACTTTTTTGGCAAACGAAGGATGATCCTTTGTGATTTGCCTTTTGCTTAGAAAGGAGCTACTGCTGGATTAGAAATGGGGTGGGCTTGGGGGAGGGAAATGGACCAATATCCTAGAACTCAAGCTGAGAATTTCAAGTGTTTCTATTCTGTATATTTTGACTTTACAATGATAATTCAATTTAACACGTATTTATTAAGCATTTTTTATATGCCTGGCACTGTGTTAGAGGTTGAGAATGAAACATACCTTGACCTCAAGGAGCTTGTATGTTCTGCCAATGTATGGGAAATTATAATGCTGGTGATTATTTCTTAAATCTGATCCAGAGCTATAATCATTTGACATAACAGCATAGATCTGTCATAAAAAATTATTATTGTTTCTTGCATTTAATTTTTTCAAAATTAATACAATAGTTTGCAGGAAATTTGGAGCATTCTTAAATCTTAGTGATCCTTTAAGTAACTGGAGTCCAACTCCTTGAATGTGATTTTTTAGGTCTAGAGTTTCAAGTACAGTTATCCCATCTACATCTCTCCTTTCCCCATAGCAGTTTTGATATATGGGAATTTTTTGTAGTTTTCTGGAAGCCATAGACAACATGCCATGGCCAGCAGATTAACCAAATACTTAACCCAAACTTTACATTTATGTACTGTAAATTCCCACAAAAGATAAAGGAATAATTCAGACTCCTCTGATATGAAGAGAGGGCCAAAAAATTTTACAACAGATTTTCCAGATCACTTCTCTAACCCCTGCAAGGTGGAAAGGATAACTGTACAGTCTGTTGGTGAAATCTTTTAGGAAGCTTAAAATGAATGGGCAGGAAACAAGATGCTGGTAAGAGTATTTTTGAAAACTGAATTTTAAAACCTTTCAGCTAACGCACTCACAGTAGTTGGACCAGTGAATCATTGGTAGTCTGAAATGAAGTTCTGCTTACATTACTAATGGCCACTTGTTTTTTTTTAACCATCCATCTCAGTTGTTTCATTGAGACCACTCCTGTGGTAGTGCCAGAGAAAAGAAAAACAGTTGACTGCAATTATAAAATCTTCATACAGATATTATTTTGGTATGTCGCTGTTTTTTAACAGTTGAAAATGCTACTGTTGTCAGTGATTGCTGTCTCAGGTTATGGATCAAAAAACAAAACCAAACCTCATTTGAAGTGGTTAGTATCTATCCTTAACAGGATTTATGTTTTGAGTGTCTGTACCTTACCTATCCAGAATATGACCAGAAACCAAGAAGTACACAAAAAGTACCCTCTTACTTTGGGTGGTTTTCCACACTGTCTAGCTGTGTGACTTTGGGCAATTTGTTGTAGTACTTTGGAACTTAATTTCCTTCTTTGTAATAATGAAGGAATGACCTCTCTTTGGTCTCTCTCAGTTCTGACATTCAACAAAGTCAATGTGACAGATATTTATAAAGCATCTACTACATGCTAGGCACTGGGGAAACAGACAAAAGCTTGTCTTCCACCCATTTGATTTCATTTGATCATGGTTTTGTATACACTAAATACATACAAAAGACTTTCTTTACTTGCACATTTTTTGTATTGTATGCCCCTGGGTACTTGATTTAGACCCAGCCCCAGTCCTCTCTTTCTTCTACTCCTGTCCCCCATTTGGCCTGTATACAGATAATTAAAGACAAAGTTTCATACCTTGAAGGAGAACAGTGCTAACAGTTGAGAAATTAGGAAAATCCTCTTGTAGGAAAGAGCACCTGAACTGTATTTAGAGGAAAGCTAGGAATTCTGTTAAGTGATTGTGGGGAAGGTGGGGAGAGTCACAGTCCTCTGAAAAGAGGAATGACATGTAATAAGGCTGGTTGGAATCAGGTTGTGAAGGAGTTTTTAATTTATCCTTGAGACAGTGGGAAGCCACTGAAGTTTACTGAGTAGGGAAATGACAGATGTTTTAAGAATACCTACTTAGGGAATAGCTAGATGGCACAACGAATAGAGCACAAGCCCTGGAGTCTGAACGACCCAAGTTCAAATCCAGTCTCCAGACATTTACTAGCTGTGTGACAAGTCACTTAATCCCAGCAGACTCCAAAAGAAAAAAAAATACCTACTTGGAAGCTGTGTAGTGGATAGATTGCAGAGGAGAAAGACCGCAAAGTAGGAAATTCAGCTGTGGTACTGGATAGTCCAGGTGAAGGTTGATGAATGCCTTTAGCAAGTTTATAGGCTGTGTGAATGGAGAGAAGGGGACATATGTGAGGGATTCAGTGAAGAAAGAATCCACAAGACTTAGCAGTTGTTCATATATGGAAGTGAGGAAAAGGGAATCATTTACATAGAGAATGATGATAAACCCATAAGGATTCGTGAATAGATCACCAAGGGAGAGTGTAAAAATAGAAAATAGGAGGGCTCAGGACAGAACCCCAGTGTCTGGGAGAAGTCAGTCAACAAGCATTTATTAAGTGTTTTCTGTGTGCCTAGCACTATGCTAAACATAGGGAATACAGAGGCAAAAACAAGGACCTGACTGACCCTCAAGGGCTCACATTGTAATGGAGGAGATAATTGTGTAAAGTAGAGACCAGATAAGTAAGAGAAAAACCATGAGAACATTTGGGAGAGCCAAAACAGGGGTGGTTGACATGGTCAAAATTTATAGAGGGCCTGATAAGATGAAAATTGGACAAAGGCAATTCTGTAGTTGCACGTATGATAAGATACCATCATATAAAGGACTGAGAATGTTTCAGCTTGAAATGCTGTCACTTAGGAACACTCAGCATGTGCTGTCCAGCAGTGGCTTCTGTAATGCCAGGTTATGTAAGAGAAGGAATCTGTTTTTCTCAATCTCATCCAGAGGCAACACATTTATCCAAAATTCGGTGTAAGTTGTTAGTGTTTGAAAGAATCTAGCCTGTGTTTGCCTTTGCTCTCCCCAACCAGTACATGACACAGATTAACATACAGAATAAGGGATTGTTATGATCACAGGTCTAATTTATTTATTTATTTTAAGTTTTCAACATTCATTTCCACAAAATTTTGAGTTCCAAATTTTCTTCCCATCTCTCCCCTCACCCCACCCCAAAATGCTGAGCATTCTGATTACCCCTTCCACCAATCTGCCCTCCTTTCTAACATCCCTCCCTTCCCTTATCCCTATCTTCTCTTTTGTCCTGTAGGGCAAGATAGATTTCTAAGATCACTTTTTTAACGCCAAATTTTGTGCATCGGCACATTATAGTAGTTGAACTGTTAGTGTCTGTTGATTGAGAAAATATATGTTGACAGAAAACTACTATATATCCAATAGTGCTTATAAATCAATCCATTAACAAACACTTAAATATCTACTATAGCTCTGTGCTGTACAAGCAAAAATAAGGAAACTCCCTATTTGGATCTGGCTTGTAGTCTAATGGGAGAGACAAGTGGATACAGAATAAATAGCAAAATAAAGCACAGAATAGTTTGATGCTAGATAGTTTGGGAGGAGTTGAGGGGGGGAGGGGAGAGATTTGGAAAGACTTCCTGTAGAAAATGGTGCTTGAGCTGTGCCTTGAAGGAAAAGTAGGATTTTTTGAGTCAGAGATGAGGAGGGAGTGCCTGACCAGTGCAAAGACTTGGTGATGAGATTGAATGTCACGAGTGAGGAACTGAGAAAAGGCCAACTTGACTCAGTTATAAAGTGTGGGTGGGGTAAGGTACACTGAGGCTGGAAGGATAGATTGTGAAGGATTTTAAAAGCTAAACAGAAGAGTGTATATATTATCCAAGAGGGAGCCATGGCTGTAGATTGAGTTCGGCAAGTGACATGGTCGTATTTACTTCACTTAAAGAAAATCACTTTGGTAGCCACACAGAGGACGAATTGATTGGAGTGGGAAGGCATTTGAGGCAAAGAGACGAATTAGGAGGCAATTGTAATGACCTAGGTGAGAAGTGATGGTGGCTCAAACTAAGGGGGAAACTGTGAGCTAGGAAAAGGGAGCTGTTGTGAGAGAGGTAGCAAGGTAGCCGTGGAGGTGGGAGTGTCAAGATTTAGCCGTTGTGCTTGGATATGTGGAGTAGGGCGGAGTGAAGAGTAAAGGGTAGTGCGGATGTTACATATCTGGGAAGCTGGACAGAGAGTGATGCCTTCAATATACGCAGGAAAATTTGGAAGAGAGGGAGGCTTGGAGGCGAAGATGGTGAGTTATGTTTAGGACATGTTGAGGGTATATATGGTTTGGGGACGTCCAGTGTGACATGTGCAATGGGTAATTGGTGATACTAGATTGAAGCTCAGGCAAAAGATGAAGGCTGGGAACTTATACATAGATGTAGATATGTATTACCTGATAATTAAACTTCTGGAAACTGATGAGAGCTGATGAAATTATTACCCAGAAAGAGAGAGGAGAAAGTGGTCTAACCCAGAACCTTGACCAGCAGTCTGAGGAGGTACAATATGATGATGAACCAGTGAAGGATACTGAGAAGGAGGGATCAGATTGTTAAGAGGAGGACTAGGAGGGAGTAGTATCATGAAAACAGAGGAGAGAGGATCCAGGTTATCTGTGTCAAATACAGCAGATAGATCAAGATAGCTGAGGACTGAGAAAATAATAAAAGCTAGCATTTATATAGAACTTTAAGGCTTATAAACTCTTTACATATATTATACCATTGAACCCCACAACAACCTGATGAAGTAGTAGAAGTTTTTATATGCATTTTAAAGATGAGGAAACTCGGGGAGGGAGCTGTTAAGTGACTTGCTCAAGGTTACACAGCTAGTATCTGAAGTGGGCTTTGAACTCAAATTTTCCTGACTCTAGGTCCATCACTCCTGCTCTCACTTGCCTTGTAGCTGTTAGTCACAATAACACTTACAAATATGTATGTACAACACAGTCAGTCTGGTGTAGATATGGTTGATAAATATGATTCTAAATGACAATACTTTGGCACTTGCATTTGTGTGTGTGTGTGTGTGTGTGTGTGTGTGTGTGTGTGTGTGTGTGTGTGTAATAGAATTATGCTAGATACCTTTGGAGAGCAAACATTTCTCTGTTTACATCTTGCCAAGTGTTTATGTTCAGAATGTAATTGAACAGAGTTATTTCTGTTATCTCTCAAAGAATCTTGAATGACTTTCTGAATGGGTTGGAGAGAACTTGTTGAAAAAAGAGCCTGTAACAGGTAGCATTTGCTTTCTTGAATCAAAAGCCTTTTTATAATCGGTAGTCAACACAGTGGCATTATGTATCTTTTATATCTTTTATTCCATTGTTGACTGTTACTTTCAATTGCTCATTTTTTCCCCCACTAATCATCTCCTTGACAATTCCGTGAATTCATGTATGAAGATTTTGTATAGATGAGAACCCAGAAATTACTGGTGTTCTCTCAGTCCTCCTCCCCGCCTCCTGTCCCCCATCTGTATAAGGTATGAGATTTTCCTCGCCATTTAGTATCTTTCCCTTCCAGCATGTATGTCCTCTTTTATGCCCTTGGTTCCCTCTGGCTGCTTTCCCTACTTGGTTCTCTTTGGTGCCATTTCTAATACTCCTCACCTCTAACACAGAGAGATCTGTGATGACATGGTTTGTTGATAATAAAAATACTATCCCAAGGCAGCTCATTCCACTTTTGAACATCTCTAATTGTTAGGAAGGTTTTCTCCTGTCAAGTCTAAATCTGCCTCTGAAATTTGTATTTGCTCCTAGTTCTGCTTTAAAAACTTGAAGACAGTTATCCTCCTCCCACCTTAACCTTGAGGCTTAACGGTTTTAGTTTCTTCAGTGGGGATTCTTATGGGCTTCTCAGTAGGAGTTAGGGTGCTATAGTGGAAAAGAGACTTTGGAGTCAGAGGAGCTGGGTTCATTCAAAATTCAGTTCTGCTACTTATTAGCTGTGTAGCATTAAGGTAAGTCACTTAACCTCCCGGGATCTCAGTTTACTCATCTGTAAAATGAGAGGATTGGACAAGTTGATCCCTGGAGTTTAAAGCTATGATTCTGTGTCACATCTTGTGATCTCATCGCTCTCCCTGCTTGGGATGCATTCTAGTTTGTAAGTGCCTTTCCTAAAACTGGGTGCTGCCATTGGCTTCTAAACATAGCGTAACTAGGATGAAATATGGTGAAACTTAACCTCTACCAATCCGGACCTCATGTCTCTATTCACTTTTTCAATTACCATGAAGTTTGTGAAACCCCTAGGTCTTTTTTTTTTTTTACATCAACTTTAATAGTCCTAAACTTAAACAACTGATTTTCAAAAATCCATTTATAGGGCTTTAAGATTATTCCTATTAAATTTTATCTTATTTTATTTGGTCTAGCATTTTACCATTGTAAAGTTTTGGGATCCTGATTCTCATAGACATCATATTATATATTCCTCCAAGTGTCATGTCGTTTACAGATTTGATAAGCATGCATCAGCATAGTCACTGATGAAAAGGTTGACTAATCCAAGGGCATGGATAGAGTTTTGTGGCACTCGACTAGAGATATTTCCTTCAGATCTTGATAGATCCCTGAATCACCAATCAGTGCTGAACCCGCTTAAGTATAAGTACCAGCAGATTGCAGCTCTCCTTCCCATCCCCAAAGACATGAGACTGTCAAATGCTTTTCTACCATCTAGCTAAACCAACTAGAATGTTTTGCAGTTTGCCAGTCTAATAGTCTTTTCATAAAAGTGGTATTCGTTTGTCATGATTTGTTCTTGATGAGCCCATTCAGGCACAAAGTGATCCCTACTTTGATGATATGTTCCAGAATTTTACAGAATCAGAATCAAGTTCACTGGCCTATAACTTGAAAAATATACCTTCCCTCTACCTCCTTTTCAAATCAGTAACCATATGTTCATTTCCAAGTCCTCTACTATTTACCAGAATTTTTAAAAGATCTTATATCTCAGCAATCCTACCTTTAAATTCTTTTAGTATCTTAGGATGTAGTTTGCCTAGACCTGGTGAATTGAACTCATTTAAGGCAGCTTACAACCTCAATATTAACCTTGGGTTTCATGAGCTTATTAAGCATTTCTGTTCGCTGCGTCATAATCCAAAGATTATTCTCCTTAGCCTCAGAAGCAAACTAAAAGTTGAATTGTTTTGCCTTTTTCTTTGTCTACTATTATATACCCAGCCACATCAGGCAGTCGTCTTTGCTCCTCTTTTATCTTCTTACCACTCACATAGCACAAAAGCTACAACGAACTTCGCATTCATTGTAAGCATCATAAGCCTTAGCTCATTTTAGGACTCTAGAGCAGAGCTCTAGCGGCAGAGGTGTGCTGCTTATTTGTGTTAAACTTCAGTTATCTGCTCTCACTTCCCTCTTTGGTGTGTATCTTAAGATCTGAGTTAGACATTTCCAGGGCTCATTGCTAGGACTGAAAGGGGCATCACAGATTAAGTTAGATGAAGCAGTCAATGCTAAAAGCAATAAGCCCCTTTAATTGACTTGTTTGAGAGAAAATCCAGCAAGGAATAGATAGCAGTAAATAGGTGCAAGAGAAAGATGCTAAAGAAGCCCACTGACTGCTTTATGTTTGGGCTAGGGCTCACACCTCCAGACTAGAGCAGATCCCTAACTCCTTTAACTGGGGTCAGAACTGATGACTCCCAAGTGGTAGTGGGAAGGAACATAGAAGGGATATAGGCAGGTTTTTTCCCAGGGAACCTAGATTATTGTTGGCAGATCTTTGCAGGAAGAGAGTCCTAAGTGATCTAGGACTCCTGGAGGCATATTCATTCCTTATAATAAGCCATCTCTTGGCAAAGATTTTAAAAAGCAGATCACTTACCAACACGTTGACCATGCTTTATAGTACATACTATTTTCCATACTCATAATCCTCCCCACCTATTCACTGAAGATAGGGAGGCACATTTTTTCCAACTCTTTTCCCAAGGTAACCTTGTTATAAATTCAGTTTCCTCTTTTGTTCTTGCCATTGCCGTTGTATATATTGTTTTCTTGGCTTCATTTCACTTTGTATCAGTTTTTGTAAATCTTTCTATGTTTCTTTATGTTCATCATATTAGTCATTGCTTATAGGACAGTAATATTCGTTACATGCATGTAGCCCAATTGCTTAGCCATTCCCTGACCAATAGGCATCTACTTTGTTTACAATTCTTTGCTACCACAAAAATAAAATATGCTTTTATAAAGATTGGTATCAGTGAAGACTTTCTTTTTACCAATATTCTCCTTAGGGTATATGCCTAGCAATGGAATCTCTGAGTCAAAGGATATGAACATTTTAGCCACATTATATACATAATTCCACATAGCTTCCAAAAATGGTTGCCGTGATTCACACCTCCACACCCTTTCCCCCAGCTCCACCCCTCAGTGCATTCATGCTTCTTTCTGCACCCCATGCAATGTTGACTCTTCTCATCTTTTATCATCTTTGACAGTTTTCTGGGCATGAGGTGAAGACTTATTTTGATTTGCATTTCTCTTACTACTAATGATTTGTAGTATTCTTTCATATGGACAGTTTTGCCTTGGAACTGTTCATATCCTTTGACTATGTACTTATCTGTCAAGGAATGGCTTTTAGCATAGTGTTTGACACATACTAAGTGCTTCACACATGCTTTTTCATTCATATTTTATTAGTAGCAAAGTCATGGAAGCTTTGTTGTTAGAGTTTAGGTATAATGGTGGTAATATTGCATTTCTTCAGGCTGTCTAGCTCTGATTTCACTTGCACAACCACATCTTAGCTGGAAATGTGTTTGGTAGAGGTAATACCAGACAGTTCTATTACTGCTGTTCCAGACTGTGCCTTTAATAAGATGACTCGTTCTGAGCACCACAGTGTTCATCATGAGACTTTTGGACATTCTCAGGACTCTGTGTGCATCTGTCCAGGCAAAAGGAGAGTTAATATCCACCAAAGTTTTCTAATTCAGTGGCTTTTCTCTGTGTGCATTTCTGATCTCTTAGGTCCATTTTTGGTCCTCTGATCTATAGTCATCATTTGATAGTTTGTTTAAGTAATGGCTATTCCTCTATGTTAATAAATTTTAAAAAGTGAGCCTCATGAATTGTTAAAATTTCCCTTATGTGAGCTTTGGGAACTGTAATCTCGGGATGTTACTGCACTTCAGCTGTTCTCTTGGATTATGGGTTATCACAGGCCCAGACCAAAGATCTCAGTTGAGTTCCTGTGTCCATTTCCAGAGAGAGAGAGAGGGAGAGAGAAAAAGGGAAGGAGAGAGAGAGAGAGAGAGAGAGAGAGAGAGAGAGAGAGAGAGAGAGAGAGAGAGAGAGAGAAATGAGGCAAAGGATCTGAAAATTAATCTCCTATTCTCAGGCCTCTGCAGATGCCTCTATTTCTAAGCAAGTATTAAAATTGAAAACACAAATAATGCTTTGATCAATGTTCCCATTATCTGTCTGTAGCAGAAAGTTTAAGCAGAAGAGAAATCTCTCTTGGCTCTCTGCTTCTGTGAAATGCAGGCTGTGGCTCATCTTCTTTCCCTGTATTTAATCAGGATCCTTCGAAGTTTGTAGTGCTGTCCTTATAGGCAGACTTCATACTTCTAAATTGAGCAGGGAACTGAAAAGAAACCAGCAACCTTTTACAAATGAAGATCATAAGGTCAGTCTGCAGAACTAGACAGCTGTGGGCTTGCTGACTGGCCATTGTCTGACGGCACGGCTTCACTGTCTTCTTTTTAAGAGCTTCAGAGACAGTGAAATTAGAATTGTTGGATGGCTTAGTGTGAGATGGAGTGTATTTGTTTTTTAAGGTACTAGGATTGTTTTTACTACCCATACATTATATAATTTTGCAACCAAAGAGCAGTAGAAAATCCCTAATTAAGTGATTTTTTTAAAAAAATCATAGGAAAATATTTCAAGGATTTTTTGCAGGGGGAGGGGAGTATATTAGGAAAAAGTGCAGAGGGGAAGGTAAGAAGTCCTCCAGATCTCTTTTGCCTCACTGAATTTCATGTTTTCTCTTCCATTTCCTAGCCTAAAATCACTACTCAGTCCAGTGTGGTTAGGCTCCTAGGAAACTGACATTCCTTGACTAGGCTCATACAAGATTAAATCAGTTGATTAGGTTTTGAAGAGAAATCTCCCTCTCTGGTAGGAAAGCCTATAAAGAGTGAAGGATCTGGCCCCAGACTTCACTTTTCTGTAGTTAGTTTCCTAGGTTACCAGGAGAATGGCAATTAGCATGGAATGAATAGTGTTTTACCCTAACATGTCATGATGAAGGAGGACATGTTTCTTCTCTTGGAAGGAGGATAGTGTCAAGTGCCATCCTCACACCTCACCCCAGATCTAACCACTTCCCAACTCAGTAATCACCTGTGGTTGTGTCCTGAGATTCCCATCACAGTGGCAGCCTTCTCCTGGTTTCCACCTTCCCCCAACTCTACATTTCATAGGAGTGAGGAATGAGGAATCTGGGAGACTGCCACCCCCTTCTGAGGTGAGTCACTGCCTTGGGGTAAGAACTGCACTTCCATCTTTCCCCCTCCTCAGCTGAATGTGCTTGGTAGTTAAAGCTGGCAGCTAGTTCCATCATCTTGTAGTTAGGTCAAGGGAACTTGCCTTCAGATATCTCCACTTTCTCTTCACCTCTTACTAAGGCTACCAGATTTACTGAACCCCAGCAAGAGGCATACTTCTTAGTGGAGGCCAGAACTAGTTTGGCTCAGCTCCTTGGGTTCAGAGATTTACTGTACTTTTTTTCTAATTCTTTCACCCTTTACCTTTGCCACCAGTTCTGGGTAACCTTTCCTAGTGTGCACTTCCCTCTTTGTCTTCTACCCATTTATCTTTATGTATTCCTAATACTCTAGATAAGTGATCTCCGGAGTGATGCTGTACAGCCCAAAGTGATTGTGGAATGACTCATGTGACCAAATTGAAAGTTGAGAAAATGAATCACATCTCTCCCTCCCTGTGATGCAGTCAGGAGACTTGTTGGCTAATGGTCCTCCCTTCCCCCTCATCCCAGCATTATATAGACTCCCAGCCTCTGCTCTTTTGTGCCAAGTAGCAGCCATTCAAGCAACTTAACCATGACATGGCTTCCATAATAGCTCTTTTGTTGTTGTTGTCATCGTTCAGTCATTTTTGAATTGTGTTCAACACTTCCTGACCCCATTTGGAGCTTTCTTGGCAAAGATGCTGGAGTGGCTAGCTATTTCCTTCTCCAGTTCATTTTACAGATGAGGAAACTGAGGCAGGTAGGGTTAAATGACTTGCCTAGGGTCATGCAACTAATAAATGATCAGGATGATGAGTCGTCCTGATTCTGTGCCCAGCACTGTGCACTGTGACACCCTGTAGCTGCCCGAACAATTGCTCTACAGGTGCCATTGAGAAAATTCTGGTTTCTCGTGCTTCCGTCAAGGTTACCACCATTCTTCCATTTACCCAGGTGTCGTTATCAGCTCCTTATTCTCCTTCCACAGTCCAGTCAGTCGCCAGATATTACTGTTTCCACTTCCCTATCTCTCATATATGTCCTTATACAGTCACCATCCTTAGTCCTTTATCAGCTGTCACCTGAGCCTATTAGTTGATCTTCCTTCTTCTCTCCTCTCCAGTCCAGCCTCCACATAACTGCTGATGTGATTGTCCTAAGGACAATCCAGAATCAATGAGACATTCCTTTGTTTATCTTTTAAAGCCCATCACAGCCTTGCCTCAACCTACATTTCCTGTTTTATTTCCTCCCCTTCTTGCGTTCTATAATTCCAGTGAAACTGGTGATCCCCAGGTCATTTCTGCCTCTTAGAATCCCTCATTTGAATACCACCTTTTACATGAAATCTTGTTTGATTTCCTCCCATTTCCCCATGGTCTCCTTCACAAAATTGCCTTGCATCTATTCTGTATATATTTATTAAAATGTTACATCTCCCTTGACCAAATGCAGACTCCTTACAGGCAGGGACTGTTTTCTTGATGTCCTCACATCTCTAGCACCTAACAGTGCCTGGCACTTAATAAATGCTTGTGGACTAGCTTGATCAGTGGAGAGAACTTCATTATGGAGGAGATCACAGATATATGTAAGCATTTGAGAGATTCTTCTTCCAGTTTCACCATCTACAGACTAGCTGAATCTCCAGATTCATGAGACATGCTGCAGGAAGAATGTATGAATGAAGCATTTAGTAAGAACATACTATATGTGTGCAAGGTGCTGTGCCAAGTGCTGAGGATACACATAGAAAAGTAAGATAGTCCCTGATTCCAAGGAGCTCATATTCTAATGGGGGAGAAAACATATGAAAGATTTCAGCCACAAGTTAGATGGAAAGGTCCCATCTTAGGGTATAGTGGCAAAGCAGATGGTAATGCCTCTTCTATAATGCCATTTCTTTTTTTTTGTTTTTGTTGTTTTAATGCCATTTCTCCTCATTAAATCCCATCAATTTCTGATGTTGATAGCACTTGATGCTGGGGTGTAATGGAAGCATTGCTATTTCAAAGGCTCTTGGGTTCAGGGGTCCTGGGATGTTTCCCAAGATCTGAGGGATGATGGTAATGGTTTGACCTGTCTGGCAAATGCTGCCTCTTACCTTTCCCTCAGGGTTTCTTACTATTTTAGCTAAGTTGGTTTATCTGCCCTCTAAATGGCACTTGGTTGGCAGTGGGTGGTGATGACTCAACTCTTGTCCAAGGAATTTGCCTTCCTGGACCATGGTATTGAGGACTGAGCGGAAAGCAGGACCAGATTGCAGATTGCTACTACCCCCAGAACTCCTACACTTATCCCGGCATTGGTGGCATTCCCCACAATTATTTCATGTCTTACTAATGGCTATGGGAGCTGGACCATCTTGGGGGACATTGCTATTCCCAAGGTCTTGGGCTGTCTCCATCAGGTTCTGAAGGAAAAAGGTGATCAAAGTAGCAGTGGGGGTTTGACTTCCTATTTTTTTCTCAGGGTACCTTTCAGCTTGAGCTCAGCTGGCTTTCCCTCCCCGTGAGGGGCATTTGGTTGGCAATTGGTATGTAAGAAATATATTTGAGAAAAAAAATGAAAAGAGATATACAGTACTCTGTCAAAACATTTTAGAGTTTTAAACTAAAGTATCGAGGAAAATGCAAATGTTTTACCATGAAGTATTTATTTGGCAAGTACTACCAAGGCAAACAAGAAATCTCCAACAACCTTTAGCCCCCAAATATTGCATGTGCCAATATTTTCTCCGCACTTGCTGGTTATCTCCTGGCAAAGTGCTTAAATGTCATACTTAAAGATGTTATGTGTTTTTCTTTTATGGAAAAAAAAAGTTTTCCTAATTTGGCAATGTGATAACAAATGGCTGTATGTAGTTTGCTGCCTAATAAACATTTTCAGAAAATTAAGCATATTTAATTTGTTCTTTCAAGTTAAAGATGAGATTTTAAAAAAACTTTTCATTTAAGTCTTTTATTTTTGTATCACCTTCATTTTCCAAAATGCCCCTTCCTTCCCTTATCCAGAGCTCCATTCCTTATAACGAATAAAAAGGAAAGAAGAAAAAAAGTAGTTCAGCAAAACTAACCAGTACCTCATTCAAATTCAAAAATGTAGGCAGTGTCTACCTATACAAAGAGAAAGAAAAGGGATGCTAGGCTTGATCAGTATAATTGCAATAATGTTCGCTATTGTATTTTTGTTGTTCATTGTTGTCCTTTCCCTTTATGTTTTTAATAGTTTTCCTGGTTGTGTTTTTTTCACTTTGTACCAATTCATATATACCTTTTAGTGCTTCCCTGTGTAGTCATCGTAATATTCTATCATCTTCCTATCCTTTAATCTCTTTAACCATTCCCTAATCTATGGATATCTGCTTTATTTCCAGTTCTAGGAGCTTAATAAATATTTTATTGGCTGACTACTTAAAATATTTTGGTGCATGTTGGACCTTTCTTTCTTCTGTGACCTCCTTGGGACATATTGCTAAAGTGATGAGAATGAAAGGATATGTATGCTTTACTCACTGCCTTAGTATTTGGCCACTTCATAGCTCTAATAAATACCAGTTTGTTAGCTTGTTAGTGTGCCTGTCTTTCCATAATCCTCCAGCATTTGCTATTCCAGTTTTTCTGTCATAGCAGTGTAAATTTAGAGCTGGAAGAGACCTTAAAGATCAGCCAGTCTAATCCCTTCAGTTTACAAATGAGAAAACTGAGGCCCAGGGGTTTTAAGAAACTTCCACATCCAAGAGATAGTGCTAGAGGTTTCCCGATTCCAGAGCCCTTTTCATTATACCACATTGCTGCAGTCTTTGTAATTTTTCTGGATTTGAACTCAAAGCTCTTTTGATTTGCATTTCTCAACTTACTGTGATTTGAAGCAGTTTTTCATGTGGTTCTTAATAATTTGTGATTCTTTTGAGAACTGTTCAGATCCTTTGACCACTTATCCATGGGGAATGTTCTATATTCATATTAGTACTCTTGATATTTTAGATCTCAAAGATGTTTTAACAATGAGTGAGAAAGTTAATGCCTTTAAAAAAGGTTTTTTTTTCTTTGACAGATACCAACATGTCTACAGTAATTTTAAATGGAATTTCTCTTTATATCTCTTCCTATTGGACTTTTGTTAGTAATATGTAGAAATACTGATGATTTATGTGGGCTTATTTTATATCCTGCAACTTTACTAAAGTTATTATTTCAAGTAGGTTTTTACTTGATTCTCTAGGATTCTCTAAGTATAGCATCTGCAGAGAGTGATAGCTTTGTTTCTTCTTTGCCTATTCTAATTCCTTCAATTTCTTTTTCTTCTCTTATTGCTAAAGCTAATGTTTATAGTACAGTGATGATAATGGGCATCCTTGTTTCACCCCTGTCTTATTAGAACTACTTCTAGCTTATCCCCATTACATATAATGCTTGCTGATGGTTTTAGGTAGATGCTACTTATTATTTTAAGGAAGACTACATTTATTCCTATACTCTCTAGTGTTTTTAATGGGAATGGAATAGGAATAATATGTATTTTTTCAAAAGCTTTTTCTGCAACTAATGAGATAATCATGGTGTCTGTTAGTTTTGTTGTTGATGTGGTCAATTATGCTTAAAATTTTCCTAATATTGAACCGGCCCTGCATTACAGGTATAAATCCAACCTGGTCATAGTATATTATTCTCGTGATAAGTTGCTATAATCTTTTTGCTAACATTTTATTTAAAATTTTTGCATCTATATTTATTAGGGAAAACTGTTCATTTCTATCACATATGATTTGTTTGGTTTTATAAAGTTCAGTAAATTTAACATGATAGTAACAAAATTGCCCTTTTTGTCTGAGTCCCTTTTTAGATTTCCTTTCTACTCTTTTTTCTGCATTTTTCATGTTTTATTTATACTCTTTTCTTTGTTTTCTGCTTTCTTTTTAACATCTCTATCATTACTCCAGAAAAAATTATTGGCCTTACCTTAAAAGGTATGTCTTACACTGTACCTCCAGTCTGAACTTTCCCGCCAAGAATTGGGGAGCAAGCGTCATAATTGCCTTCTGAAGTCATTATTGGTTAAATCCTTCCAAGTTATTTTCCTTAAAGTCACTGTAGAAATTGCTTTACTGGTTCTGCTCACTTTATTCTGCCTCAGTTCATATTATAAGTCCTTCCAGGTTTCTTTAAATCTGTCCCATTCATCATTTCTCATAGCACAATATTCCATTTTTATAGCTATTCATTCTATATTTTGTTCAGCCATTTCCCAGTTAATGAGCTATGACAGAGCGCTGCTATTAACATTTTTGCCCAGATGTGTCCTTTTTCAGTTTCTCTAACCTTTTTAGGGTATAGTATTAGTAACGGTATTGCTAGATCATATTATATTCACCATTTAGTAACTTTGGGTAAAGTTCCAACTTAATTTGCAGAGTAGTTAAACCAGTTTACAGCTCTACAGACATTGCATTGGTATGCTTGTCCTCTCATAGCCTCTAGTAATTACCATTTCCCATTTATGTAATTTTTACTAATCTTATGGGTATAGGATAGAATTTCAGAATTTATTTGCATTGCTGTTATTAATGATTTGGAACATTTTTTTCATATGCTTGTTGATAGCTGCCAATACACACACACACATATTTATAGAAACACATACACTTTTTCTCTCTATGTGTGTGTGTGTGTGTGTGTGTGTGTGTGTGTGTACACACACACAAATACAAACACATCCTTTAATGATCTCAGAGCAACATAAATTATAATCAAGAAAGGCATTTGAAGAAAAATTCAAATTTCAATGGAGACAAAGATATAATTCTAAAGAATGTGACAATAAGTAATTTACATGATGCCCAGATTCTTGGGATCTAGCTGAAGCAGTCGGTAGAGGAAAATGTATATCTGTAAAGACCTTCAGAAAGGAAGGAAGGAAGAAGGCATCAAAGGATTAGGCATGAAACTTAAAACAAAAAATAACTTTAGAAAACCAACACATCTAAGAGCAACAACTAAACCAGAAAACAGAAAAAAAATCCATTAGCTCCTACTTTTATTTATCAATTCAGCCATTTCTGAATCAGCTCATATAAGTCTTCCCAGGTTTCTCTGACCCTTTTTCTTTTTTCATTTCTTATAGAATAGCAGTATTCCATTACATTCATATGCCATATTTTGGTGAGCCATTTCCTTAATTGATAAGCACTTCCTTAGTTTACAATTCTTTGTCACTATAAAAAGAGCAATTATAAATATTTTTGTGATTCCTTTTCCTCTTTCTTTGATCTCTTTGCAGGATGGAGGGAGAGTGGAGGGCCTAGTAGAACTATTTCTATATTAATGGGTATTTAGAGTTTAGTAATTTCTTGGTTGGGGAGAGTAGGTGTAAAGTGGATAGAGGCCAGGCCTGGAGTCATCTTCCTGAGTTCAGATCTGGCTGGAGTCATCTTCCCGAGTTCAAATCTGGCCTTAGACACTTACTAGCTATGTGACCCTGGGCAAGTCACTTCATTCTGTTTGCCTTAGTTTCCTCATCTGTAAAATGAATTGGGGAAGGAAATGACAAACCATTCCAGTATCTCTGTCAAGAAAACCCCAAATGGACTCACAAAGAGTCAGATAAGACTGAAAACAACTGAGCGACAGTAAACTTTTTGGACATAGTTCCAAATTGTTTTCCAGAATTTTTACCAATTCCTAACTTCACCAGTACGCATTAATGTACCTGTTTTCACTTAGCCCCTTTAAAATTTGTTATTTTCCTTTTTTCCTAGTTTATGTCCGTTTTTTAAGACTTGGAAAGTAGTTGTTCAAAAGATATTAGAGTTTTACCATTGAATTTTTTTTTTGATAACACATTGTATATCAGATCTATGATTCATCTAATACTGATGAATCTAATTCCTTGGTTTGGAATGTAGCTTCTAACTATAATTTTGTCCCTATGGACAAATATAATCTGTTTTCATGGTGCAATTTCAAGGGATATGTCGTGATAGTGAAGTTTGCCCATGGTCATTCCATGGCATGGAATGCTGAAAAGTCACTGAAAAGTGTATATTTATTGCATAAAATCTGAGGCCTTGATGATAGCTTTATATATCTCCCACCAATTCATAGTTTACCTAGAGATAAACAAAGAATTTATTTGACAAATAAGAAGTACTGTCTTTGTTTGGATGAAAGTTCTTCTCATTGAGTTGTTTCTCCCTTAGAAACTCTGAGTATGGAAAGTTCTCTATAGTTGGTTGAACAAAATGTTCATGCATGTCTCTACTTCCTAACCTGTTTACCAAAAATATACCTTCTTCAAACTTGTGCTTGAATTAATGAAAACTGCCATTCCCACAAAAGAAGTATTCCCAAATACTCAGTATGAAAATATACTAAGTAATTCAGTGACCATCAACCGTGCTTATTAACAGAATTCCAGAATGTCAGAACTGGGAGGCACCTTAGAAACCATTCCCTTCAACACCTTCGTGTCACAAATGAGGAAGCCATGGCCCAGACTGGTGGCAGGATGTGCCCAAAGCTGCACCGCTGAGCTTTCAGAATTTGAAACCCCTAGGCCAGTCAACCCAGTTATTATGGGGATGATAGTGCTCCCCTCCCCTCCTTGTCTAGTGAAAACCTTAAAGTTTACAAAGCACTTTTCTTAGGACACCTACGGTAGGTAGGTAGCTAGTACTGGTACCATCATCCCTTGTTTATAGAGATGAGAAAACTCGCAGCGCTTAAGTGACTTGCCCATGGTCATTCTAGATTTCAGTCATTCAGTAAGCATTTATTAAGCACTTACTTTGTTTGCTGTGCTTAAATGCTGGAGTACAAAGAAAGGAAAAAAACATGGTCTGTCCACTCAAAGAGTTTATATTCTAATGGGGAAGACAGTATGTAAATAAATAGGTACTAACAAGATTTATGGAGAATAACAGATAGAAACTTTATGGGAGCAGTTAGTGACCAGCAAAGAAGGTAGGATTTAAACTGGGTCTTGAAGGAAGCCAGGGAAATAAAGGTTGTAGAAATGGAGGTGAGGAGGGAGAGCACAGCCTGGGCAAAGGCACAGAGATGGTGTCGCTGGAGTGTGAGTAAGGAATTGAAAGGTAGGAAGCAGCCAGGCTATAAATGACAAGCAGAACTATATATTGCATCTTGGAAGTAATAGAGTATTGCTGGAATTTGAAGGAGCATAGGAGGTAGAGAGAAGAGTGACATGGTCAGAAGTCACTTTGACAGCTGAATGGAGGGCAGACTTGAAGCCGAGAGAACAATTAGAAGGCTTTTCTAAAAAGTCCAGGTAAGAGGTGACAAGGGCCTGAGCTAGGTTTGTGACTGTGTAAATGGAGAGAAGGCCAGTTTCCTCATTCATGAAGTGATAAAATTTGTCTTAATGTCCTCCTAAACTCTAAAATGCTATCTATCTATACAAACTGTAAATTCTGTTACTAGGCCACAGTTTCCTCATTTGCAAAACAAACAAACAAGCAAATATGGTACGACTAGATAGTCTGTAAGGTCATTCTGCCTCATAACATTCTGTATTTTAACATTACATGATTCTGTGATCCCAAAGGATTTTTTTGGGGAGGAGCTGACCCCCCCCCTTTCACCTGTTACCTCGTTTTTGCTAAGTTGTCTTATTTTGATTTTTCTCATGGGTAAAGAATCGTTTCATTTGTGGGGAGAACCATCACCCCTTAGGCATTTTCAACTTTTTTAAAATTTTAATCTGATTTCCAGTTGTGCAGATGTTATTAATAGAACTCTATTGTCTACTAGGGATGGATGAATGAGATCTCCAACTATGACCCAGAGACGTACCATGCAACTTTGACACATTCAGTCTTTGTTCGACTTGAAGGGGAAACCTTGAGACTTTCAAAGCCCAATAAAAATATATCCAGAAGGGCCAGCTACAATGAGACCAAACCTGACATCACCTATGTCAGCCAGAAAATCTACAATCTTTCAGATAGTAAGGTGAGCTATAGGAATTTTTGAACTGAGAATATTGATAAAAATGTGTTGCTTTATGACATTTTTCCATATGATATTTTATCTAAATTGTGCTTTTTAAAAACATTGGTATAATTTAGTATACTTCTTTCAGTTTCAAGGGTATTATTACTCTTTAGTAGAACAAAAGGAAATGATGTGTGTGTATGGCAGAGAGAGACCGAGAGAAAAAGGCTCTGTCAGTATGAATGTGATAGATCTGTTTTATAGCTTTGTATTTTGCTATATGTCCTAGAAGATTTCAAAATTAATTCTTTTACATTTTTGTAAAATATAGACATTCTTTTTCCTCTCAGCCATCATTCCCCAGAAAATGGGCTCTGCATTTAAGTCTAGGAACTGTTGCTTTGATTGAGCCATAGATTTCTAAGATGACAAAACTCTATCTAAAATTTGTCTTGAGGGTTGTCCTTTTTAAGTTAGTAATTATCTACCCAGAGTTCTGAATTCTGATGGTGGAGCATTTTTGTTTGTTTTAAATGCATAATCTCGTATAGATGTCACCCGTAGTGATGGTAAAATCTGAGCTATGATGTTGGAAACTTAGTGGATTTTTCAAATGACTTTTGCTAAAGTAACAATCTGAAAACTATTAAAAAAAAAACACCTTGCTATGTGTTCTGTTTTGAAGGCTAATATTAAGGCTTTTCAGTTTGTATGTGTCCAAGCTTTGCAATCATGTTTAAGACTATTAGTGAAACTCACTAGACTGGAATGTGAACTATGCTGGATCTTTTGTCTAAGATTAAGAGGATGTGTCATAATTTTTTTTCCTTTTGCTAATTTATGTTGTATAAGATGTTAATGCATTATGCAAACTTTACCTTGCTATATATAAATCACCATTTCCTTCTCTTCTTTAGATTTATCTTGTTCCCAAGAGTTTGGCTCGAAAACGCATTTGGAATAAAAAGTACCCTATTTGTATTGAAGTTGCTAGACAAGATGACTTTATGTCCAAAGCCCAGTCTGATAAAGATGTTTCAGAAGAAAAGATTTCTTGTGAGAAAGATTCAGGTAGTGAAGAACATAGGAAGTCAACCCATTCTTCAGATGGAACAAAATCCACAGGCCAGAAGGATCAGATACTATATCTCTTTGGGAGGACTGGCCGAGAAAAAGAAGAGTGGTTTAGGAGATTTCTCTTGGCATCCAAGTTGAAGTCTGAAATCAAGAAACCATTTAGTGTCTCGGGCAACCCACCAGGTACTGATATGCCTATTTTTGGTTTGGTTTTTGTTTTTTTTTGTTTTTTGTTTGTTTGTTTGTTTTTTGATCTAACGGTATTTTAAATGATCTGTGTTGCGGTCTAGGAAAAAAGGCAGTTCTTAATGAATTAAGAAATTTCATGACTGATCTGATTTCAGTCTACCACCTAAGATGTGTCCATTTCATGGTGCATTTCACACTTTACCCTGATAATTGCCTCAGCTAGGCCTTCATACTTCCTTGTGCAATCTCCCACTCTCCACGGTGACAATGTCAAATCTTTTCCTCTCTCTTAAAGCCCCCAGCCTCACTTGGAGCATATGTCCTTGCCTCCCACATCACTGAAAGATTGAAGTGTTCCAGCTTCCCTCCTCCACTCCTCAGAATTTCAAATTGTTATCCATTCTCTTTATCCCTTTCTATAGAGAATCAGATATTCCTCTTCCTTGCTGAGATAGTCTGTATACATGCTTTGAAAATTTTAAAGTGCTGTATCATCATCATCATCATCATCCCCTCCAACTTCTTCATCTTCACAGTCAGACTTCTTTAAAAAATGGTCTATATCTGATACTTCAACTTCTTTATCTACCATTGTCTAGTCAGAATCTTGCAATGCATTCTAAATGCTAAAGCAGTCTTTCCCCTCCTTCCCCTAACAATAATTCTCCTTTTGCCTTCAGACTTTGTAAAAAGTATATAGTCCTAAACCTTATACACAGACCTCAGTGAGCTGTTATTGGCTTCCTTGGTGTCAGTTCCTTGAAGTTGACACAGCAGACCTTTACCTTCAACCGCAGGACTTTCATGTTTCCTTATTTATTTTCTAGACTTCCCTGATCACTGAACTCTAGTTTGAGGCATTAAGAACTCTTGGATTTTTCTTGGTTCTTAAGGAAAGAGATCTGCTATACTCTCTTCTATTTACCATTTCTTCTTACAGCCATTGGCACTGTAATTAGATACCCTGGTCTGGCATTCATCCCCTCTTTCTCTTCTATCCCATCATATGTATGTATACGTATATGTACACATACACACATACACACACATTTGTTATGGTCAGATATAATAGCATATGAATATAGTTATTAACATACTTTACAGCGTCATGATTATATAATTATAAATTATATCATTTTAATGATTTATATAACAGAATTATGTACATTATTATTATTCCATGCTGTTCTGTGATTTTAGGACCATCCTGATTTCCTCTAGATCAGCTAGCTTCTTTATGAGCCCTATATAAGAATGATGTCTTCTAGCTAAAACAACTACATGTTGGCCCACCTTGATTTTACTCCCTTTTTAAACAGTCCTAGGTTTCCTCTCAGGCATTTGTTATTGCTCATTTGTTTCAGTTGCATCTGATTCTTCCTGACTCCATCTGGGGTTTTCTTGGCAAGGATACTGGAGTGGTTTGCCATTCCCTTCTCCAACTCATTTTACAGGTGAGGAAACTGAGGCAAATAGGGTGAAGTGATTTTCCCAGGGTCATACAGTTCTGCATAGATGAAGAAACAAAATTGTACTTTGCACTGCTGAGTTCAATTATAGTTTTTCTATTATAAAAATTATTTAAACATTGATAGAATTGGACTTGTACCAGCATTTTACTTGAACTTTGAAAATGTTTTGAAACTATTAAATTTTACAGATCAGTGGGAAAACTGAGGTAGAGTCCTGAAGCTAGAACTCTTGCTTGATGTATTATTTTCCTAGAACTCTGAAAGTTCAAGTTCCTTGTCCTTTTTAGTATAAGCTGGAGGCACAGTAGCTAGAATGCCAAGCCTCGAGTCAGAACAGCCTCAGTGCAAATGTAGCCCCGACACTTACTAGTTTTGTATTCCTTGGTAATTCCTCTCTTTGCTTGTTTTGTCAACAAAATGAAGATGATAATAGCACCTAACTCCTGGAGTTGTTGTGAGGATCAGGTGCTATAATATTTGTAAAAAGCACTTAGCACACAGTGCCTGACATGTAGTAGGTGCTATATACATGCTTATTCCCTTTCTCTTTTTAATTTATTAGGTTCATTTTAACAAGTGTGTTAGTCTGCTGCACTGGCTGAGCCAGGTGCTTTATGAAATACATACACGCACGCATAAAACTGCGTTCTGAGGAACTTAATTGGAGAGATAAAATATCCATGTGAAATAGTTTATAATATTATAGTCAATTTAAATTATAAAATGGATGGTACAGACAGATAGTGCTATAGGAGTTCAGAAAAGGAAGAGGAAGAGATCAGTGTCAGAGTTGTTAAAGAGAAGGTTTGAAGGAGGATTTGGAGAAGGAGGAGTGAGAACAGGAGAAGATCTCCCAGGTAAAGGGAGCGTTTATGAGCATGAGGTGTTTTGGAACAAACCTTCAGCATCATGTATGAACCTGACTGGGACAGGTAGGATTAGTCATGGGAGTAGTAGCTGGGAAGGGATACCCAGAGAATGAAAGCAATGACACCCTAGTGGTAACAAATAGATACCACAAACAGATCATTGCCTGTGGTATTTAGCAGCAAGAATTTTCAGGTGAAAAGGAACATGGTTTTTACTAAGTAACTTTATCTCTGATCCTTTCACATCGAAGTTAGGGAAACAGATGGGACTATGTCAGTGTTCTGCAGAAATTGTGCTATATTTGTTGTTGTGCTGGAATCCGTGTGTGTGTGTGTAATGCAAGCTGGTTTCCCTGCCAAAGGAAAAGATAAAAGTGCTTGAAGAATGTCTCTATGTTTGTCCTTATTAGCAAGTGAGAGTTCCTGTCTAGGATGGAAAAAAATCCCTTCTAAAAAGGAAGAAAAGTTCTCTGACATGACAAAGGAGAATCAAAATGAACCTTGAGAGATAATAGGAGAGTGTTATACCAAAAAGAAAGGGGAAAGGACAAAAAAATATTGAGCCCCTGGAGCTCTATAATTGCATATAATGTACCTATAATAATACATAGTAATAATAGATAGTATATGGTATAATATTTTATAGTTTATGGCCCTGGATGGCCCTTCTGAGAAAGAAGCAGTGTTCCATGCTCCACAGAATGAGGGGAGGCTTCACTGGCACCAATGAGTGTAAGGAAAATCCTTTAGATAACCCCAGGAAGAAGTGATATACCCCTTTGTGGTCACTGACTTCCTGGCGGATGGTGCTGAGGCTGCTAAATTCACCCTTAGATGGTTAATCAGAAGGTATGCTTTCTTCATGGACCATATATCCAGGATGTGTCCCATGGCACATGGACACTAATCAAACTGGCCAGCTGCTGCTACCCACTTCTTGTGATATATGTGGGTTTAAATTATACTTTAGGGGTAAACTGGAAGGACTCCATTGTGACTGTAAAGTCTTGAGTGGAGACTGAAGAATGTGCAAACACAGATAATAGACTCATTGTTTTCTAGCTGGTGGTTATGGATCAGGACTGGATTTTTGATTTCGTTGATATGAAGAAAGAGGAAAGGAAGGAATAAATATTTATATAGCTCCTTCTTTGTTCCAGGTACTATGCCAAGTGCTTTTATGAATATTACCTCATTTGATCAACAGCTTTGGAAAGCATGTGCTCTTATTATACAGTTGAGGAAACTGAGGCAGACAAATGACCTATCACACAGTTAGTATCTGAGGCTAGGCATGGTCTTTGTGCCTCCAGGTCCAGTGCTATATCTGAAAGCATCCTCTACAAATGAAATACCTTCCTTGCAACTTCTAGGCTTAAACAGTTCAGAGTAGACTGAGATGTTAAGTGATTTGCTCAGTGTCACACAGCTGGGTCTGATCGGAAGTTGAGACTTCATCTCAATTCTTCCTGGTTCCTAAGTCAGTGCTTAACCCACTCAGCTGGGCTTTCTGATGAGGGATTCTGGGAAATGAGTCACAGCCCATATAGTGTCAAAGAATAGGGTTTAATTTTCTGAACCACAGCTTAAGATAACACAATGTTTGTTGGGCTTTTGGCCAGTGATAGTTTGCCTCATAAGACCTAGAACATGTTTGTCCATAGGCTTCAATCAATATGGCTTGAGACTGAAAATGAAAGAGAAGGGAGAAAAATCCCAGGAGAACTGTAAATGTGGCTATTTTGGAGGAAATTAGTTACAACACAGAAAAAAAATCAATTCTGCAAATGCTTATTAAGCACCTATTTATGTATTAGGCACTGATGTAAGTGCTGAAAATATAAAGATAGTTACCACACCATGCTACTCTCAAGGAACTCAGAACCTAATTAATGGTTAGAAAGACAAGTACACAAATAACTGTGATCATAGCGTCATGGACTTTTACAGCTAGAAGAAGCCTCAAAGAAAGAGATAAAGTCAAAGGAGAAGTTCAGACAAAGAACTACAAGAAATAAGAGAAGGGAGATGGTTTTGGGGTTTTATAATACTGCAAGGAATAACCACTAACATACAAGAGGGAATAACTGGGAAAAGGATTTGAATTATACTTATGGCCTCAGATTCTATTGGCGGAGAGTAGAGTGAACCTAAGATTTTAATGTAGAGTAGGTAGGTAATCCAAGCTCAGAGGTCAAAGAAACTTGAAATGGAATTCATGCCTAGAATACAGCAGTGGAAAGATAGACCTACTTCAAAACAGAATGGGCAGTGGATTCAAAGAAGTGCGGGAAGATTTAGCACTGTGAACAGAATTAGGACATGTTAAGCGGTAGCCACGTTAACATAAAGGAAAACACTTTTGAAAGACTGAAGAGCTCTGATCGATGCAATGACCAGTCACTACTACAGAAGACCAAAAACCAAGCATTATTCCTGTTCTTGGTAGGGAAGTGATGAAGTAGACTCTACTCAGTAGAGGTTCAGAATGAAACATACATTTTAGATAGGGCCAATGTGAGAATTTATCTTGTTTGGTTATGCTTGGAAGGGAGGGCTTTTATTTGAGGGGAGGTTTTCTAGGGAAGTGGGTGGGTAGTTATTGTGGATGAAGAGAAATGAAGTAAAGAGTGCCACTGAAACAGTTTTTTAAATGCATAGAAGGCAGCAGAAAGAAGTCCAGAGAAATTACACTATAAAATTTATATGTGGCATAGCTTGACCTTATTCCTGTTAAAATGTACACCAAAACTTATCAAATTTTCATGAATATAATCACCCTTTAAAAACAAAACAAAACAATACAATGAATCTTAAGGGAAAGGGAGAAACTTCCTCTCTATATTTTCCCATTTTTGCATTTTCTCCCCCGGAGTAGCCAGACCAAGAGGAAAAAGAAATAAAAACCACACACATAAGGTACAGGGGATAGAACATTGATACAGAATGTAGCAGATATGGTGAATGAGGCTAAAGGAGTAGACTTTACATACTCCTTTCAGGAGCAATGGCAGGATTGATTTGATTAGGGTTCCAGAACTGGAGGGAGGGGTAGAGGGAACTTTCTGGTAGCAAGCTTTGCTGTCAGACTGGTGAGAAGAAGAGTAGGGGGACAGAGCAGTGAAGCATGGCTGGAATCTTCCTGAAATAGTGTAGTCTTTGATTTGTGTCAAGGTTATGAGGGTACCAGTGGAGCGCTCTGCTTGTCCATTTGTCATTGCTTGTAGTTGCCATGTGACCAACTCATCTTTTCTTCTTGTCATACAGTTCCTTGCTGACATCTTTAGAGCTCCTCTTTAGTTATGTGTTGTAGCTGCTCCGTGCACCTCTCCATTGCCCTCTGTGTGACACTCATATTTAGCTCTTTAGTGCCAATGGTGTTTTATAAGTCTTGCTGCCATACAGCTGCATGTTAGTTTTAAAAAGATAAGACTGCTCTCACAGGCAGCTTGGAGATAGGAAAAGAGTTTTGTAATTTCCTGAAAATAATCCAACCCATTCCTCTCCATTTTCACCTCTATCAAATAAAATGTTTTGTTAAATAATCATCAGCAGTAAGCACAATGGATTCTTATATTCTTTTCATCTTTCAATTAATTGTGAAGTGGTAAAGATGTGATCTTTTGTTGAATATCACTTGTGAAAACCTCCACTTATATATAGATGACCGTCAGAAAGATTTTGTAAAGATGAAAGATTGGACTTGTAAATTAGAGGAATACCAATGTTCTCTTGCTTGCTTTTAGCAAGACCCACAGTTTTCTCTATGTCTTTGGTATCTTTCCCTTTTTCAGATACTTTATAAAGGGTGTTCCAAAGGTCTCAGAGGAGTTTTAAGCTGTAAATGCTATTAAAGCTTAAAACTGCTCTAAGACTTTTGGGATCCTCTGTATATCAGTCCCTCAGTGCCCTCACAATCCTGTTGCCTTCAGTCCAGATCTCTTCAGCTCAGCAGCTTTTCTGGGATTTGTTCTCATCAATGCCCTATCTTCACCCTTTTACAAGCACCTCAGGGGTTGTGATGGTCTTCTGTGTAGTAGTTCCACTGATTTGGTGGAGAATTTAAGTTTGTTAGAATGATATTTGTAGATCTTTTTTTTCTCTGTTTGTATATTTTCTCTTTTTGTTCTTGAAATGCCCTTAGGAAGACTGCTTAGTTGAATGTATTATCATGCTTTTTGTTTGTTTGTTTGTTTTGTTTTGTTTAGCCAGGAAAAAGAGGTTTTATTTTGAAGTGATAAGAAAAATGGAAGAAGATACAAAAGATAGATAGGCCAGATGAGCCTGTTTTCTGGGTCCCTTCTAGAATTCCTCCTTTCATCTTTATTCTCTGTAGAATCCATACTTCCTCATAATTCTTCTCCAGGGCAACCAAATCTTCCTGTATCTCAGAGAATTCTCCTTCCTCCATGCCTTTGCCCACATACCAGGTACAAATCATACATGAGGTCAGACTTGTGATCTAAACGGGCCTGTTGTGTTAATTGACATGCATACTGCCTTTTGCCAGGTCTCCACTGGGTACCACAGTTGAGTACTGGCAATTGATACTAACCTTGAAGCTAGTGGGTTCTGTGAACTGAATGGTATTTTAGTCTTGATTGTGGCAGTCGTGGAATTGACATCCTTGGATACCATGTCACCTTTATATATAGCATGTAGCAAGCCACATACTTGCCATGGTATGATAAGTTGAAGAAGTTGATGCTTCTGGGTCAAAGCAGGCATTACAGGTCCCTCTCTGCTCATGATAGGCCTTCCCAGCAGAGACAATGGAAGAGGGGGTGATGAGTGGGAAGTAGAATTGGGGATAAGGGATTAGGCTGGTCTGGACCTCTGTGAGGTCCATATTGAGAGCAGATCAAAGTGCAATGATGATGAATAGTCAATAAGCTGGTTGGGGCTGGCATATGTGGGGAGCTCAGTTCCTAAGAGAGGAATATCTGATGGCAGATAATCAGATTGCTTCATTGACCACTTATATATAAAGGCATATAGTCCAAGTGCTCAGTGTAACATGAGTGGTTAAGATGAAATTGTAAGTCTCTGTTACAACTGTGGATAGCTATGGAGTTTGGGTAGATGGCAAATTCCAGCTTGGACTTCTTGCACTAGTCAACAGAGAGCCTCTCCATCAGCAGAGAGGTGAAACCTGAGTCTGTGCTACCCCCAAAGCTATGAACAATCAGGAATCCCTATAACCCTGTGCATTGTCCCAGCACTTTTCATATGTGCTCCAATACAAGGTCAGTTATCTCCTTCTCATTGGCCCCAGGCATAGTTATTAGCAGCATCCTCCTTGCCAGAAATCAGCTGCTCAAGAATAGCTATTTATAGATGCTGATCTAAACCTCATCTATCACAACAGGCTCCAAGTCCACAAGTCTGGGTATGTGCTTGCCAGCCTCTATCTCATTGAACAAGATTTTAAAGGAGTTACATCACTTGACATGGTACCATTGGGTTGTGCTCTAAGCAATATAATTCCCAGCAGGTATTGCCGATCTGCACTCCAGCCTGCCTGACGTGGATAGAAATATACTCAGGCATGGCTGCTCCAGTGTGTAAAGATGGGAAGGGTAGTGTTGACTACAGATGAGCTATGGGTCTCTGCCAACATGATAAATCCTCTATGCCTTCTTTCAACTGGTTTTATCCTCCACTGCTTCTCTCAGTGTTGAAATGATACTGTTCGTAATTGTCAATCATCCTTCCTCACAAGATTTTACAAACGAGTTTATATTCCACCCCAGTGTTGCTTTTAGCAGCCATCTCTCTCTCTTTGACAAGTAAACTTGGAGGATTGCTGACCAAGGTGCTTTCTAGGCTCTTTTGATCTCCTTGTTGTGGCAAATAATTTACACTGGTTAAACTTCTGGATGCAGCTGTTTTCATTGCCCTCTATTTCTTTTTCTCATTATTTTTCTTTCTTGATATTTACAAACTCTGGTCTTAGGTCTGATGAGGCAGTCTGCACATAGACAACTGGCTCAAGAATAATTTTCACTTTATTAATGAGACTTTTCCTATCTGTTAAAAAAAAAATCTGTTTCATTCTTTATGGGGTTATTTGGTGCTTACCCTCTCCTCTACTTGCCAGTTCTTCTTTTGAAAAGGAAATCTTCATGATATAGAGTCATGAGATCTCTATTTATCTCCTATAAAAGTCTTTGAGTCTTTGTTCTTCCTTTTTATTTTTCTGAATTATACTTTACCACCCCAGCCTCATCTTTTCCTTTGACATCTCCAAGTATCAGAGTGAATGTGAATTTGATTTGGAGGGTGTTATGAAGTTCTTTGTTAAATTTCTCTACCACTTCAACAATGTTGTTGATTCAGCTAAATGGCAAAACGGATTAAGAGTCTGACCTAGAATCAAATCCAGACTTAGACGATCAGCTGTATGACCTTGGGCAATCCACTTAACCTCTGGCTGCCTCAGTTTCCTCCTCTGTAAAATAGGGATAATAACGACACTCCTGTCAGGGTTGTCGCAGGCGTAAAATGAGGTCTTTTCAGAGCACTTTGCAAACCTTGCGCTGTAAGTAAATACTTTTGTTATTTGTTAGTTATAGTAGCTAATAAATAGCTATTCTTATTTTCTTAATGGTCTTTTTGCAAATATTTAACATTAGTATTGAGAAAGAGGATGACCAGGTTGTCTCTTTTAGCTGCCAGTTAAGTGATAAAACTCCTTCCATTGTCTCTCCAAGGAATACCTGTGAGTCATCCTTGCATTGAACTTCCTTCTTCTGACTTGTTTATAGCTAAATGTCAATATTGAGCTCCACAAAGCCCTACTTTAATGCGTCTTCGTGGAGTGGAGGTGACCTCAGATCATCATATGTCACCTGCACATAAGCCCTGGAAAGCCTTTCAGAATGAGTACAGTAATTAAGCACTTACTGTTTGCCAGGTTCTAGCTAGACTAAGCTCTGGGGATACAAATACAAACTAGTGAGATTGTGCCTCACTTACATTCTAGTAAGCTTTGCATTCTAATGAGAAGACAAAATATATATGGTAACGAGGAACTGGGGAGAAAGGAACTCTGTTTTATGAGGATCAACCTGGCTAAGCATGGAAAGACAAATTAACAGTAGGCTGGCCACCTGGTGATGAAATCTTTAAGCCATGGCAACCCATGAATCAAAATATATTTTAAAAATCATCCTTAGTCCTCGGTAGTCCCTTTCTGCTTCTGCAGCGACTGGCAGTGGCAGTATTGCTGGAAAGGGGACAGAGAGCACAAAGAATCACATGATTTTTAAGGCTGCTGACAAGTGTGCATATTGCTTGGAAAGATTAATAATATCAATCTTGATATTCTTACAGCAAATATTAAATCTAACCTACTTTTTAAAAGTCTCTTTACGTAACTGAGATAGGTTTCATAAACAATCCTCTCTCTGTTCTTTGCATAATCACATGTTCCTGTGTATTTATTTTTAAATTATTATTCCATTTCATCCTTCACTGAGCGGTCTAATTGATCTTCCTAAAGCACTAGTCTGACCATGTCATCAATCCCATTCAATAAAGTCCAGTCACTCTCTAATTGCCTCCAAGATCAAATATAAAATACTGTTTGGCTTTTTCTCTTTTGGGTAAATTTTAAACTTAAAAACAAAATAAGAAAAGAAAAAAATTTGCCACGTACACAACAGATCATAAGAGAGGATTCAACATGAAACAATAAGTTTCCTTTCTAAGAAAATGTACATAATAAATACTACACATTGTTTTCAGGGCTGCCCAGCTTTTCTTTGCTCTCACCTTATAATATAGTTTAAGGTCTGATACTGCTGAATCTCCTTTACATCCTTTTTCCCTGGTTTCTTTGAAGTTCCTGACCTTTTGTTCTTCCAAATGAACTGTTATTTTATTTTTTTGTTTTTTTTTTAATTTTTAATAATTTTTTTTATTTTCCTTAATATGTAATTTATTTTTCAGGTCTCAACATTCACTTCCACAAGAATTTGAATTCAAAATTTTCTCCTCATCTCTCCCCACCGCCACCCCAGGACAGCATGCACCCCATTGACCCCTTCCTCCAGTCTGTCCTCCATTCTATTATTCACCCTTCTTCCATCCCCCTTCCCCTTTATTTTCCTGTAGGGCAAAATAGATTTCTATATTCCACTGCCTGTATAGCTTTATTCCAAACAATTTTTAACATTCATTCTTAAAGCTTTGAGCTCCATATTCTCTCCCTCCCTCCCCACCTACCCTCATTGAGAAAACAAGCTTTTCAATATAGGTTATACTTGTGTAACAATGCAAAGAACTTCTCTGATACTTATGTTGTAAAAGACTAACCACATTTCCCTCTGTCCTATCTTGCACCCCATTTATTCCATTCTCTCCCTTGACCTGTCCTCCCACAATAGTGTTTGCTTCTGATTATCCCTTTTCCCAATTTGCTGTCCCTTCTGTTATCTTCCCTCTCCTATCCCCTTCCCTTTTGCCTTCCTGCAGAGTAAAATAGATTTCCATGTCCAGTTGAGTGTGTTATTCCTTCCTTAAGCCAAATCCCATGAGAGTAAGGCTCACTTATTTCTTTTCATCTCCCCACTCTTCCCCTCCATTGTAAAGACTCTTTCTTCCCTCTTTTATATGAGATGATTTGCTACATTCTACCTCTTCCTTTCTCTTACTGCTAGTACATTCCATTCAACAGTAAATTATATTTTTTTTAGGTATTCTCCCTTCATATTCAGCTCATCTTGTGCCCTCTGTCTATGTATACATACATACATACATAGACACACATCCATGTACATATACATACCTGCACATATATACATACCCATACATGCACGCACACACACACACACACACACATATACATATATTCCTTCTAACTACTCTAATACTGAAAAAGGTATTGTGAGTTACAAATAACATCTTTCCATGTAGGAATGTAAACAGTTCAACTTTAATGAGTTTCTTAAGTCTTCTCTTTCCTGTTTACCTTTTCACGTTTCTCCTGATTCTTTTTTTTTAAAATAAACTTATTTAACTTTTTACATTCATTTTCACAAGATTTTGGGTTCCAAAATTTTCTCCCCATTTGTCCCCTCCCTCCTCCCCAATACACTGGACATTCTAATTACCCATATCACCAATCTGCCCTCTCTTCTATCATCCCTCCCTTCCCTTACTCCATCTTCTCTTTTGTCCCGTAGGGCCAGATAACTTTCTATTCCCCATTACCTGTATTTCTTATTTCCTAGTAGCAAGAACAGTACTCAACAGTTGGTCCTAAAACTTTAAGTTCCAGCTTCTCCCCATCCCTCCCTCCCC
>CM053770.1:517184577-517292677 GCA_028658325.1 Potorous gilbertii
CTCCCTTCCATCATCCCCCCCCACCCTGCTTATCTCCTTCTCCCCCAATTTCCTGTATTCCTCCTGATTCTTGTATTTGAAAGTCAGATTTTCTATTCAGCTCTGATCTTTTCAACAAGAATGCTTGGAAGTCTTCTATTTCATTGAAATTCCATTTTTTCCTCCTGAAATATTATACTCAGTTTTGCTGGGTAGGTGATTCTTGGTTTTAATCCTATGTCCTTTGACCTCTGGAGTATCATATTCCAAGCCCTTTGATCTTTAGTGTAGAAGCTGCTAAATCCTGTGTTATCCTGATTGTATTTCCACAATACTTGAATTGTTTCTTTCTGGCTGTTTGTAACATTTTCTCCTTGACCTGGGAACTCTGGAATTTGGCTACAATATTCCTAGGAGTTTTCCTTTTGGGATCTCTTTCAGGAGGTGATCAGTGAATTCTTTCCATTTCTATTTTACCCTCTGGTTCTAGAATATTAGGGCAGTTTTCTTTGATAATTTCTTTGAAGATGATATCTAGGCTTTTTTTTTTAATCATGGTTTTCAGGTAGACCAATAATTTTTAAATTTTATCTCTCCTGGATCTATTTTCCAGGACAGTTGTTTTTCTAATGAGATATTTCACGTTGTCTTCCATTTTTTCATTCTTTTGGTTTTGTTTTATAATTTCTTGGTTTCTCATAAAGTCATTAGCTTCTACCTGCTCCATTCTAATTTTTGAAGAACTATTTTCTTCAGTGAGCTTTTGAACCTCCTTTTCTATTTGGCCAATTCTGCTTTTTAAAGCTTCTCCTCACTGGCTTTTTAGAACTTTATTGCCATTGAGTTAGTCTATTTTTAAAGGTGTTACTTCTTCAGCATTTTGGGGGATCTCCTTTAACAAATTGTTGGCTTGCTTTTCATGATTTTCTTGCATCACTCTCATTTCTCATTATCTTCTATTTTTTCAAACTTTTGGTTTTGTTTTTTAACTGCTTGGCTTATCTCATAGTCATTCATTTACCTGAACTCAGTTCTCCTTTCAGTGAACTGTTCTGTTCAGTGAGCTTTTGAACCTTCTCCTCTATTTGGCTAATTCTGCTTTTTAAAGCCTCCTTCTCCTCATTGGCTTTTTGGACCCCTTTTTCCAATTGAGTTAGCCCCTTTCTAAAGATGTTATTTTCCCCAGCATTTTTTTGGTTCTCCTTTAGTAAGCTTCTAACTCATTTTTCAAGCTCTTCTATTGCCTGAGCGCTATTTTAGTTCCCTTTGGAAGCCCTGGATGCAGGGACCTTTACTTCCTCTGACAGTATGCCTTGTTCTTCCTCACCTGAAAGCATGGGAGGAGACACCTGCTCACCAAGAAAGTAATCTTCTATGGTCTTATTTTTTTTCCCCTTTTTGGGCATTTTTCCCAGCCAGTGACTTGACTTCTGAGTTTCCTCTCCGCCACACCTCCAGTTCCGCCAAGCCAGCACTGGGGGCTGAGATTCAGATGAGCTGCTCCAATCCCTCAAGGGCTTTAGATGGGGGAAGGGCTGCTATTAATTGTGAGATTAAGATCAGCTGCTCAGGTAGGGGGCGGGGCTGCCACACAGGGCTCATTTCTCTGGGGGGGGGAAGGGGGGGGGACGGGACTTTACGATGAGGCCTTCAACAATGGATGCAGGCTGCTGCCTGCCTTGGGAGCCCCCATCCCCTGCTGCCACCTAAGGAGGCCTAAGTTATGAGGACACCCTGCTCCCTTCTTGGTCAATTGAAAAAACCCTCTCACTGACTTTTAGTGCCCGTAGGTTGAGGGATCTGTGCTCCTGCTGGAGATTCTATCCCTGAAGGCTACTTGGTTCTGCTCCTCCTGGTGCCGTGTGGCCAAGGCTGGACTGAGCTCTGCTCTGCCTCTGGTGCAACAGGTCTTTCCCATCTGTCTTTCAGGTTACTCTGGGCTAGAAATCTCCTTCATTCCATTGTTCTGCGGCTTCTGCTGCTCTAGGATTTGTTGAGAGTTCTTCTTTACAAGTATTTTATGGATTGTGGGATAAGAGCCTCTTTCTACTCCACCATCTTGACTGTCCCCCATCACTCTCATTTCTCTTCCCAATTTTTCCTCTGCCCCTCTTACTTGATTTTCAAAATCCTTTTTGAGCTCTTCCATGGCCTGAGACAATTGCATATTTTTTTTTTTAGGTTTTGGGTATAGAAACCTTGACTTTGATGTCTTCCTCTGGTGGCATGCTTTATTCTTCCCCATCCGAAAGGATGGAAGAAAATACCTTTTCATCAAGAAAGTAACCTTCTGTAGTTTTATTTTTTTTCCCTTTTTTGGGCATTTTTCCAGCCAGTTACTAGATTTTTGAGTCCTTTGTCAAGTGGAGGGTATACTACCCTAGACTTAAGAGGTTTTGTATAGCTGTTTTCTGAGATATATCTAGGGACCTGTAAGTTCTCAGTTCCTCCAAGATGGCACAATCAAGGGAGAGAACTGGCCTGCAAGCAACCATAAGCACTCTTTTCTGCCCTGGAACTGTGAGTAGGGTTCCTTCTCCATAGCCACCGCCAGTTCCACCATGCCAGAAATCCTCCCCACCCCAAGTCCACCACTCAGAACTGAGACCCAGATCAGCTGCTCAATTCCCCCAAGGTCTTTAGGCCTAGGGCTCCAAAACTGGATGCTGCTGCCACGATGGCTGCTGCCACCCTGGGTTCGGGGCTAAAGCCAGATCTCACTTCCCTCTCACCCAGGTGAAAGAGCTTTCTTACTGACCTTTGAAGCAGTCTTTGGTGTTTGTGGGTTGAGAAATCTGGAAACTGCAGCTACTACCCATGATTCAGTGCCCTGAGGCTTACTCCAGTCCTGTCCGCATGTGGCCAAGACTGGGATGCTCTCTGTTCCTAGCCAGGTGCAATAGACCCTTCCTGTTGGCCCTCCAGGCTGTCTTGGCCTGGAAATCTGTATCACTCTGTCATTTCATGACTTTTGCTGCTCTAGAATTTGTTTAGAGTCATTTTTTACAGGTATTTTATGGACTATGGGGGGGAGAGCTAGAGTAGATCCATCATTCTACTCCACCATCTTGACTCTACCTCCCCCATTATTATTTTTTCTCAGTAAAATAATTATTTTTAGCAATTTTTAAATCTGCTGTCTGTTTCAGTTTTATGTAAATTCATCCTATTTACATTCTAAGCTACAATTATTTGTTGTATTTTCTGTTGTGTATTTTCCTCCTTTCTATTTTTCCTCACCATTTTTCTCACCTTATTTACCCTATCTCTCTGAGGAGAAGTGAGGCTGGTGACCTTGCACAGTCCCCTTTCACGCAAAACAAAGTCAAGTGCAAGTCATGCTGTCATTCTCTGATGGCATAGTCTTCTTCAGCAACAAAGGATGAATACAGCAACCTGTGAATAGACCCAGCTGCCTGAATGGGAACCTAGCTAGCTAGGTAACTCAGCTCCTCCTCTTCTGTCTATTTCCCACTCCCCTCCTTCTCTTATCCAAAGGAAGGTAGATTTGGATGGCCAGAGGATGCCTATTTTACTTGGGGTTTACTGGCTTGATGCTTTCCTTTTCCTTTCCCTTCCCTTCCCTTCCCTTCCCTTCCCTTCTCTTCTCTTCCCTTCTCTTCCCTCTTCCTCCTTATTTTTCCTTTCCCCTTTCCCTCCCCTTGCTTCCCTTCCCTTCCTTACCCTTCCCTTCTCCCTTAAACCTACTGCACTCTGAAGCCCATCGATTGTACCACACCAGACCCCTGCCCCAAGCTCCACTTAAGGGCTATTTTCTGGACCCTCCTGGCTTAAGATTGATTTTCAATAGTAACTTGCTGTTTCCCTCCCAGCCTGATGTAGTTATTTTTCCTTGCCTCATTAAAGGGGCTATCCCCTGAATACCTCTTAAACAGGCCTGTTCACTGAATGGGCATTATCTCAGCCTAAGTGAGTTCTGAATAAGCCTTGGCCTAAAGGAACCAAGGTCTCCCATTACATCCTGGGCCATCTCCAGTCATCTTGATGACTATCTGGTCACTGGATCCAGATGACTCTGGAGGAGAAGTGAGGCTGGTGACTTTGCACAGCCCTCCCTCACTCAAAACAAAATCAAGAGCATGTCATGTCATCATTTCTCTGATGGGCATGGTCTTCTTTGGCTATAAAGGACGAATACAACAACCCTCTCTCTCCTCACTCCTCTGCTTTACTTCTTTCAGCTACCTTGCCTTTCTTTTCCTTAATCTGCCCATCCCTATAAGAGTCTCACCCAATTCTAACACTAACCTTTATCTTCTCCCCCTACCTTATCCTGTTGCCCTTTTATTTCTTTCTGAATTTAGAAGAGTTTTATACCCTTTTACATTTTTATATTGTTTCCACTTTAATCTATTCCTGATGATAGTAAGATTCCCATACTACTTGCCCTCCCCCTACTAGATTCAACTTTTCCTTTTATGACTCATTTGTATGAGATGATTTTTATCTCTCCCTAAAAAGTTTTATTTTTTTAGAATCACTCTGTCATACTCAACCAGACCAAACCTTTCTTTCAAACTGTCCAAATAATGATGACAGTCATAAGAGTACTGCTAATATTTTCACATATATAAAGTAAAAATTTATAATTGATTTTTAATGTTTACCTTATGTTTCTCCTTAGAAATTCTGGGGGATTTGTCACAAAAATCTGAAAGTCTTTAAGTTTGTTAAATATCCATTTTTTAAAAAAAATTCATGATTATACTTGACTTTGCTGGGTAAAGTACCCTTGTTTGTATTATTCTAATTCATAATATTCCAACACCTATAGTCCTTCAATGTAGTAGCTTCTAGGTCTTGTATAATCCTTTTTGTACCTCCATGATGTTTAAATTGTTTTTCCCTTATTACTTCCAATATTTTCTCCTCAAACTGGAAGCTTTGAAACTTTGCTATAATATTCCTGTAAGTTTTCCTCCTGGGACCTCTTTCAGATGGTGATAGTGGATTTTTTCTATTTCTACTTTAGCTTCTTGTTCTAGAACATCAGGGCAATTTTCCCTGATGATTTCTTATAATACTGTTTAAAGATTGTTTTTTAATCGTAATTTTCAGTTTGTCTGACTATTCTCATATTATTTCTCCTCAATCAATTGTTTTTCTGATGAGATGTTTCACTTTCTCTTCTATTTTTTCATTCTTTTGATTTTGTTTTATGATTTCTTGGTGTCTTAGAATGTCATTAGCTTCCCCTTGCTCAATTCTACTTTTCAAGGAATTATTTTCTTCCTTAAGTTTCTGATTCTCTATTTGCAATTGATTGACATTCTTTTCATAATTTTCTTGACTTTCTTGGATTATTCTTTTTTTCCCCTAATTTTTCCTCAGTCTTTCTTATTTGATTTTTAAAGTCCTTTTTAAGTTCTTCCAAGAACTCTTTTTGCTCTTGGAACCACTTGACATTTCTCTTTGAAAAAGGAGTGACCATTAGCTTCCTCTGAGTATGAATCCAGATCTTCTCCTTTCACCTTTGCTTACTCATTTTTATTTATTTATTATTTCATTTTGTTTTTGGCAGCTATTAGTGTAGTCAAGTTTTAGACCCAAGGTATGAGGAATGATGATGCCCTAAGTCTCTCAGGTCTATCTTGGGGCCCAACCTTGGGCTTTCCCCTTTCTTCCTAAGCCCCAGTGACAACCCCCAGCTACTCTGTCCCAAAAATGATCTTGCTCCCTGAGTTTCTTCCAGTGGCTGCAAACTACAGCTGTTCTTTCTACCCTGGAACTAAAGCCAGGGATTCTGCACTCCTGCAAATGCCCACAGCCAACAGGGTCTGGGCCCCTCACTACTGCGCTCACTGGGTGTGTGCCAGCTCCTCCCTGCAGCTACCATCCTGGATGCATCTGGACAGTACAACTGTGCTTGATGACCCTCTCCAATGGAGGGTCATTCAGTCTTCTCCCCCTCAGCCTTCAGACCCCCACATTGCAAAATGAAAGTTTCTGAGTCTGAGGCTGCCCCAGGGCTTGTTGTTTATTGGTGGTATTTGTACTTTACTCAGGCCAAATCTCCACCCCTAAAAGATAGACCTTTCATGGGATCTTCTCAAATTGTCTTAGGACAACTGCTTTACCTTGTGTTTATTTCTCTACTGTGACATGATGTGTTCTGTCTTTTTTGTGGAGGAAATTTGGAGAGCTGAAAGTTTTCTGACCTACTCCACCATCTTTCCAGTCTCTGTTTTTGGCTTTTAAAGCCCTTCATGTTCATTTTCTACCTTTCCAACCTTCTCTCAGCTTGTTCCTCATGCCCTTGCATGGTCCAATGATAGCCCATCTCCCAGCTCAGGCTATGTTCACTCACTGCCTGCCCCACACCTGAGGACTTGTATCTTGGCTTCCTACCTTCTCTGGTTTCCTCCAGGTCTCACTGAAGATTCATCTGTTGCCAGAAACTTTCCCCATCCTCCTTAATCTTTATGTCCTCACTTTCATATTTCTTCCAGTTTATCCTGCCTATCTCATGTTTATATATAATTGTTTGCATGTTATCTCCACCATTAGACTGTGAGCTTCCAGAACATTAACTGTCTTTTGCCTTGCTTTGTCTCCTTAGCACATAGCATGTTGCCTGGCACATAATAGGTACTTAATAAGATCTTGTTGACTTATTAATAAATATTTTGAGTAATACATTTTCTAAAGTACCAGAGCTAAGATTCTAACCTAATTTTCCAAATTCCAATCCAAGTGCTGCCTCCCTTCCTTTCCATTGCATGAAATGATTAAAATCTGGATGTCAGAGAATCTTTCTTATTTAGGGGTACCACTTCAGCACTCAGAATTCGTTGGCCATCTCCTGTTGTGCAAATAAATGCTGTATGGTGATTCAGGCTGCAACAAAAAAATCTCCCTTTGGATTTCAGAATTCTTATTTTACTTTGCCCAGTGTTGCATGAGATTAGTGTACTCTTGAGTTTTTATTAATCATGACATGAAATGCTTATTTGCTATTTGACTTGTACATTTTCATTTTACTAAAATATTACTTGACATAGTATTCATACCAAAATTTCTTCAAAATTCAACAGTAAAATGAGATGAATGAGATGTATGGGTAACTAAAAATTATAATTATAGCTTTTTATTCTTATTTATTCTCTGTGCAAAATTTTCCAAACTCCAAATGAATCTTAATATTAACAGATGTTTTACATTGCATCCAGTGAAGAGGGTGAGTAGTATGATAGAGCTTAGGTCTGATAAGAGTCTTTTCAAAATAATTTCCTTTCTTTCTTGAATTCACTATGAACTGTGTATTTGCAGTTAGTAGATTCTTTATCACTTTACATTTTTCTCTGGTACTTCTAATTCTTTACTATATTAGTTCCATGACTTACAAAAACTCACTTTTCTACTGTGTATGCTTTTTAAAAACTGCTTCTAGGAGCCCTGGTGTCTGCAGCAGCAACAGCAGCTGTTTCTGGAGCTCTGGGCGCACAGATTGTGGGGGGATCAAGTAACTGCTCAGAGGGGTATTGCAGGGGAACTCTGCTGGTGCTGAGGCAGGATTCTCTTGCTTTGCCCTGCTTGTATCTGAGTTGCAGTGCTGGGGTGAGGAGAAGTGCTGGCGTAGTGGAGCTTGTGGCAGCAGTGGAGAAGGAATTTTCATAGTTCCAAGGCAGAGAAGAGGCTTGAGGTCACTCACAGACCAGAGCACAGACTAGGAGAAGAGTAAACACTTCTCCTTTGATCATACAAGCTTGGAAGAGCTGAAAATTTGCAGGTCCCTAGCAGTATATCTGAAAACAGCAGCAGCACGAAACGCCTGGAGCTTGGGGCAGTATACCATCCCATCCCACCCCCACTGGAAGCCGAGAACAACCTTGATAAAGAGCTCATAAGTCAAGTACTTGACTGGGAAAATGGGCAAACAGCTGGAAAAAAAAAATCAGACTATAAAACTGCTTCCACATCCCAATTCATAGTCTAGGATATTTCCTGTTGACAATGTTAATTAATTCAGTCAGTCAACAAGCATTTTTTAAAGGCCTACTATGTGTCAGGCACTCTGTTGGAATTCTAAGACAGAAATACAATACAATACACAATTTATATTATTAGGCATTATATATTATATACTATATATTATATACTAGGCATTGTGCTAAGCTGGAGATTCAAATAAGAAAAAAAGACAGTTATGTCCTCAAGTTGCTTATGTTGTACTGGGGAGACTGTGTTTTTTAAAAGTATAGAGAGAGAGTGTGTGTGTGTGTGTGTGTGTGTGTGTGTGTGTGTGTGTGTGTGTGCGCGCGCGCACACATAAAATAAATATAAAGGACTGGGGGAAGGTGGAGGAGCATTGTTACCCTGGTGGGAAGGAATCACAAAAGGCTTCTTGAAGAAGGCAACCCATGAGCCAAACTTCAAATGACCATTAGGGATTTAAAGAGACAGATGGGGAAGGAGTGCATTTAAGAATCAGGAATTATTTGTACACAATCATGGAGATATATAACAGTGTCGTGTGTGAGGACTAGTAAGCGTGGCTGGATTCAGGAGTGTGGAAAGGAGTGCAGTTTATGGTAAGTTGGCAAGATAAGTTGGAATTGGATTGTAATAAGTGGCAAACAGACTTAATATTGGATCCTACAGGCAAAAGGGAGCTACTGTAATTTATTAAGGAAGAGAGTGACATGGGTCAGATTTATTCTTTAAGAAAATCACTTCAAGTTTTGTGTGGAGAATGGATTATAGTAGGGAGAAACTTGAGGTGGGGCATACACTTAGAAGGCTGTTGCAGTTATTCAGACTACAGGTGATGAGAGACTAGGGTGATGGCTGTGAGAAGAGCAAAGGAGACATATATAACAGATGTCACAAAAGTGGCGTTGACCAATCCTTGACAGCTGATTGGACATGTGGGGTGAATGAGGAGGGTGAAGAGTAATTGCTTGAGTAATGGAAAGAATAGTGATATCCTCAACAAAAATAGTAAGGTTCAGAAAAGGATGACTTGTGGGTGAAAGATCAGGGGTTCTGTTTTGGGCGTGAGCATATTCAGTGTGAAGTGCCAATGGAGCTTCCAGTTTGACATGTCTAATAGGTTGTAGAACGAGTGCTTAGGATAGAATAGAATGAGCATAGATATCTAGATCTTTGATCTCCATAGAGTTCTCTCATAGAGTTCATAATTAAATTGGAAATTGGAAATTAATGAAAATGGAAATTGAGCATGTCACAAAGAAAGTGTGGAGGGAAAAGAAAAGAGAAAGAAGTTCAGGACAGAGCTTTAGATGTACCCACAGTGAGCATGGTATGAATGATGGTTTAGTCAGTAAACCAAAGAGCTATCAAGCAGGTAGGAGGAGAATGAAGAGAGTGAAAGCACAGAGAAGAGAGCATCTAAAAGGGGTCAGTGGTCAGCAGTACCAGATATCCCATGGAGGGCAAGAAGCTGAAGTTCTCTTTTTCAGGCAGATTTCTTATCTGAACTGGTATATCCTGGTATTACATAACCTCAAATAATTTTAACATTACATCAAAAGTTTCTTTAGTAATGAGTTCTCTTTATTATTATGCCTCAACTTTCATTTCTTTCTTTGTTTTTGCTTTGTAGGGTTCTTGCCTACACACAGCAGACACAATAGCCAGTCCAGCAACCTAACCCACAGTCGCAGCAGCAGCAAAGGCAGCGTGGAAGAGTTTACGTCTCAGCCTAAGCAAAAGGATCTAGCAGGCAGTGTGCGGCAGAAGGTACTCCTTCACTATGAGGTATATATGGCCAGGTGTGTCCCAAGAGAAATACCAAGTCCCCAGAGGAGCCCAGTACAGAGTGCAGAAAGCAGTCCTACAGCTGTCAAAAAGGTATGTTCACTCGTTCATGCTTTCCCCTTTTACTCTCTTTAATTAGAGAACAGGGAGGAAGGAGTGCTTAAGTGAAATAATTATAGATGAATGTCAATGTGAGTGTCAGTTATACTCCCCAGTACGCAGTTTCTTAGCTACATCCAGGGCTGCCCAAGAGTGTAAAGGCCAAAGTACAAGTGAAAGGTGACCTGGGAAATCTTCATTTGTCATTCAGGTTGTTCTAGAGCTCTGTTTTGTCCTCAAGGCCTGCATACTTTAACTATAAATTTAATGTTGTAAGACTTTAATTTTGCTGTCCCTAGAGAACCAGCTTTTTAGTTTAGTTAGGAGAACCAATGGAGTTAAAGTTCAAATTGTCTAAGTGGCAGGCATCTAGCAATAATCTTTGTTCATGTTCTTAATTTAGACTGTAAGTTTTTTTTTTTTAACTTTCAATATGCCAGCTATTTTATTTCTACAAAAGAGGCCCAAATGGACCCTTGGCCCACCTGATTCAACTGATAATGATAAAATGAAGAATTTTTTAAGGTTGGACCCACAAATTATAGTTCAGCTTTATGGGGGGAAAATGAGGTTTCCAGTGCTCAAACTCTAGTTTGTAAATGTCCAGAAGCAAGTCACTCATGAAAAAAAAAGACAGGCGGTTATTTATTCTTCCCATCATTTGGCAACGTCACTGACTATTAGTACATCTTGCCATTCTGTTATCAAGTCCTTGTTGGCCACATCCTCCACATCCAGCATTTTTCAGGTAGACTTTGGAAGACACAGACATGGGGATATGATCTGTGTCTTCAAGGAGTTGAAAGTCTAGTTGGGATGATAAGATACAAACATCCAATTAATATGGTAACATGAAAGGCCATAGAAGAACCTGGTTCTTGCACATACATTCCAGTAGACACCTAAAAATGGCATCAGACCAATTAATGATCAAGAAGACCAAAAAGAAACAGAAATAAACTTGTCTATCCAGGCCAGGACTGCATGAAAAGTCATCCAGAAGGCTTTGGGTCTGAGAGAAGAATCTCACCAGGAAAGGTGAGCCAGCCAGAGCTGTGGTAACAAGTCTGGAGCCCAGAAACTCTAGGGAAGCCTGAAGTCTGTAGGTCCTCTCAACGATGCTCCAGCGGGGGCATGAAATCTTTAGGAGCACTGAGCAGGGGTGCACTAAGAGAGGTAAAAACCAGTGGGAATTCTAGTTTAAAGGCTAAAGTACTGGGTCTCAACCCGTTAGAAGAGAGAATTAAGTTAATTGCCAACCTCCCTAGGTCAGTGCAGAGAAAGGCAGGGCAGGGTGATGCACACCTGAGAACACTTGAGCCACCACAAGAAAGAAGGCCAGCACAATGAGAGGACATTTTTGCCCAAGGGTTTTCCAGGAGGCCTGAGACCAGCATGATCTCTAGCATTTCATTGGCGTATGTTAAAGCCATAGCAGGTGATAGAACCAACTCATCGCTGGCAGTTATGCAAGGAGAAGATTGATGGACCAAGTACAGCACTGTAATGGGCCATCAGGAAACTGAGAGGGAAACAAGGAATGAGGTAGAGGCTGGCTTCCAGGAGAGCAGTGGGAGTAGCATTCAGACTAGAGGAGACAGGGTCAAACAGAACTTTTCACCCCTGTTAAGAGTAGTAGGAAGAGGCAGAGTCTGGCCCCACCACTAAGACCCAAAACAGAAACTTGGATAATAGAAAATGGCATCGAGCACCGTGAATATATACTAGGAATTAAGAGAATCCTGAGAATCAAATACATTAGAAAGGAACAACTCTATAAGAAGTACAAGTCAAGCCTCAAAGTAAAAAAAATGGTTTGATCCCAATGACTCAGAGTAGCCAGAAGAAGGAAGAGTTTAAAAATGAAATCACAGTTTAAGAGTTCTAGAGGAAAAAAATTAGAGAGAGAATAGCTTAGAACAGAAGGCTCCTTACCTAGTGGTAGACGCCCTGAGAAACAGAATGAAACAAATAGAACGCTGTAAATCCACGATACAATGAAAAATGTTCAAACAAAGTCAGAGGATTGAAGCAGTTACCCCTGGGCACCCTATTTAAGAAGTCATAAATAAAAACTGCTTACAGAGGGCAACATGGAGATAGAATCTATCAGTCAGCTCCTGAAGAAAACTGCAAATTGAAAGCACTGGAGCAGGGGCGGGGAACCTGGGGCTTCAAGTACAGCCCTTTGACTGAATCCAAACTTCCTCATCCCTGCATTTAAGTGTGTCATGGCCAAAATCCAGAGCTTCCAAGTCAAAGAAAAGATTCTGTAAACTACCAAAAAGAAATAACTCAAGTATCAAGGAGCCACAGTCAAAATCACCTAAGATTTAGCAGAAATCTTTATAAAGAAAATTTTAAAATGTTACATTTCCCCAAAAAAACAAAAATAAAGAATTATAATCAAGAAAGAGAAATACCATTAAAATGTATAAAATATCTGGGAGTAAAACTACCAAGGCACACATAGGCATTATATGAATATAACTACAAAGCACTAAGTACAAACATAAATACAAGATTTAAATAATTGGAGAGAGAGTAATTGCTTGTGTCTGGGAGTTGTCATTATAATAAAAGTGATGATACAAGCCTAAATTAATTTACAGATTAAGTGCCATACTAATTACCGAGCTCCTTTAAAGAATCTAGACAAAATGATAAAATTCTTAAGGAATAAAAGATCTAGATTACCAAGGTAGATCATTTTAAAGATACAAATGAAGGAAAAAATCATACTTCTGGACCTCAAACTATATCATAAAGTTAAAATACTGTAAAATAGTTGAGTGGAACAATGTAAACAAGGGGATCTGTGAATTTGAATGGGGAAAAATTTACAGCTTCATTTTCATATTCTCTAACTGAAATTTAGCATTTTCTTCAATTGTTAATGTAGGAAACAAAATATTTTTCTGAGAGAGGGTCTATAGACCTCACCACAGGGTGAAATGGGTCCATGACACAAAAAAGAATTAACAATCCCTAGTTTGTAGCACCATCTTATACCTCACCATCAGTTCAAAATAGACCCATAACCAGAATATTCAGTTTCATACCATACAAATTCTTTTCATTAGTTCACTCACAACTCTTTATTAAAGTACCAGCTGTATATGCAGGATTGTGCTAAGCACTTGAGGAGACACAAAGGTAAATGAGACACATTCAGTGCCCTGAATGGCCTTCAGACTATTTCAGAGGGACCCTATTATAGAAATATACCATAATTAATAACTAGATCATTCTTCTGGGACAATTCCATAATTTAGATCTAAAAAGTGGAAACCTTTCATGCCACATCTTTCACTTTCTACACACCAAAGGATAATATCTTAATGCAACACTGAAAGTTTAGATCAGTCGAACCTATCAATAAGCACTTAAGTATCTCCATATGTGCAAAGCACTGCTGTAGACTGGAGATAAAAACAGAAAAAATAAAACAATAATTACTCATAAATTAATGTATTCTCATTGTGGAAATGTGATGTATGTGTGTGTGTAATTTTCTTATAATGCCACATACGTACATACATGCACATAGTAAATACAAAGCAAGATAGTTTGAGGAAGACCCTGACAGGCAGGGAAATCAGAAAAATCTTCATATAGAAAGAAGTGCTTGAATTGAATCTTTTTTTTCCTTCAAATTTATTATTCGTTTTCAGTTTTCAATAATCACTTCCATAAGTTCCAAATTTTCTCTTCCTTCCTCCCCAAAACAGCATGCAATCTTATATGGGCTCCACGTATACTTTCCTATTAAACACATTTTCACGTTAATCCTGTTGCATAGAAGAATTAAAATAAATCGAAGAAATCGTGAGAAAAACAAAATGAAACATAACAAAAGAGAAAATAGTCTGCTTCATCCTGTGTTCCCTCTCCATAGTTCTTTCTCTGGATGTGAATGACGTTTTGTATCATGAGTCCTTTGGAAATGTTTTAGGTCTTTGCATTGTTGTGAAAAGCGAAGTCTATCAGAAACAGTTCTCGCACACTGTGGCTGTTACTGTGTATAATATTCTCCCGGTTTTGCTAATTTCACTCTGTATTAGTTCATATAAGTATTTCCAGGTTTTTCTGAAGTCCAACTGCTCATCATTTCTTAGAGTGCAGTTAGTATTCTGTTACATTCATAAGCCAGAACTTGTTCAGCCATTCCCCAATTGATGCGCATCCCCTCAATTTCCAGTTCTTGGTCACCACAAAAAGCTGCTATAAGTATTTTTGTACATGTGGGTCCTTTTCCCATTTTTATGATCTCTTTAGGATACAATCCTAAAAGCAGTGTTGCTGGGTCAAAGGTATACAGATTTTTGTAGCCCTTTAGGCACAGTTCCAAACTACTAGTGTAGGAGATAAATTCTTTTTTTTTTTTTTAAATCAAAACACTTATTGGGGTGTCTTGTCCAAAAACATTTCTAGTCATAAGATGTATATTACAAATCATTGAGAAAAAGTTTGGGTTGCATGTATATTCTTTAAAAAACAGTTTGTGGGGTTTGCCATGATAATTGCCCAGCTCAGCAAGTTGTTTAAACCCTTTTTTGCAGCAGAGTTCATAAAGAATACATCCATGATGATCAGTGGCCACCATATAAACAGAACAAAGCTATCCAAAAGTTGTATGATTATAACTACCATTCAAGTCAAAAGTCCTTATCTTTATGAAAATAGTTTGATGTGGAAAGTGATCTCAGTCATTTGCAGGCCTTTGGGACTTGCTTTTCTTTATATTTATTATTTTATTTTTCTTTCTTTATTTTTGTTAGTTTTGTTACCAACAACTTTGGTGTGATGATAATCTGGGGAGGAATGTTAGTCCTGCCCAATTAGTAAAGAATCAAGTTTTCTTGATCTTTTGAGTTGCACTAATACCTTTCACAAAAGTAACCCCTCCCCCCATACCACCTTCTCACACCCTTACACTTGATACTCACTAGCTGTGTGACCTTGGGCAGGTCACTTAACCCCAATTGCCTCATCCTGAGTCATCTCCAGTCATCCTGATGAATGTCTGGTCACTGGATTCAGATGGCTCTGGAGGAGAAGTGAGACTGGTGACCTGCACAGTCCTCCCTCACTCAAAACAAAGTCAAGTACAAGTCATGTCATTTTTTTCTCTGATGGCATGGTCTTCTTCAGCAACGAAGGACACACACACACACACACACACACACACACACACACACACGATCACGATCATATTTATTTTACTCACATGATCAAATGAACACATGCTTTTTCTAGGGTAATCACTGCTACTTTCACCTAATCATTTTTTCATCTAGAGCTTAGCATTTCAAAAAAAGGGCATTACATTTACAAAGAATGATTGTATGTAAATGTGGGATTATACAAAAACAAGAAAATAAATCACCTGAATTATTTTAAAGTTGTGTAAAACTAAGCATATTTGAGGGCAAGTAAAAATTTTATTTCCCAGGCATGTTCAGCATTAAAAAGATTGATGCTGCTCAGTTTTCCAAATATTCTGTTTCCATTTTCTGTTATGGGTTGACATGCAACCACCAACCAACTAACCTTCCAGCTAAGGGCCTAGGAGATAAATTCTTAAAATAATAATAGGAGTTACATAGTGCTTTAAGATTTATTGAGTACTTTACATATGTTGTTTCGATCCTCATACAACCTTGGAAGGTAAGTGCTATTATTATACCTATGTTACAGATGAGAAAACTGAGGCCCAGAGAGATTGATTTGCTCAGAGTCACACAGCTAGGTGTGCGAGGTGGGATTTGAACTCAGGTCTTCCCAACTTTACGTCCTACCTCTGTCCACTATGCCACTTAGCACAGATGTAATTATATGAAATGAAAAGCTTTTGTATAAGCAAAATTAATGCCATTGGGATAAGAAGGGGAAGCTGGCAACTAGAAAAAGGTTTGTACCAAATATCTCTAATGAGGGTCTCATATTTAAGTTCTGTCTCACTCACTCTCTTTCCCCCCTTCCCTCCTTTGCTTTCTTTCCTTCCTCCCATCTCTCTTTTTTCCTCCTTCTTCCCTTTCTGCCCCTCTCCCTCTACACACACACACACACACACACACAACACATATAAAACCAAAAGCCATTCCTCAAGTGAACAAAGAGTATAAGCAAACAATTCTGACAATAATTGAACTACTAACAACCATGTGAATGAATTCTTCAGCTTATTTTTAATGAGAGAACAAAAGTTGAAGCAGTTTTGAAGTATCATTTGCACTGAATAAATTGCCGAAGTTACAAAAGATAGGAACAGTCAGTATTAGAGAGGTTGGGAAAAGTTGGGCACACTAATGTATTGTCAGTGGAATTGTCTGACCATTCTAGAAAGCAGCTTGAAATTATGCCAAGAAAATCATTAAAATGCCAAATCCTTTAATCTAGAGATTCTACTGCTAAGCATGTATCTCACAGTCATTAACCCCCCAAAAAATTTTTTAAAGGCCCATATACACCAAAACATCTATAGTAGCTCTTTTTGTAGAAGCAAGCTGGAAACAATAGATCTCTGTTGATTGGGGAATTAATAAACAAATTGTGGTACATTAATATAAAAGGCTGTGTTATAAGAGATATTGAAAAGTAATGGGGACACTTATATGAACTGATGCAAAGTGAAGTAATCAGAACCAGGAAAATATATGTATATGTGTATGTATATTATATGTAAAATAGTTACATATTATATATCTGTAAATGATTACTATGTGAGTGTGTACAATTATATATGGATGCATATATAAAACACACACATCCATATATGTATACATATGTACATATATACACACCAGCAATGTAGATGGAAAAAAAATAACAAAGCTGTGAAAACTTAATGCTCTGAGATCATAGGACCAAGTTTGGCTTGAAAGAATTATGAGAAAGCACCTCCTCCCACTTTACAGAAGTGAAGGAACTATGAGTTTAGAACACTGAATATGGCCCATATCAGATTGCATGCCATCTTGTGGAGAGGGGAGGGGAGGAGAGGGGAGGGGAGGAGAGGGAAAAATTTAGAACTGAAAATCTTATACAAGTAAATGTTGAAAACTAAAAATAAATTAATAAAAAAGAACATTGAATATAATGTCAGATTTTTTCAGTATGTTCAGTAATTTTTCTAAACTCTTCTGTTTCTTCTTTTTCATTCTTTACCTTACAGGATGGCTGAGGGAGGGGATATGTCAGGAAATATTGGTGATATGAAAACAAAATATCAATTAAAATTTTTTTAATTTAAAGATTTTTTTTTTAAAGTGAGAATGGGGTCCAACTTAAAGTGTACTGCAAAGCAATAATCATCAAAACTTTTGGTAATGGTTACAAAATAGAAAAGTTTACCAATGGAACAGATTAGGTATACAAGACCCAGGAGCAAACAGACATTATAACATAGTGTTTGATAAATCCAAGAACACCAACTACTAAGATAAGTACTCCCTACTTAAACAAACACTGGGAAAACTGGAAAGTAGTCTGATTGAAATGAGGGTTAGGCTAACATCTCATACCAAATTGCATATTAATCTCTGAATGAATACATAAACTTGATATGAAAGGTCATATTCTTTAAAAAAAAATGTAGGTAGAAAGAGATTTCATAACTATAGGTAGAAGAGAAATCCGACCAAAGTATAGAGATGGTCACAGTAAATAAACAGGAAATTTGATACATGAAATTGAAAAGGTTATGTACATAAAAATTGTTTCTTTAGAGTGAATAAGTTAACTGGGGAACAATCTTTACAGCAAATTTATTTGATGTCTGATACCCAAAGTATACAAGGGATTAATACAAATATTTAAGAACAAGTCATTCCCTATTAGATAGTCAAAGGATATGAACAGTATTTAAAAGAAGAAATGCAAGACATCAGAAACCATAGGGGAAAATTTCCAGTCGTTAACAATAAGAAAAATGTGAATTTAAACTTCTGATTGGCAAAGATAACCAAAAAAAGGGAAAATTACAATTTTTTAAGTCTGTGGAAGGACAGACACACAAATACACTGTTCATAAAGCTATGAATTGTTCCATCCATTCTGGAAAAAAGTCTGAAACTCTATAACCTGAAAGGCACTAAGCATTGCTTATCTTTTGACCCAGTGATCCCACTATTAGATGTGTACCCCCAAAGAGATTAAAGAAGAAAAAGAAACATAAAATATTTAATGCAACACTTTTTATTATAGCAAAGAACTAGAAACAAAAGCATCCATTGAAGAATGGTTGAATGAATTAAGGTATACAATGGTAATGGAATATTATTGTGCTGTGAGAAATGATGAAAAAGGTAGATTTAGAAAAACCTGGCATGGCTTGTGTCACATGAGCAGAACTAGAACTACTTATACAATGACAACAATATTGTAAAAGAAAACAATTTTAAAAGACTTAACTCATCAGTACAGGGCCTACCCACGACTCTGTGAGACTCATCTGGAAGCAATGCTTCACACCTCTTGTCAGAGAAATGATGGATGAATTGTGGGTGCGGAATGAAACTTAGATTTGTCTGGCCGAGGTCTAACCACCCTGGTGAGCCCAACAAATCACCTTATTCTGGGTCTCTTCTGCTTCCTGTAAATTGGAAGGATTAGATTAAATGATCTGAAACGTCCCTTCCAGCTCTAAGATTTTGTTTCTAATTTACAAATCACTTCAGCTTTCATATTTTAGTTCAAGGAAATGGTTTGATTCTTTTCAGTCTGTTATTTCAGATTGTGGCCCATTGGACATAGTGAATTTGAGGAGGAACTCAATTCATACTCCATCCTGTCGCTACCTTGGGCAAGTCATGTAATTTCTCTGTACCTGTTTCCTTCTCTGTTAAGTAAAAAGGTTGTATAATATAATTCTAAAGTCCCTCTCAGTCTGAATCTGTAATCCTGTGAATCCCCTGTATTTAGAGGCCTAGGCCTTGTACTTACATGACTGTTAAATTCTGTGCAAAGAACATTTTAGGGAGCTCCTATACTTTTGCTTAAGGATCAGTAATTGGAGATAACATCAATGTAGACACAGGCCATTGTCATGATGCATTTGGGCACTAAGAGAAATAAACAGTCATTGCCTTCAAAGAGCATTCTCCTGGGATGATTCATTAGGTACACATAAATAGAAAAGGTGATCATGAGTGGTAGTTATAAGTAGGGAAATCTAGACAGGCCTCCATTACTTCCTGGGAAAGAAAAGAAATTGGAGAAATCAGAGCAGACTTCACAGTGGAAGTGACGCCTAACCCGAGCATTTCAAAAAGAGAAGGATCTGGAAAGGAGATGAAAAAGAAATGCTTTCCAGACAAAGAATGGGCAACCCAGATGCATGGAGGCAGAGTAAAGGACTGTAGTTAGTAATCCTGTTTGACTGAAATATGATGTGTGAAGAAGTGAAGCTGGTAAGGGAGGTGGAGACAGATTGTATAGGGCTTTAAATGACAGTTTGTATTTTGTCCTTGAGACAGAAATTTCTGAGCAGGGGAGTGCTGTGGTCAGATCACTGCTTCAAAATTATTTTGCCAGTTATGTGAAAGATGAATTAGAAATGAGACTTGTAGTTGGGAGACCACATAGGAAGCTATTATAATTGTCTAGGCCAGAGGTAATGGAAATGATGAGGGCTGGGGGTACAAATACCAGGCTACCAGGGGTAGGTCACCTGGAAAGAATTTGTGGACTCAAGCATTGTTGAGGTCAAGGTAAAGATTTATTATACTTTTCAGCAGGCAAGAGTTCTCAGGGAACCTGCAAACTTAGAGGGGTATAGGTAAAGTTTATGTATTATATTCTGTGGGAAACATGCCAAATATGCTACCTAGGTGTTTTGGGGTGGGATTAGGGAATGGTTAAGGCGTGGTCAATTCTTAAAGGAACATGCACTTTTGGTATCTACTATGCAGATATTTTACCCAGAGTACATTGCGAAATAGCCCAAGGAGGGGCTACCTGGAAGGGTGGTTTTAGGTCTAAAATGTTTCTAAGTCAACTAAAGGTCAGGGCTGGCTCAGAAATATCAAGTTGCTCTCATCAGTGTCTTGTTAGACAAAATAAATGTAAGGGAGTATACGTATGTCTAAGTCTAGAATACATATGATTAGTCAGTGGTCACTCATCTTTGTTGATAAAATTATATGTATTCCAAAATTTCAAGTTTCTGAATTACAAAAATTAAGTATATATGATGAAAACTTACTACACAACATGAATCTTTTTAAAACTCTAAAGTTACATCTCAGAAAAAACACAATATGTCTATGATGGTCAAGAGGAGATAAGATTAAATCACAACTTTATTTATAAAAATAGTCATCATGGATTTTTTTTAATAAAAGCTGCCTCAGAATTGCTACACACCAAATCTTAACGGGGCAGTTTGTGTTTTCCTTTAAATTAATTGGGATGAAACCAAAATTATTTGGATAAATCTGCCACCAAGTCAAGTACTGCTTCCTAAAGTAAGATACAAGACAATGTTTAGGAAGGTAAGTTTGAGTAAATGGTTGTTGCCTTTACTCTAAGCAGTATGTGGATCTTCAGATACTAACACATTCTGTCATAAAAATAGTATTTCTTCAATAGATGATCTAAATGGAATTTGTATCTGTGCTAATTTGAGAAAGCATAGTTTCTACTTTATTGTCTGTTTGAATAATGGCCCAAATTTCAATTGTTTCTTTAAATTCACATGGTGTGGTAGTAAACACAGGTTTTATAAAATTCCAGAAAATGACTTCTCAAATACCTGTTTCAGTATGATGGTCATAAAAAGTCTGAACAGATGAACTGTTCTTGATGACTTCATTTTTGTTTGTATGTGTAGATTACCTTTTTATTTTTTTGAGGCAATCAAGATTAAATGACTTGCCCAGGGTCACATTGCTTGACTGGATTTTAACTCAGGTTCTCCTGACTTCAAAGCTGGTGCTATGTCCACTTCAACGCCTAGTTGTCCTATAGATTTGCTCCTAAGATAACTGAACAAGACAACCACCTTTCCCCCTAACCCTACCCCTTTCTTGACCCTAGAGAGATAAACTTGTGCACCTTTTCTTGTTCTGGTCCGAAAACCATTCCAGTATTTGCCCTAGGAACGTGATTTTCCTTACCTCACTCAAAACACACTTGTCAGTTCTAGAAACCTCTTTGTGGCTTTTTAATATGTTTCATTTATGCTTTCAGGTGTTTGGAGGTTTTGTGTGTTGTTGTTTTTTAATGTCATAGTTGCTTCTCTGCCTTCTTCAAGACTCAGCTCAAGTACCACCTTTTGTAGGAGGCCTTTTCTAGGTCCCCAAAAAGTCAGTGCCTTCCCCCCTAAAGCTATCTTATTTGTACTTTGTATAGTGCACATACCTCTATCCACATCTATATACAAATATATTAGAATATAATAGGTTTCTTTAGGGCACTCATTTCTATATTGCTAGTACTTAGTACTGTAACTAACAGTGCCTTATAAATAGGAGCTAAATTAAATGGTAATTGCTTGCTTGATCATAGTGTAGAAATATAAATGCCACTGATCTGCAAAGTGTTTCCTAAAGCTGTATCAACTGTAGCATAGAGACAGCAATAAGGAGAAAGCCAGAAAAAGCTGCATCAAGATGTCATGTCAGTCCTGCCCACAGGAACCAAGAGATTTAAAAGAACAGGATAAATATATGAGAAAAAGGACTTCTTGTTCATTGCATATATATTATACCAAAAAACACAAAAACCTTCTTCAAATGGCCTTTAAAGTGAGTTAAATTAGCTCAGTGGTAATAAAATGACTGTTAATTTATTAGAAAAACATGTGACACAGAAACAGTGAGTTGTAATAACAGCTCTTTTTAAAAAGAAAAGTGAGGTATTCTGAATACATCCCAGCTTAGCATGTAAACAGGGAGGTTAAAGGTCACTTTACATTATTATCTGTCTCAGTTTTGCGCCCTGTAGATGTCTTTGCTGTAAAGAATAAACAGTAGTACTATTTATATCTATCTGATTCCAGATTTGTATGTGGTGAGTTATGCCATGTTTTTCCCACTATTAGCAGTTTTTACTTTTATTATAAACAGGAGGCTAAATGTCCCACTAGTCCCCAAACTATTTAAAAATTTAGTCTCATGAAAATGCTAAGAATCATGTTTTTATTTATAAATACAGATAGCTTTGGATTTACAATAAATTTTTTGTTTTCTTTTTTTAAGAAGTTAGTCATAAAAAAAGCCCATCATCCATATTGCAGCTACTGTGAATATGTCATTAGCATAGACATAAAGGTTGAGACAACCCTTTGCTGCTTCTTCATTTGTCATAATCATATTCTTTTTGGGGAATGGATGGGACAAAAAAAAGTTGGGGAAGTGGAATGGTAAAAAGATCTGTTGTCATGTAAGTGACACTGGATTAGTTTTGAGTAGTTGGGTTTTCCATCCCAGTCTTTCATGTATTCTGGAAGATTATTCCATTTAAAAAAATTTTTCCCCCTTCTTTAAGTGGTAAGGAGGAGCCTGGCAGTACAAACTGAAGGATTTAATCACTTAGTACCCATTGGCTGATGTAATTTGTATTTTGTTCTTGAGGGAGAAGAGAAAGATAGATTTCTGAGCAAGAGAGTGCTGTGGTCATGATAAGGGCTCAGAAAAGATAGAGGAACCCTAAGACTGGAGCTCCCTGGATGGGCCATTTAGAAAAGAATTTCATAAACTCAAGCATTTTTGAGGTTAAGGTGGTAAAGAGTTATTATGCTTTTCAGGGCAAGAATTCCTAGAGAACCTGTGATTTGAATGGGGTGCAGGTAAAGTTTATATGGTGTATTCTGTAGTAAGACATGTGCCAAGTGTGATGACTAGGTGATTTGGGGTGGGATTAGGGAGTGGTTAAGGAGTTGTTAGTTCTTAAAGGAACATGCACTTTTGATATCTACTGTGCAGATATTCTACCCAGAGTTTGTTGGGAAATAGCCCAAGGCGGGGCTGCCTGGAGGTGTGATTTTAGGCCTAAAATATCACTAAGTCAACTAATGGTCAGGACTGACTAAGGAATACCAGGCTGCTTTCAACAATGTCTTGTTAGACAAAATAAATGTAAGGGAGTATACATTTGTCTAAGTCTAGGATGCATATGATTGGTCAGTGAGTAGTAAATGTCAGTATGATCCAGTGCACAGCCAGTTCAGTCAGCACACAGCTGGTTCAAACTAATAAATTCTATAGGTGCAGCTGACTACTATAGCAGGAAGGGAGATAACAGTTTTTGCTAGGGCAGGTTGTTCTTGGGCTAGGGAGAAACTGCTTGGGATTGTGTTTTGAGGTTAGGGAGAAATGTGATTTTTGGGGAGAAATGTGATTTAGAATTGGGGTCCAAGCACAGGCACCCAAGCATCTGGTCAGTCAGATGAAAACCGTGTTGGGAGTCAAAGGAACTTAGGTTCGGAACCCAATTGCTGCTTGCTAGCTGTGAGACCTTGGACAAGTCACTTGCCTTCTCTGGACTGCAGTTTCACCATCTGTAAAGTTAGTTCCCTTCTAGTTTTAGTTTCTGTGATCTTAGTAAGGTCTCCAGGAGAATTTATTTAGAAAATTACATGAGGTAGTATAAAAGTAGACATCATAATGGCAGCTAGATGACACAGTGGATAGAGCACTGAGCCTAGAGTTAGGAAGATCCAAGTTCAGAATCAGCTTCAGACACGTTCTAGCTATGGGACCCTGAGCAAGTCACTTAATTCTGTCTCAGTTTCCTCATCTGTAAAACGAGTTGGAGAAGGAAATGGCAGATCACTCCAGTGTCTTTGCCAAGAAAACTCTTAATGAGTTCATGAGGCACTAGACATGAATGAAACCACACAACAAAAAGCTGGACTAAATGCACAAAAAACCAAGCAGCCCACTAAAATCTGAAAGAATACGGGAAGAAAAATGACCCAGAAGACTTTCACAGCTCTTGAACCACCTAACAAATTGCTAAGTTATCTCACTCTACTAAGCAATAGCCGATACTATAGTATAGCATAGTGCTGTACTAGGCTCTGACAAAGCAACCATTCTAAAACAGGTAGCACTGGTCTGAGCATTCCCACCTGGAACATACAGGTCATAGAATGAATGTGTGATGTGATGATGAGATGTATATTCTTATCATAGATTGCAAGTGAAGAGAGAAGAGACCTATATATCATAGCTTGAAGCTAGAGGGAGGGCAGGAACAACCAGCAGATTCATTCATTATGGATCTCTAACTTGCTATATACCCAAGACCCTGAGCCCTGGAAAAATGCATTTCACACTAGGGAGCCAGGCTCAAACCTGCTTTCCTAGTTTGGGCACATTGGGAAGAGAAAGGAAATTAGATATAAATTTAATTATTTCTTACTTAACATGACCTAGGTTGGGCTTGGTGTTTAGGTTTGTGAGGAACAAGGGTCTTGGGAGATAACTGGGTTAGAAGTTCCTTAGACAAAGAGGGTTGCATGTGGCCCTTTTTAAATTCAAGGAGGAAAGATGGAATTTTCAGAGATGCTGAGATGTTTGTTTTACAGAGAGCAAGCCAGAATGCCAGGATTAGCTATTCAGGAGCTACGTGTTCCAAATAAAAAGAAGAAATTCATTCTTACACCTGAGCAGCTTAGAGTGAAAGAAAAAGATGTTAAGATTTCTGATTTTTAATCCTGGGAAATTTGCCTAAATTCTTTATAATAGGCAAATTAAAAGGAAGCAAGCTGGTTATCTGGTAAAAGCAGAAGATAACAGACGTCCCCAGTACTGTATTGCTACCCGCAGAATGTTGAAAGACCTAGAGAAAGGTACCCAGATTCTCCAGAGAGAATTATGGGAAGGTGTGACAAGAGCCACCTAAGAGGAGAGCCATAGATGGAGAAGGAACTGCCCACACCAATGAAGCTGTGAGACTGTTGAAATATTAGTATAAAATATGTAGCTATTTTTAAGGCAGACCAAAGAGCAGCCCACAAGGGAAAACTGCTGTAATCTTTCATCAGTGACTGTTGCAGGGAGGTGTGGAGATATGTGTCTGGGTATTTCTATTTTGCCCATTTGATGTTGTACTTGTCATTCGTAACAAAGATGGTCTAATGTTACAATCTCTGAAAATCACATAAGCTGACTGGCTGTAGAGTAGAAGCACATGCTTTGTTTTGCAATAGGCATCTAACTACTTTTAACTTTGTGTCTTTTGCCAGTTGACACCAGAGACCCAGCCCCAAGAAGAAGAGGAACAGGAAGCCTGGGTCAATGCCTTGCTTGGAAGAATATTTTGGGACTTTCTGGGAGAGAAATATTGGTCTCACTTCGTGTCAAAGAAAATCCAAATGAAACTCAGTAAAATAAAGGTATTGTTTTCTTACAGGGTAATATTCTTTGTAGTTCAATGGTAGCTTGTGAAGATTCCCCCAATATAAAAGTTTTGACTATAATCTCCTAAATAAAAATAATTTGACACATTCAAGTGACAGAGTGAAGCCAAAGGGTTAATAATGCTAGTCCCATACCAACCAGCTGTTTGTTAAAGGTAAGTGTGACTAGAGGGGAGCAGGAAGGGAGACATGGGGCTAGGCTCAGCCCTGCCTCACTCTCTCTGTACACAGTGTCTTATGATGGAAGAAGCCAGATTATGAGTTAGAAGATCCGTCCTGTGTCAGTTTCACCTCTGCCACTGGCTAGGTAATCTTTTGGGCAGTCCCTGCCCCTGAGGGGCAGCAAAGTGTGGTAGAAGGTACTTACTAGACTTGAATTCAGGAAAGACCTGGATTCAAATCCCACCACAGTCCTTCCTCACCTTGTTTCCCTTGTAAAGTCATTGAACCTCTCTAAGAATCTCCCTTTCCTCATCTATAAAAGGATGATGACACATCCAGTGTCTGCTTCATGTAGTGACTGTGAAGGTCAAATGGGGCAGTATACAGAAAGTGCTTTACAGACCTTAAAGCTCTGTGTCAGTGACAACTGTTATTAGTACTGCCTTGTCTGTGTCTGTAAAATGAGGGATTTGTATTTGGTGATCCTTAAGGTCATTTCCAGCTCTAACAGAGATAAAGGATGATAAATACTTGTGCAAGGAATGTGTTCTGTACTTTTGGTCTTACTCCTCCTTCCAAGGACTGATTCTCTTATCTTTTCAACAGTTTTTCCCATATGCAGACAGCTCTTAATTATCCTCTCTAGTTGAGGGGTTAATAACATAGACAATCCAAACACATGTTTGGCTTTGGAAAAATTCTGTATTTACCACAGGTTAGTTTAGCTTACATAACTCTTTTTTTTTTTTTGAGCTAATGTTAAGGTGTTAAGGTCTTCCTCTACTGCCTCATGATGACATGTAAGGACAACCATGGTTCTCAGAGGCTGTGCTAATCAGCCACAAGAGCTAGAAGATCCAAACAAGCTAGAAAGAACTTTGAGTGGGGGCCAGCAGTGTTGGGTGGGGAGGGGAGGAAGGAGGGAGGATTGCATCTCAGACCTATTTTTTCAGTGGGATAGGGAATGCTTTCTACCATTGTAGGTCAGGTACTTCTTTTGCAACTTAGAGTAGTGATTATGGTGCTGATAGCATTTCTACAGCACTTTATGTGCTGTCATTTGATCCTCACAGCAGCCCTGGGAGGGGGGTGGTATTATTATGTTCTTTTTACAGCTGAGGAAGCTGAGGCAAAGAGGTTAAGTGACCTGCTCAGAGTCACACATCTAGGAAGTACCTAAGGCAGAATTTAAATTCAGATGTGATTCCAAATATCTAACACTATCCATTGTGCCACATAGTGACTCTAGTCTGTCTGATGAGGAGATGGAAGCCCTAAAAAATTAGGTGACTTTCCCAATATCACTCAGCTAATAAATATCTGAAGTACTATTCAAACCCAGTTCTTACTGACTCCACAGTCATTGTCCTATCCACTCATTTAGTAAGATACAGAAAAGTGGGTTGGGTGAGGTGGTGTTTTGGTTTGGGAGGTTTTTTTTTTTTAAGTATATTAGTGAGAACATGAGGATGGAGTCACTGAGATTTTGTCTAATTCAGGTTTAAGAGCAAGCTTTATCATATTATAGCATTCTTTAGGGAATAGGATGCAGTTAAACCTCTCTTCACTCCTCGAGTATGGAAGATCTGACTTTTGATCTTGAAGTTGCTGGTGTTTGGATTGAACGGGGGAACTTGGAAAGGAGGGGTGAGTGTATTGAGAAACCCAGGTTTGTTTGTATCCTCTGGCCTCTTTGGCCTGTTTGTGAGTACAAGAGAAACGGTGAACAGCAGCAGAGATAAGGGCCCAGCAGCCATGTTGATTCCTTTTACCTTTTGGAAGAAGTGTGGAGATATTTTCATACATGAATCTTTCTCATTCTGCTGCATTTGCAGATATGTATCTGCAAAGAGAAGGAGTTCCAGCCAATGAGTATGACAAGGAAAGAAGGGGGTATGTTGTGATTTCCTATTCCACCCCAATGGAAATTTACAACTGAAATACTTAAGGGGAATTAGGGGGACATCTTTTCTTTTCCTAGAGCAATTAGACAAAAACATTGAAATTATATAGTTGGGAATGATGCATGTTAACCAGAATTTGTAGCTTGATGCGTGAAAGAAACACTGACTACAATGGAGGACCTGAAGTCAAATCCTGAGTCTGAAATTTACTTCCTGTGAAATCTTAGTCAAGTCACCTAATCTCCTTTGCCTTGGTTTCCTTGTCTAAAGAATGAAGGGGTTGGACTAGAGGCCTCTAAGGTCCTTCCAACCCTAGAACGCTGATCCTCATCTAGGTCATGATGCTACATGTTACCTATCACCTGAGTGCTTCAGGGGTCAGTCACCATTGGCTGTCTTCCTGCAACCCTTTTATGGAAGTAGCTGAAATACTGTATGTTCAAACCAGTCTTACTGTCATTTTAAATGATAGTATTTTATCAGCTTCAGCAGTTAAATGGCCACTATAGACCAGGTCTCCAACCTTACCAGTTCTTAGAACATTATTCCTACTTTCCACATTCCATAGCTGTTTGCTTACAAATTAACATTTGGGTTTCCATTTCCTCTATGGTTGGACTAGATGATCTAGATCAGCACTTCTTGTGGGGTTGCAAAAAATTTGGCAACAATGAAAGGTTTCTGAATGCACAATGACCAAAAATTAATTAATACCTAATGAATCCAAGGTGTTTCTGGCAGCATTTGCCCGTATTGCATCTTGCAACTTCACAGCAGCCTTGGTTCTGAGTACACAGCATGCACACTTTGCAATAAAACACTGGTAAACACTGCCAAAATGTGAAAAGAAGTCACAAATGGAAGAAGTTTAAGAAGCTTGGGTCCAGATCAGGGTTCCATAACCTGGGGTCAGTTTACTTGTTTTTTTCTAATGTTTTGATAACTATATTTCATAACTGGTTTTCTCTGTAATCCTACAAACTTACTTTATTCATTTAAAAATATTATTTTAGTAAGGGATCCACAGGTTCCACCAGGCTGCCATGGGAATTCCTGTCACAGTCTATATGGTAGTTCCTTAAGTTATCTTTTTTTTTCTGGAGGTTCTCTTAGGACACCTAGTTAGCAAGCTGGAAAATGCCTATGAATACAGTCTTTCCAACATCGAGCAGTCATAACTGCTGCACAGGGAAAAAGTCAAAAGATCAATTCCTCTGACTACTGAGCATTCGAATTTAATGGACAGATTTCCTCTACAGGAGATGAGACCATAAGGGGCAAATTGTCAGTGCCAAATCCATGTCTGTTTTCTTATTGGTACTGGTCAGCCCAGGCTCACTACAGGAAATTTCTTTTAATTTAGTGTCTCACTTTACTTGTTTTCCTAGGTGGAATACTAATAACCCCATCATTGAAAATTTATCCTGTGGGCAAATGAACCCTGAATCTTCTTCACCCCTGCCATCCCCAACCCTTAAATTCATAGGAAGCTTGATGCCCCTTTATCTTGGCAAACATAGGAAAATGATGATTAGGTGTTTATAATACCAATCACAGCAGCACACCTGAGGACTGCTGCTGTGAATAATTTTAAAGTTCTAATTGCAGAGTATAATGAATTCTGTTTATTCAGCAATAAACTAAATACTGTTTGGTAAAGTAAAGCATAGCATTCATAGCAACAACCTTAAGAAAAATGTCATACATATATGTATCTCATAACACTCAGTATATCATATGGTGCATAGCATATATCACTGCATCCCCAAAGTCAGGGGATCCCAGACTAGGGTCTTCCCTAGCACAATGTGTCCTTAAGGGGTAGCAGAAAATAGCACACCATCCACTAGGTCACTGTAAGAAAAATCTCCCTAAATAGTACGCAATGTTCAAGTGAAGTCCTCTCTCCATTTGACTCGAGACTGACTTCTAAACCCCACGACTCCTCTTTTGTTGGCTGACCACTCCCAGATCTTGCCTGGGTTCACATGCAAGGCAGCTCTTTGTTCCTGCTCCTTGTCTCAGCTTACAGGGACTGTTCCACTCCAAACTTTTTCTGCTTCTGCCTAACAGCACACTCCAGGGGCTTCTGCCCCACAACTTCTATTTCTAGGAAAACAAAGCTTAACAGGGCTATAACAATATTTATACCCATTACCAGTGCCATCAAGATAGGAATTCTTTCTGAGAAATTAACACAGACCAACAGACAGGACTTCTATCTGAGAAATCAACATAGATCAACAGACAGGGCTTCTGTCTGAGAAATCAACATAGTTCAAAGGACAGGGCTTCTGTCTGAGGAATTAACACAGATCAACAGTCAAGAGTGCCAACATCAGAAACGTTCTTTCTCTTAGGCCTCCCCACAAGCAAGTTCCCTTAGCCCACTCATGCTTGCTTCTCTCTCAGCTCAGCTTTTCTCTCTACTCTCTCTATAATATATGTTTGTGTATATATATATATATATATATATATATACATACATACATACATACATACATATGTATGTATATATGTAGGTAGGTATATGTATACTGTTTCCAAACAAAGACAAGACTCAATCAAAGGCACTTGTTTGGCTAAAATTCAGTCCAGAAAACAGCAAAAAATCCTACTTACGTGCCATTACATTCCACCCCTTCAGGATACTTGGCCTTACAATCTAAAAGGTCGGATAGAGGCACTATACTTTGTGATACCATCGTCACCGCCATTTTTTAAAATAATTATTTTTATAAGGGAGAAGAAAAACATTTATTCAGATACCAGAAAGCCAAATCCATCACAGTAACCAACAATACACATTAGCACTGCATGGGACGACACCATTCCCAAGCCTCTCCTACCCCGCCGAGGTCTTTCTACAAGCAAACACTCACAACCCTAATTGTCTACCTGCCTGTTTTCTTTCTCCTTCGTTCTAACTGCTGTCACCAACTTCCTCCCAGCCATGCTCCACCCTTCCTGTTACACCCATTCAGCAAACTCCTCCCATCTAAGTCCCATGTGACTTAGACTTCCATGTAATTTAAGCAGGTCACATGAGCCTGTTAATGAATGGGAAAGATCTTCAAATTAAGCAAAAATACATTAACAATACAGTTTTCTAACTTGTCTCCTTTCTTGTCCACTTCCTTCCTAGCTCCCATACTTTATGAATGAGCTGACGTTGACAGAACTTGACATGGGGGTAGCTGTGCCAAAAATCCTTCAGGCCTTCAAACCGTACGTTGATCACCAAGGTAATTTTCAACTGAATACAAGAGGCGATGGATGTTTGTGTTGGCTGCGGGATTTCTACATGAGCATCAGATTGGATAACAAGTGCTTGTATTTTAAGGAAGTAAGGTTTCTCTTTTTGAAAGAAACAATGTAGGCTTATTCTTAATTACTTAATTATTTTTGATATTAAGACATATAAGCTTCACCTTTAAAAGTACACAGACTCTCCCAAGTTGGAGGAAGACCTTCAGGTGTCTGACTTATAGAACATAGCATTGACAGTATTTGTATCCATTCTTGGGAAAGGGAGGAAAGGAAAGGAACCAGATGTTAACAGAAGGCATTTGTTATAATGATGATGATGATGACTTAATAATGGGAGGTTGCATAACATAATGGAAAGATGGCCAGCCTTAGAGTCAGGAGCCTCTGAGTCCACATCCTGCTTCTGACACATATAAGCTGTGTGACCAGGAACAAGTTACTTAGCTTTTCATTGGTGTCAGGCAACTCTCTATTGTTTAAATGTGGTTTTTTTCTATAATGTTAAAAACCAGTATTTATATTTTGGGGCAGCTCTGTGAACATTTTTCAAACTTAGCTGAATCTGGTGCAATAAGGCTTAATGCGTGTGTAGTGTTTGCTTTCTTGAGGCTCAAGCCTGTTTATTTATAATATTTCCAAAGGCACATTATAGGCTAGACATGTTTTGTCACGATTGTTATTGCATTTGTAAGCTAACATTTCAAAATAATATATACAGTTTTTTTAAAATGTCATTTCATTTATTTTTGTGATTTTTTTTCCAAAGATATTAAGAAGCTGTAATATAACAAAATTTGTTCATGCATATGAGTCATGTGAATCTTGAAAAGAAGCATGTCAGTTTAGCCAGAGGTCACCTTTTATGCAGCAGTAGCAGTGTGTGTGTATCCAAGGAAATAGTTGTCTTCCACTATGTAAATAAATACGTGACTTTAGGATTATTGCATCCTTTAAAAAATCAGCATAGTTATTATTGTATAGTATTTATTTACATTGTTATTTCTCAAAATTGAAATGAGCATATCAGGACATGCACTATGTAGGATTCAATCCCAGAAAAAAATTGTCTATTTTGAAATATCCCCAAAACTTGGAGACTATCAGAAATACCACACTTATCATTCAGTGGGCCAAGAGTCTGGTTGTTTGGAAACAGCCTGCAGACAACTGTCAGTTCTGTCATTTAGATCTCTCTGTCCTCACTGGGTGAGCAATTATGGATCCAAATGAATTAAAAGATTTACATACATAATGAATGTTTTTCCAGCCATGACCTAACCTGGGAATTCCAAGTGAGGAAATTCCTTCTATTAATGCAGATCCACTACCTGTTCTTTGAAGGGTTAGTTTTCCTGAGAGAGGGTGTATGATTTGCCCAGGGTTTCACAGACAGTATGTGTCAGAGTCAGGATGAGAGCCCAAGGCTTCCAGAATTAAGCAACTCTAAATGATTGATAAAAGACACACATCTGTTAGTGTTTTGATCTTGGGGCTAAAATAATGCAAGAAGCATGGAAAAATGCATGTAAACGTGCTTCAGATTTTTCAGGAAAGTTCTCTTTATGTATGTATATACATGTACACTAAGTCTCCTGTGTTGCAATAAAAACACACAGCAGATTTCTAGAATTTATGATTACAGATTAAACCATCAAATTGGATTAGGATAATGATAAATTAAAAAGTTATTTCTGGCAAATTTGTCCATAGGAGTTTTTTTTCTTTATACATTCCTTCAATATGCTTATGTAGATAGAAAAATAAAGTGATTCATTTTCTTCCCCTCCTCTAATTTGATCTAGTCCTTCAAGGACTGTCTTTTCTCTTTTACCCAGAGCCATATTATTGATTAGCCTTCAGCCTTCTGAGTTTGTGACCAGTAGAGGGATACCCCTTTTTGAAGTGGCTATTCTGTGTAAATACAGTATGTTACAAATCCTTACAGGTCTTCTGAAACTGTATATCTTGTTCATTAGTGGTAAACTCCAATGGGGAGGAGGCAGAGAAGGGTCTCAGTACCCTTTGGAAAGGTCCTCTAATAGCGCATTTATACAGTGCTTTAAAGTGTGCAAAACACTTTACATCATTGAATATTCACCATAAGCCTGTGTGATATGAACTATCCCCGTTTTACAGATGAGGAAACTGAGGCCTTGAAAGTTCGTTGTTATTTGTCCACTGCCACACACATAGTATCTGAGGCAGGATTTGAACTCAGGTTGTCCTGATACCAAAGCCACCTTACTCACCCTCTGAATTCTTATTGAATATATAACATGTAAAAATTGAACTTATAGGAACAGAAAGAAAAGTACCATATGTAATTTGGAGACTTTTAGATTGTTTCTTAGCATGAATCTTCTAAGAAATTAATTCTTTAGAAATTGTTGGAACTAACTTTGAAAATGTAGTTTGACACTAAGGGAATTATGACTTAGGGTGAAAAAGACTTTAATTGGTCCAAGAAGAGAGTCTAGGGATCCAATTGATTTTCTATATCTGCTTCCTAATTGATATTCTTTTTTTTTAATTAGATAAATTGCTCAAGAGACATTAGATGACTTGATTTGGTTTTAGTTCACATTATTTAACCGGAGTTAGAGAAATACCCTCTGTAATCAAGCAGGAATTTTGGAGAATATGAGTGGAGATAAAGTCTGTAACTAACCCTTTAAAATCTGATCCCTGGGATATATTCAGTCTGATGGAGGAAGTGGGCTTACCCAAAACTCCTGTGCACTGCTGAGTTAAGACAAGTCATGGAAGCCGAAGTTTTGGGGTAACTTGGAGGCCAGGGTGTTGGAAGGGAACAGGAATTGGGATGGAGAAGAAAACTGACCTAGGTGCTGAAATTGTTAGAGAGGAGGGAAATTGCCTTGGAGTCCATAGATGATAGCAACAAGTATCTGGAGAGAATGGAGGGAACTTTTTTAAAAGGAAGAGATATAGTAATTGAGTGATTGAGGCAGAAGGAAGGTCCAAAAGTTGCAGTGTGTCTCTGTGGCATGTGGGGTACAGGTAATAGATCACCTCCTTTTCTTGTCCCTGTGTGCTAGGGGTGTAAGAGAAGGAGCAGTCAGTCAGCCTTGAAAAGCTTAGTCTCTTAAGGAGAAAGCTAGATTTTAGTGAGGAAAAGGTCTAAGATGAGGGGCAGTTTGTTCTGTAATATAGTGTTCTATAATATAGTTGTTCTGTAATACAGATGTAATACAGTTTGAACTTGGAGGCAGAAGACCTCAGTTCCAACCACAGCTCTGGTCACTCACCTCTGTGACCTTGGGCAGGTCACCTAACTTCTGAATCTCATCTAGAAAGAGGGTTGAGGTACATGACCGCTAAGGTCCCTTCCAGCTCTCAATCTGTGATACCTAACAATATGGAAGGGTATCCGAAGATAGAGGAGAGAGATATGGGCAGCCAAGACTGGGTTTACTTTGGGAATTGGAATATAGCAAGACTGTGTCTTGGAGCTTGAGACTGCATGGCTCAGGTCCCCAGGCCAGGCAGTGTATGGGAAATAGACCACCCCAATGGCAGGGGGACCGTAGGAGACCTTTAAACCCTGATGAATTGTAGTTGGGGCTAGGCAAGGAAGAGGGGAGAGTGTTACTTTGGGGAGCTGGAGGACTTCCCTAAAGGCTTGGAAAAATAGCTTTGTACTAATTTGCATAGACATCTCTAATAAGAATTAACTTACCTTCCTTGAGCCCTGTCTTGTGACATAAACGTTTTAAGTATACACCACTGCATCCATTTTGTTCTTGTTTTCTTCCACTTGGTTCCTGTGACTTGGTACTAAATTTATTTTGCGTTAACTGTATAGTTCAGAGGGTGAAGTTACAAATTATCCAGAATACTCCGGGCTCTTGATCTGGTTCAAATGCCAGGTCTTCTGCTTCTTCCCTGCACAGTGCTGGACAAGACCCTTCTCTTCTGGAGGCTTCAGTTTTCTTAGCTATACACATGAAGGAGGTGAATAAGATCATCCCTAAAGCCTCTGACAGCTCTGAATAATATGATCTGAAGGAATAGGGCATCAAGAGGACATTGAAAGGACCATTGGAGGTGACATGGGCCCCTCACTCCTGTGAACTTGGAAGTCAAGCACTCAGCCTCACTGGGCCTTAGTTTCATCTCCAGAATGAGCTTAGATGATGACCTTTAGCACAGTTCATTGCTGGGCCAAGTTGGGGCATGCACATTTTGTCATCCTAGCTATTTCTGACTTGTGTGACCTTGAATATGGTATGGTAAGATAATGTTGGTGGCCATTGAGATCTCTCCATGGGAACAAAGAAAAGAACTGGTAGTAAAATACATACTTATTGAGGTTGCTGTCTAAAGACCAGTCAAGCTATCAGAGCTATGGATGGGAGTGCCTGTGTCATGGGGTCTTGTTGCAGATAAAGGAGCCTGGTGCTTTAAGGCACAGTAAAAATAGTTCTAATAGTTAACATTTATATAGCCCTTTGTGGTTTGCAAGGTACTTTGCCTATGTTATCTCATTTAATTCCTAGAACAACTCAGAACTTTTGTTGTTTGTTTACCCATTTGGGGTTTTCTTGGCAAAGATATTGGAATGTTTGTCATTTCTTTCCAAAACAAGGCACAGATGAGGAAATTGAAACAAGCAAGAGTTAAGTGACTTACCCAGGTCATACAGCTAGTGAGTATCTGAGGCATGATTTGAACTCCCAGAATTTCAAGGCCAGCACTTTATTCAAAGCACCTTCTAACTGCCAGCATGGCAGTGCCACCTTGTTTAGATAGGACTCTTGTTTTAAAACATCTTGAAGATTCCAGGAGAGACTCTACAATAATTATAGTGCAAGGTTGAGTTAGTCACTCATACTGAAAATGGAAAAACAATTGATTCTCTTATTCTATGACTTTTTATATTCTTTGATTGGAGACAGTTGCAGGTTGGTAGTTTTCAGTTAAAATGTTGCATAAAACACCCTTCACACATGTAATAGCTTTTTGAAAAAACAGTAGGAATTACATATGTTTAGTAACACTTGATTGATTCTGTGTGGGTTAGTTAAGATTCTGCTCATGAAATGTTCCTATGTCCACATTCTTTAATTCACATTCTTATTCCATTTATCCCTAATAGAAAGGCAGCCTTTCTTGTCATTGTTAATTTTGTTGTGAAATCATTCAGGTTCAGCACACGCTGACTCACCAGTTATATAACCAGTTCAGCTGTCAGAGCCACATGTGGTCACATTTTCAGGGTACTTTTCACCTACTGTATTAATGTCAGTGAAGAAACTTGGTCTTTATTTGCACCTGGTTTGAAAATAGACAGCCCTCATGGGTAAGGAAGAAAGTTATCATCATTACAGTGAGTTGCTGTGACTCAATAATATTTCCTTGTGCTTTGAAAAAACAGGATCCATAGATTTAGAGCTAGAAAGGACCCCAGGGGATCTAATCCAATCCCCTTCTTTTACTCATAGGGAAATTGTGGCAATATCTTTTTTTAAAGATTCTTAACCCTTCATCCTCTCACTTATTTCTTTTGTATTTCAATGGATCTGTGATCTCATCAATGTGGATATCCCTCCCAGTGGTACAGATCTTGACCCACTCACACCTTGACATCCTGTGTGTCTCTTTCCAAAGAAGTGATGTGGTATGGTGAAAAGAGTTAGAGATCTGGATTCAGATTTTTGGCTCTAATATTAACTGCTGAGTTCAATTTCAGGATGTTAAGTGACTTCTCTCGACCTCAGTTTCCTCATCTGTAAAGTTCAGGGGTGGGACTAGATGATATTAAAGGTCCCTTCCAGCACTCAGCCTATGATGCTACATCCATCCCCTCATTCCTTCAGGGGAGCTCAAGACCATCCCTCTGATTCCCCTGAAGTCCTGTGGGTGTCCATGTAGTACATGGGCTCACCACTGGGCCCTGTGACTCATCATTGCCCCTACTTGACAGCAACTCAAGAGTGCAAGTGGGAAGTATGGAAAGCCAGCTTCAGGCATCACCAGTCTGGGGACCCGTTCAAATCTCCAGGTTATTGGGGCTATTTTGTGTAGAGCCCAGAAGTTAAAGTTCCTGAGCTGCCCTGCTAGTGGTCTAGTGCCCCATTGCTAGTTGTGCTCCTTGCCATGGGCTGTGGTCCCAGTTGGTGCAAGCAGAATTAGAGTTAGCAGTGGGGAAAGTGAGAAGGGCTGGCAAAGGCAGCAAGGATGAGAAGTCAGGAGTAAATGACAACAGAAGCACATAGGCTAGGGAAATTGAACTCTGTGTGTGTGTGTGTGTGTGTGTGTGTGTGTGTGTGTGTGTGTCTGTCTGTCTGTGTGTAATTTGTTGTTGTGTTGTTTTAGTCGTGTCTGACTCTTCATGATCCCATCTGGGGTTGTCTTGGCGAAGATGCTAGAGTAGTTTGCCATTTCCTTCTCCAGCTCATTTCACAGATGAGGAAACTGAGGCAAATAGGGTTAAGTGACTGCCCAGAGTCACTAGTAAATGTCTAAGGCCAGATTTGAACTCAGGAAGATGAGTCTTCCTGACGTCAGGCCTTGCACTTTATCTACTGTGCCACCTAGCTACCCTATTCTGGCACATAGTAGCCATTATGTAAATGCCTATTCCCTTTCCTTCCCTTAGTAGGCTGATTTGAAGTATAACTGTCTGGGGTATCTTATGATCAAATTTACTAGGTCTCTTACACAGTATTTGAAGTGTGATCAAAAAATTATTGAGGGCAGGAAGGGAATGCTGGCTTTAATGGGGAATTAAATAGAATTAAATGGCAAACTTTAATATTTTATTAGGGTGCTATATGAGATTGAGAAGTGATGGGTCATCTACTCTTGATGGCTTTGCAAGCTGGGGTACCTTGATAATGAGCTTAAATTAATCTGCTTTTGCTTAAATGCAAGAGGAATATTTGTAAAATATAAAAACAATGAATCACTAATGCCAAGGAGGTTATAGAGACAGAAATGTCACTAGGTGTATGTAGGCCTATAGAATCCTACCACTAGAAAAGAACTTGAGAGAGATTACCTCTAAAGTCCTTTCCACTTCCAATATTTTGTGATCTAATAGGATGTTCTTCATTTGAATAACATTCATTTCCAGTGGAGCAATTTAAATGGCAAAACCTTATCTACAACCTCTTGCAGTCCATAACTGTTAGGCAACAGGTAATCATTTCTGAAGAGTTCAGTGTCTTAGAGATATGAAAACCCATTAATAAGGACTCTTTTGCAAAGGGCAAATGAAGAAATTAAGATATAGAGATTAAGTGACTCTTCCCCAAGATAGCCCAGTGACTCAGAAGTCAACTCTTACCTTCCAATTTCATATATTGTGCAGAAAAGCGGGCAGCCAGGTGGTGCAGTGGATAGAGCACCAGTGCAGGAATCAGGAGGACCTGAGTTCAAATCTTACCTCAGACACTTGATATTCACTAGCTTGGTGACCTTGGGCAAGTCACTTAACCCCAGTTGCCTCATCCTGGGTCTTCTCCAGTCATCCTGATGAATATCTGATCATTAGATTCAGATGACTCTAGAGGAGAAGTGAGGCTGGTGACCTGCACAGCCCTCCCTCACTCAAAACAAAAAGTCAAGTGCAAGTTATGTCATTATTTCTCTAATGACATGGTCTTTGGCAACGAAGGATGAACACACACATTGTGCAGAAAAATTATAATTCCCAAATCTTTCCATCAAAAATCCCAGTGGCATCTAGTCCAATTTCATGGCTTTCCTTCCCCATTCTACCTTGTTTTTATGAAGAGGCTCAGCCGATGAATTGAGAATCAAGAGACTGGAATTCTAATCTTCACCCTATCACTAACTCACCATGGTCTTGGGTGAATCATATAACTCTCCTGGGCCTTAGTTTCCTTTTCTGTAAGATGAGGCAAAGTAACTCAGTGACTTCAAAGATCTTTTTCTAGCTATAAAAAAAAAAATCTCTTCTCCATCAGTGTCAGTGAAGCCACCTCCTTTGGACCCTAAAATCACAATTTCCAGTGGGCTTCATGGGAGTGTAGGAATGGAAAGTAGAATGGAGAGAGGAGAATGATGGTAGAACCTCCTCCTCTGTTCTTATATATTTTGAGTTCTCTCCTGTTACTCCATAATTTAGGAAGAGTTTAACTTCCACACCTCACTTTGCCATCTTGGAACTCAAGTAGAAGTAACTGTGACAGAGAGTTGATCTTTCAGTACCTCTTTCAGACAAGAGCCATAGCAAAGATTTTGTGCTTAATTTGTTTTGGGGAAAAAAAAACTAGCCACAAGGTAGAGTCTATCCTGCCAAATTCTTGGGTTAGAGTAATTTTACCTTCTGCTTTATTAAAGAAGACATTTTTGGGTAGAGATTTGACTATATTACCGGACAGAGTGCAGCTTCAACAATATAACCATACCCTAGAAAAGTCTAAAAGCATGTAAATATCTAACACATATGCTATTCCTGTCCCCTAGTGTTTTGAAATAGTTTTACTATGTTAAGATATTGTAGTGTGATAGATAAAATATTTATTAGCCTTGTAATCAGGAAGGCCCTACTTGAACTCTAGCTTCCAACATTCACTAGCTGTGAACAAAGTAATTTGACCTTTTGGATAGGGCCTCAATTTTCTTATCCATAAAATGGGCATGATGATACCTCTAATACCTGCCTCTCAGGATTGTGAGAATCAAATTAGGCAATGTATGTAAAAAGTTTTGCAAACTTCAAAGCAAAATATACGTCAAATTTTATTGTATCTGATCTCAATAAGCTAATATCAAGCTGATCATCAGCTCTTGGTTTTCTGTGGCACATGACCAACATTTAATGTTTAACCCCAGTAAGAAGGTTTTCCTTGTCAAACTCTTCTCCATCTTCACCACATATTTTTTCTATATGTCCGGCATTTGTTTAATGGAACTAGGTTGTCTCACTCTAGTTGAATTGAAGCCAGCTACTATTTCCATTTTGTATTTGTTAACACTAGCACCATATACAGTGCATGGCCCAGAAATTCTTTTTGATTGGTAGTATTCTTTGAATGAGTCCATTGTTTGTGTTAAGTCAAAACTAAACTGTAAATGTAATTTTTAGAATTTGGTTCTAAAACCAAAGCCTGTATTTCACATGTTGGCACGATAAGAAGATTATCAATTTATTAATATGATACTTATGATACTAGTGCTTTTAAAAACCATCTGGAGAATTTATGTTGGTTGTCATTTTTAATGTCACAAGTTTCAAAAAGTAACTTTCATATTTTACATTAACACTTCAGGGCTCTGGATTGATTTGGAAATGTCCTACAATGGGCCCTTTCTGATGACGCTTGAGACCAAAATGAATTTGACCAAACTGGGTAAAGAGCCTCTTGTTGAAGCCTTCAGAGTTGGAGAAATTGGCAAAGAAGGGTAAGGGATGAATGAATTTAATAAGCAGCATCTAGTGTCATTGAATAATTTCGTTCCATTTTTAAAGTATGTTATGAGTTGACATTTAGCTCACTGTTCAAATGGAGGCTTTTGAATGGTCAGTTCATTTTAAGGGTTCTAGTTAACCAGTTTCAGTTTATAGTTTTGTAAATTCCCACTAAGTAGCAGACAGGAGACTTGTTATGGCTAATTGCATTGCCCTTTTTTAAAAAAAATCAATTCCTCTTGCCTTTACACCACATTCATTTCCAGGTGTCTTCCTGTCCCTCATTAACCCGGTGAACCTTCCCTTGAAACAAAGATTTAAAAATGAAAAGAAAGAACAGTTTTATAAAAAAAAAACCCCAGCATATTAATGCACACACTTGACAGGGTATGCAATACTTTACATCCATAGCAAACCCCCACCCCCCAAAGCCCTCTGTAAATAAAAGAGGGAGCTAGACTTTCTGAACTCTTCTCCTAGGTGCAAGCTTGGACATTATAATTGCATAGCGTTCTTTTTCCATTTTATTGTTCTCTCTATTATCATTGTCATTATGTATATCATTTTCCTGCTTCTGCTTAACTTCACTCTCCATCATTTCCTGTAAGTCTTCCCATGCTTCTGAGTTCTTCATTGTCTTCAGTGCTCATGAGAATGTAATATTCTATTACATTCAACACTATGTTTAGCCACTCATTTATCAATGGGCATCTACTTTGTTGCTTTTTCTTTGTTACCACAGAAAGTGCTAAATGAACATTTTGGTCTATGCAGGATCTTGTCTTCTGTCTTGACCCTTCTTGGATTATAGATTGCACTGTTTTTCACTGGCAGTTTATCATTTGCCTGTGATTGAATGTTAGCACATTGGAGGTCCAAGTCAGTGAGGTTTGATTCAATTTTTGATGAAAACTCTGAACAGTCAACATTTCACACAAATGTGAGTTTGCATTTATGGGTTTTATAGGCAAGAAGTTCCATTCATTGCTAGAAATATTTTTAGGTAATGGCTAATCATATTAGCGTAAGAATTGCTTTGATATGTTTGAACTTGTTTATTTTATTGCCTTTTTTTTTTAAGTTTTATTGATGCTTTTTACATTGTTCTCATTTTCCAAAGACTCTCCCTCCCCCTCCTCTCTTATAGAACCTTCCCTTGTAACAAAGAAGTTCACCAAACAGAGCAACCTGTCAGCCATATCCTGCGGCACAAATATCATTTGGCATCTCTAGTCCCATCACTTCTCTGCCAAAAGGAGGGATCATTTGTTCATGGCACCTTAAAACGGTTTTGTCCCTGGGGACATGCCTGTCTTAGAAAAGCTTGTGTATACACAGTGAAATCAGCCACAGGTGGGCTAAGCTTGTGTATACACAGTGAAATCAGCCACAGATGGGCTGTTGTAATCATTAGGCACTTGCATTAATAAAGTCTTTGAAGAACTACTTATTGGCATTTTAAAAAAGGATATGATCAGTAATCTGTGTGGCTTAGGCCCTGGGGCTGGGCTGGATTGGGCCCCAATCCATTCTTGGATTTAAGGTTAAACCTTGACTTCAAAAGAATTGACCCTGGGTTTGAATAACTCCAACAACTTCCACACCCTGGGTTGGAATCATTGAGATTCCACGGAAAACCAGCTTCCTTCTGTGCTGCTTAGTCTGCTGGTTAATAATCATGCTTCCTTCTGAACCCAGTGTAAATGCTGTTCTTTAGAAATGTTCCGGAAGGTAATTGGGGGAGGGGTGATTATGCAGTTGGGAATTTTATTTTACTCAGATGATTCTGGTGCAACTAGGTTATTTAAACCCTATTTCTCATATAATAGTTACAGCATTGCACCTACTGTTTCTCATCTAACTTGTATCTGTGCTATTTTCCCTTCGTTCCTTTCTGCTGTTGTGTTATATAATGTGTTTGGACTCGACAATCTGTGGATTTGTATTTCCTGGTGAGTGGTATTTATCAATGTAGCATTTCATTCCCTGTGAGTGCTGAGTCTTGTCGGTTGTGTATGAACCCATCTTAGAATTTTCTTCCATCACCTTCTTAGAAATAAGGGTGCCAAACTGTGAGCCTCCGAGCACTTAGATTGGGGGAGATTTGAAAAGTTTTTCTAGTTCCTCCAACTCGTAATGGTTTTGTGACTGTGAGGATTTCACTTGATCTTTCAGTGCTCTGGGCAGCTCTCTAAGACAGTAAATTGCTGAGAAGGTGCCAAATTGCATTAATATGGGGAGCAAGTGTCCTCATGTAAATTCCCTGTATCAGTGAAATCCTAGGTCTCATCCCTCTCCTATCCCTAACCCTTCTATCATTGCATTACAACTGAACAGTGACAAATGTCTCCCTAATTCTTAAAATAGGTCAAGTGTAGTGGATTTTATGTAGAGTTTATTTTGTATCATTACAAATAGAATTACATTATCATTGCAGACCTCAGGCAAGTGTATGTTTCTAACCCACTGATCTAGAGCAGTGGTCTCAAAAGTGGGGTGTGCAAGACAATTCATAAGGGAGCAGGAAAAAACCACTAATTTAAAAAAATAATATTTAATATCTAGATTTACCCTCATTTGATCCAAGTCAGACAGTTATATGTTGGTTCAAATTAGTTCCTACCCCTACTCCCCATCCCCAAACCAGCCCTTGCTTTGAATCTCATGCTTATCACCCTCTTATCACCGTTCTCTCTCATTCCTACTTCCACATTTTTAACATAGCCCCTCAGATTGGGGAGCTGGGTTCACAGAGGGTGCACTGCGCAGGACTGTGTTCTCCACATGCTTGGGTCCTGTCAAGGAAGGTGGAAAAGGGTTGGCCCTTTTGCCTGCAAGTTTAGATAGAAGGTTGATTTGCAACAGCAAAGTACTAAGGAGTTGTGGCTCAAATTAGAGATTGGATTAGATCAGATAAAACATTTAGTAAATTTACCGTGTACTACACACCGTACTAAATTGATATGGATACACATTCTTCCAAAAAAACTGTTCCCTCAAAAAGTTTATGTTCTAGTGGAGATAGTCCATCCATAAAGGGAAGCTGAAAAAAAGGTTGTGGAAGGGACATGGGCAAAGTTGAAAACTACAAAGAAACAGGTTAAAAATTTCTAAATGTGAGCGTGGAGTGTTTGACACCCTTATTTTTCTCAGTTCTCTCCTCCCCTAGTCACTAAGAGTTCCTTTTCCTCCACCTCCCTCCCTCTAACCCCCATCCTGGCTACCTTCTTTCTCCTTTGTTTACTCTGCCCCTTCTAAGAGCTTTATCCACTTAGAATGCTTCATCTGGGAGAGAGAATTCTAAAGAAGCAGCAAAAGATGTAGCTCCATGATCTAATGTTGGAAGAGACCTTCTCATTTCACTGATGAAGAAACCAAGTTCCAGAAAAGTGACTTGCTGAAGGTCATGCAAGACATCAGAGTGAGGATTTCCACCTGGGTCTTCTGACTCCAAAGTCAGTGCTTTTTAACATTGATGGACTGAAAGATGTAGAATTTAGAGAGTAGAATTGAATTAAGAAGAGTTTAGATTAAGGTGTGGTTTTTGCTTTCTTGACCTTGTTGACATAATCTTTCAGAACCAAATTGTCCTTTACAGATAGATTGGAAATGGATTATTACTTAGTGTTCATAGTCACTTGCACCCCAGCATATGAACTTGAGTAAGGTAGAAAAGATGTACAAAGCTCCATAATCCAATTCAGAAGGTTTTTATTAAGTACCTGAATCTGGAGCCTATGGATACAAAAAGAAAACCTAAACCACATCGCCTGCCCTCCGTGAGCTCCCCTTCTAGTGGAAGGAAATAACATATACTGAGAAGTAAATAAGTAAAAATACATTCAAAATAAGTAGCAAAAAATTTTATCAGTGATGATGGAGGCAGAGAACCAATCCTGAGGAAATCCAGAAGTGTTCTAGTGTATAAAGGATATTTTTTTTTATTTACAAGTGTTTTTCATCATTAGGGAGGAAAACCTCAAAGTGTAATGAAAGAAAGAGCAAAATTCAACTTTTTCACCACCTTGTCAGTTTTTAAAATGGTATTTATTGGGTTCATTCGATTATAATCTGTAAATCTTCTGTCGCTCAGCCTGATAGCCATCAAAGCGAAGTATCAAAATAAAACTAGACTTTAAAATAAGCACAGTGTTAAAAAAAAAAACCAAGATTTTTAAAAATAATGAAACCTGTTGTTATATTTTAAAAATATAATCATTTTAATGAGAACAAAAAGAGTTTTATAATACTGTTAATAAAATAAAAATCATTTTCACTTAAGGTCTCGCTATCTTGTCACTAGAAGAAAACACAAGCTCTGTGATTCTATATTGACCCTTTTAGCAATTTGGAAAGAACCTATTTCCAGGGCTACTTTTTTTCTAAAGTGAAGTTCTTCATGCGTGCTAAGCTATTATCTGTCATCAGAACCCCTTGGCAGTAAGGTTTACTTTGGACCAAAATTGATGCCTAAGAAGTCTAGCGAAGGCAGAAGGAACCTTCTGAAAAGTACTTACTGCTCCAGGAAGGCTACCATGATCTCTGGGAAATTTAATCGCCGATAGTATGTGACCCTAACATGTGCAAGTTATTGAAATATTTTCATGCTAGATTTTCCTCAGTGATTTAATTTTGTGCCATTCTCCAGTGCAGTTCAGATTCACAAAAGGAGGTATGTCAGATCACAGTCTGTTAGCAGTAATGGTCTCGATCACAGTGGTACCCTTGTGGAGGTCAGGGCTTCTTATGAGCATGTACATGTGTGTATTTGTATGTATATGTATATATGCTCACGTATGTCTAGCATGGCATTCCTCAGGGAGGGCATTCCGGGTAACGGCAAAAAAAGCTGACATGATACTTACAAATTTAAGGTTTGGGAAACAATCTTATGACAGCAGCCCTTGAGTAGAAATGTTACAGGTATTGTTGTTCCTGCCTTACAATTGAGGGAATTGAGGGGTTATAGGTCAAAGGCAAAGCAACAAGCATTTATTAAGCACCTACTGTCTGCCAGGCTCTGGGCTAAGCACTCAGAATACAAAGAAAGGCAAGAGACAGTCCCTGCTCTCCAGGAATTCACAGTACAATAGAGGAAAGAAGTGGAAAATGACTATACAGACAAGATACATAAAGGGTGAATTGGGAATAAGCCACAGAGATAAGACATTAGCATTAAGGAAGATCTAGAGAGGTTTCTTGCAAAAGGTGTAGACTATGATTTCAGCCTAGGTCTTCCTGACTCCCAGTGAGCTCTGCTTTCTGGCCAACAGACTTAATTTTCATTGCTGATATTACCATTGCTTAATTTGAAAAACAAAATGAAATAATACCTTCTGATGCTTTTGTTGGAGAGGAAAACCCCAGAACATAAATTGCCAGAGGCAGGGTTTAGAAGCTCTGGAAGTGGCCCTGTTCTGGACCACTGGAAAGAGAAGGATAAATGAAATGAGTTCGAATAAACCCATCAGTACTACTGATTGCTGGATAGTGAGAATGGCAGTAAACTCACCTAGAGACCAAAGTCTGAATATAATTGCCTTTTGCCCCAGGCACTTCTTTTCTGGGCCATTAGTGGCTTCCTAGGAAGCTTTCAGGCTTTCACTCTGCTAGTGCAGGCTGGCCCTTTACTGCCCTCTTTCAAACATGCCAAGTGATCCTGCCCCTCCTGCATAGATAGGGATTTCTTACGTTCAGAAACATTTCCCGTACATCCTTCCTCAACCCCTTCACCATCTTGACAGTAAAATTAAGAAAAGTAGACTTATTTTCATTTTATTCCATGTGTGCCCTCTCCTCTTTAAGATGTGTACACACTTCAGATTTACGGTTCTTTTTGTTTTCTTCTGTGCTTATGCTTTCCAAAATTATGTTCTTGAGATTTGCTTCATCTTATCTTAGCCCGTTGGCAGTAAGATACCCCCCAAATGGAACTTACCGAAGTGAGAGCAGGAGGTTCCCTCTCAGAACTGAAAGGGAGGGCTGCAGAAAGGGATCAGCAGATACGAGATCTGACCATTAACTGGTTTCTGAATTACTGTTTTCATTAATTAAAAAGTATTTCCTACGAAAAACTTGGAATATGTATGCGCAACTGAATCTTGTAAATGATTGCACATCTAAATTCAATTCTCCTCTGAGCAAAATCTTGCGGGGACAGCCCTCCAGTCACTGTCTTCTCCCCCTTGTACTGTATACCCCACATTAGTGTACTTTCACATTGCACCCTGTGGGCAAGGTGGGGAGGAGTGGGGAGACAGGGCTTCTTTTCTGGGCTTCCCACCTACAAGGACTTTTTAAAAGTTAGTTATCCTAAGATTCAGTATGACACTGTGATAAACTAAAGAAAAGCCTGTTCAAGGAGGAGGTAGCTAAGATACTATACAAGGTCCATGGTTTTTCAGGTTTTCTTTTTGTTTTTTTTTGTTTTTAAATGAACAAGATAGATACCCAAATCTGATCACTCCTTCTAAGTCACCACTTTGGCAGGTATCAGGCAGCTTCTTCTCCCCTCGCGGCTCCCCAGCCCTTGGTAATCACCTTCATGATCTTCAGCATATTATTTTGAATTCTCTTCTAGAGGAGCAAATCTGGGAGGGAGAAGAGGAGATTGGCTTTTGGCAGCAGCCAGAAGAAGGCTTTCAGAACCAAGTCTAGACTCCAAACTGAGAAATACCATCTAAGCAAACTATTGAAAAATGGTGTGAAGATTGTTTTCAGAACATTTTGATCAATGACAGACAGCATCATTGAAATTAGTGCCCAGTCTGTGGAGGTGATGCCTTAAAGGATCATGCCACCCAAGTTTGGGTCCACTCTTTGAGAAGCCAGTCTTATCTTATTGTAGTGAATAGTTCATACCTATTTCCCATGAAGTTGAATGCTGAGAGGTCAAGATCATGGGTGTTCCTTTCATTCTAAAGTCACAAAGCCAAAGGCCATTACTTTGTGATTCCTGAGGGATCCTATCATCCAGCCAAGGTTTTGGGCTGATGAGAATACTATCTCCTTCCCTGCTCTGCCACTACCTTCTACTTGCTCATTGTAAAAGGAAGCACTTTCTTTGGTTCTCCATCTGTGGTTTGGTCTGATTGCTACAGTCTCAGCCAAATGACTATTTTCAGTACAGGAAGAGTTGTCCTGCCCCTATGCTCTACTGGAGTGATTAATTCGGTAACCTGAGACCTCTCTGCAATTCTCAGCATTTAATATTTTCCCCTGTGAGTCCTGGAGGCTCCAGTTGATGGATGTGGGAGGAGATGAGATAATCGGGTTGGTGGATCAGCAGAGTTCAGTATATTTCAAGAGCTATGGATGAAAGAAAACTTTCTCTTGATTCAATAGAAGGGACCCTGGAGACTGAGGAATCACTGAGATTATGCCATCCTCACCACCAAGACTAAGAACTAGATAGCAAAGTCACTCTTGCTAACTGACTTAAAGACACATTCCTAATAGGATTGTATTCCCTGTCCCAAAAACTTCATTAGGGGTGTCTTGGGAATTACTGAACTAGCAGTCTTTGCAATAGTGAGCATTTCCAGCTTTGTAACCCTGGAATGCATGTAAATATTTCCTAAAGACAACACTTCCTAGAAGACCTAGCTAATGGATATGGAGGTTGGTTGCCTTTTTCCGTGACTAGGTAGCTATAAGTGTGTTTGTTTCGGGCAAGGGAGTTTTCCCTTAACGTTAAACAAAAGTCTGTCTGCTGAAACAAGCTGGCTCTCTCATTTCCAAAGCTACTGCAGAGAGGGGTCAGTGCTGCATGTTGTACAGGGAGCTTGAAGGTACCCTTACAGATGGGCTCCTGTTTCAGAGGGTGCAGTCCAAGCTCTAATACCATACTTGAACTGCTGCTGATAACCACCATACATTTCAGCATTTCATACATTCAGTACGTAATGTGTACTCAGCTGGGGGAATGTAGCAGTGTCCCCTTTGTCCTCCACTGCTCTGATATCTGTCCTGCTAGCCGCCAGAGGGCTCCCAAAGCCAGAGAGGCAGACTCAGGGCAATCCAAGGACAGTGGCTGCCTAGAAACAAGTTAGAAACACAACTGGCTTGACCTTGTTGGGTCACCTTACCTTTACCAAAAATATGAGCTTTAAAAGCCTGATATTTGTCCAGCAATGTCAGTGTTGAAACAGCCCCTCTCAAATGCCTTATCTAAAAAGGACAAGGATTTGCAGCCTCTTCAGTGGACAGGCCATTATGCTGGAACAGTATTGACCTTTTTGTATAATACATTTACAGACTTAGTACAACAGGTACTAAATGGACCTGGAAAGGCCCTGAGTGCCCATCATAGTATTCACCTTAAGATCAAATTATTTGGTAGGGGGAAAAATGCAAAATACCCACATTTGAGTCTTTCTTTTTAAAATCTGCCTCCGGAAAAACCTAAGAGGAAAGTAGTTCAACTGAAATTTGTGTGACTTTTGCTTAGCAAAACAAAACAAAAAACCCTACAGCTATCCTCTCTCACATTCCTACTCCCCTTACTTATCTTCAGTCTTTTCCTGGTCTTCTGGTTGCTTCTGTGCCGCCTACAAACATGCCTATGTATCTTCAGCCTCCCTGCCTCCATCCATCCATCCCTTCTAACTAGCATCCCACATCTCTCCTGCCTTCTGTGGCTAAACTCTTTGAGTAGGCCAGGCACAATAGGCTCTTCTCTTCCCACTCTGTTCTTAACTCTACATTCTGGTTTCCAACCTTATCATTCAGTCCATAATGCCCTCTCCAAGGTCATTAATGATCTCTTACGTGCCAAATCAGATGTCCTTTTCTCAGTCCTCATCCTTCTTGACCTCTATGCAGCCTTTGACACTGTCAGTCACCCTCTTTTCTTTACCCTTCTTTCTCTCTAGATTTTCAAAACACTCTTCTGATTCTGTATGCACTCTTTGACTTCTCCTTCTCAGTCACCTTTGCTGGCTCTTCATCCAGGTCATACCCACTCACCATGATTATCTTGATAACTTAGGGGGTCCCTCAAGCTTCTGCCATGGGCCCCCCTTCTCTTCTTCCTCTATACTATTTTACTTGGTGATCTCATCAGCTCCCATGGATTGTTATCATTTCTTTGCTGATTAGTCTCACAACTCTAGCTGCCTAAGCTGGATATATACTAGAGACAATTTAAATTCAACCTGTTCCAAATGGAATTAATTCATTATTTTTCCCCCAACTCCTTCACTCTTCTATACTTCCATATTACTGTTGAACATCATCCTGTCATGCATCCAGGTTCACAGCCTAGGTGTCATCCTTGACTCCTCACTCTCTCATTCCCCTCCTCCATCTAATCTGTTACCAGGGCTTGTTGATTTTATCTTTGTAACATCTCTCACCTATGCTCCCTTCTCTCCTCTGATACTGCCACCACCCTGGTACAGGTCCTCTCCTCCTCACTCCTGGACAGTCACAACAGCCTGATGGTTTGTTTTCTTGCCACAAATCTCTTCCCTTTCCAGTCTGTCATCCACTCAGCTACCAAAGTGATTTTCCTCAAGTGCAAGTCTGACCATGGCCCTACTCAATAAACTCCAGTGGTTCCCTATCACCCCTAGGATCAAATGTAAAATTCTCTGTTTGGCCTTGAAAGCCCTTCATAACCTTCCCTCCTTCCCATCTTTCCAGGCTACTTACTCCTCACAGCTTCTCACCAGTTACTGTGTGATCCCAGGACACCAATCTCCATATTATTCCTAGAACAAGACACTTGGTCTCCCAACTCTGAGCATTTTCCCTGGCTGTCTCCACTGCCTCAAATGCTTTCTCTCTTCCTCTGTCTCCTGGCTTCCCTGGTTTCCTTCAAGTCCCAGCTAAAATCCCACAGTCCACAGAAAGTTTCCCTGAGCCCTTATAATTCTGTTATCTTCACTCTATTGGTTGTTTCCTGTAGACAGTTTGTACAGTTGTTTGCATATTGTCTCCTCTATTCTTTTCTGAGCTTCTCAAGGGCAGAGACTCTCTTTTACCTTTCTTTGTATCCTTCGAACTTAGCCCAGTGCCTGGCATGTGGTAGATGCTTAATGAGTGTTTATTGACCAACTGGCAAAAAAGAATTTCACTTCTCTGAAACAGCTCTTAAATGTCTCTGTGAGTTACTTGTTAGAGATCCCTGAAGATGGTGTTACTAGCCATTGACCTTTTCTGTGGCCCCAGAGAGCTTGGACAGTGGCTAGGAAGGCATAAGTAAAAAAACACCAAGTAGTGGTATGAGTTTCTGCTACAAAGAGGTCTTTGGAGTCAAAGCTGATTTTTGTGAAAACTTAGAGCAGCTTCAGAGATTTGGGAACTCAAAGTCAAGTGACTTAACCAAAGAGACCTCCATCCCTGTGGTCATTGGTAAGGGATTCCCCTGGCTGGGACAAAATGTCACCTAACCCTTGCTATCATTACCATCCTTCCATTTATCCACAAAATCAACCTGGCCAGCACTTTTGAGAAAAATCATTGCATTCCATTGAATAACAGCTGACATTTGCAAAGTGCTTTAAGGTTTGCAAAGCACTTTACTTACGTAGAATGTGTTACACTACCCTCCTGTTTGCTGATGCATGCCTAAGAAGTCTTCTGGTCTCAAATTACCATCCCTTTAAATAAATTTATTGTATTGGTCCAAATATAAGCTGCACCATTAAAACAAGACATTTTTAAGGGGAAAAAATAGACATTGAAAAATAATTGCTTCTACCCCCTTCTCTTTTGTGGAGCTAGCCTCTTTGTCAGGGATGAAAAGCCTGATCTTCGGGGCTCTGAGTACTTTAACACAGACAGGCCACACTCATTTGCCCACTCTCCTCTCCTCCCCTCCGATTCCCAGTTTTGTATGCTGTAAAGCAAGCCCTCTAGGTAGCAAATCTTTGGAGTTTAACTAGAATCTCACTGCTACCCTGGGATTCAACAGCTCCTATCTAATTCATTTCAGGGCAGAATAGTCCTCAAACCTGGGGTCATCTGTCTTATGGGCGGAAAAGAGAGCGTCCAGCTGCACATTTGAGCTCGTCAAAATGCAAACTCTGGTGAAGAGGCTTTCTGAGAATCATCTCCTATTACCTCTCCCTACTGGGTCGTTTCTGGCCCTAGATGTGACAGTGGAAGAAGGAGTTGATACCTTTGCTGTGAGCTGCCTTTTTCTAAGGATTCAGGGATTGGATGGAGTCAGTCACCTCCAGCCTGCTATAGGCTGACCCTGCCTCCTTTACATTGCCACCATAGCAGCAGGGATGGGCCTCACGTGCATCCCCAGCAGAGGAAAGCTACTATTAACGTTCCTGCTCCTTCCTGCTGGGAAACAGGGAGGCCTAAGTAATCAGGTCTTTGGTAAACAAGAGCATGTTCATAGACTGCACATGAGTTCTATACAAAACAGATTTTGAGGGGAAAAGTACAGCCTGTGTTTGGACCAGCTTGTCTTCCATATGACTAATCATACTCATGGACTTCAGGATTAGCCTATTTATTTGGGCTGGGCAGAATATTAAACTGTGTTAATCTTGTTAGTCTACCTTGGTTTCTCGTGTTCATATGATACCTTTCTTTAAGCTTGCTAATCCACAGAAGTTTGGTGGTGACTCTTTCTTGTTCAGTTTCAGGCCGAGGGCATATTGCCTTGCTGACAGCGATGAGGAGTCCTCCAGTGCTGGCTCCTCAGAGGAGGATGATGCTTCAGAAGTGGTTGGTGGAGACAAGCAGCTCACTCCAGGGACTGAAGGGTTTGTAGTTCAGAACATTTTTCTTTCTTCCTTCCCCCATCTTAAATGTTTCAGTGAATTCCCTAGCTGTGAGCTTTGTTGAATTGAGAGCTAAGGGCTTGAATAACCAGTGTATCAGTGCTTAAAATCTGAATACCAAAGCTAAAACGCTTCATCTTCCTGGCTTACCTAACAAAAGAAAGTGCATCATTGTAGATAGAGATCTCCCCTTGAGGTGCAAAAACCCCTCTTATTGAGATACTAGAATGTTCTGTTGAGTGTGTTCTGAAAGGAGAAAAATTAGGCAACATTTCCCCTTGATGCTTTCTCTAGGAAGCTGCTCCTCCTTGTGTTTGATTCATGGAAACTCTTGATTTCCAGTTCTGCAGCAGAAATCCTAGGGTCCCCTCCTTCAGTAGAGGTTGAAGATTTGGGTGAATCTAATAGTATTTTAGGGAGCAACTCTTAAAATTTATAACTTCCTGGGTATTTTCTAGGCAATTATTGTAAATATAACACTTGATCCTTTGAACTGACTAGAGATCCAAGAGCTCACTATAAAGAAACCAAGTGATTCAGTACTTACCTGAAGGAAACTTTACACCCCATTCACATATGAAATCTTATGTAGGAGGTACAGAATTGTTAGGTCAGATGGGCTGATCCTAAAAGTTTTGCTGCCCTTATTTGAAGTGTCTGCTTAGGAGCTCTATTCTTTTAACTTTTGTTTCCCTAGACACGATGTGCTTGTGCATTCTATCTCAAAATTGTAGAGATTTTCTAAAACAAAATATTCTTTTTAGAGCATTTTTTCCATTAGAAAGTGAGACATAAAAACCCAGCTCCCTACCACCCTATGGCTGCTGATATTTTAGTTAAAGCTGTGTAGCATTTTATCCCTGCTTCATTTAGGGCAGGTCTTCTTCACTTTTTCCCCTCTCAACTCCTGTCAGTGCTTCTCAAATTGTGGGTCACAACCCCATATAGTCAAGACCCACAGTTTAAGAAGTACGGACTAGGGACTCATAGGCATCAAGAAGGCACTATTTGATGATGGTTTGAGAACATCAGGCTTTCAACATGGACTAGAAAAGAGGCTTTTTTTTGTCTACTCCAGTGATTTTAGAGACTGACACTAGATGCTGTAGAGAAGGGAAATGCCATTAAAATTATCCCCATAGCATCTGTTCTCAGAGTTGTCAAGTCTGGTTGGGGAGAGAATATATACATGTGATATGCCTTGAAAATAGGTGGTGGTGATTTGGTGAGATTAAAATTAAGGTTAAATCTGTAATCATTGATACCACTTGTTATAACAATGATTTAACAAGAGTGTTACACTATTCTGACTACATTCTAATAAGGTTTTTTAAAAAAAATATTTAACATGAATATTTAATGAAATTATGAGGTTTGCATCTAACTCTTTTTTTTTGGTATTATCAAATCTCATGTTTTTTTTTTACTATGTTCTCACAATAGATGGAACATTTCTTTTTTTTAATATAGACCTGGGATTTCATTGGTGTGGCAAATTCTCTGTAAGGAAACTCCTCCACTCACGCAGATCATAGATCATGCAGCTGGACAACTCATTTGTAACTTATAGAGTCTTCAGAATTGCTTGAGTCATTGGGAGTATCTGCTTCTGGTGACACATCTAGTATAGTCAGATCACACAGCCAGTGTGTATTAGAGGGCAGACGAACCCAGGTCTTCATGGTTCCGAGGCCAACTCTTTCCACTATGCTACAGCCATAGAATATGGACAGTAGAAATAAAGGTTTTTACTCATATTCCACTAGACCTAAATGATTTCTAAAAGAGCAGAGCTTATTAAATTTTTTCTTTTCTAAATTTGAAGGTATGTTGGAGGATACCGGACAAGTAAGATCATGAGGTTTGTGGACAAAATCACCAAATCAAAATATTTCCAAAAAGCAACTGAGACAGAGTTTATTAAAAAGAAGATTGAGGAAGTCTCAAATACTCCACTGCTTCTGACTGTTGAAATACAAGAGTGTAAAGGAACCTTAGCAGTTAACATTCCACCTCCTCCAACTGACCGAATATGGTATGTAGAGTAAGACTGAGCTCTTCCTTTCAGGTTATCTTTACTTTGAGATTAAAGGTCTTGGCATGCTTAGCAGCATAGTCCTGACCCTAGGAAGTCCAAATGTTTTTTCATCAATTTACCATAGTTTAGTTTAGTGGTAGTTAATTAGGTTCTGATTTCACATTCTTTTGCAGAAGAGTAAATCACATTGAATTGATTCTCATACATTAGAAAAATTTCCTTTTCGGTGAGTGAGAGGCCATGGTGGTTGACCTTATGTGCCTCCACTCCAAACAATGCCAGAGTCTTGAACTGTGTTGTGATGGAGGAAAAGAGGATTTTATCCATGGCTACACTAGCCTCAATCCTGTCACATCATTGTCCCTTGCACCAGGGATAGCATCTTCCTAGAACAGTTGGATCAGGAACTGTCAAGAGTTCCAAATACGTACCAGTATGGAAGGGAAGTTTGAATTGGAGGTTCTGGGTACTAAGAGTTGACCTGCAAACTGTGTGAGGTAGAAAATGATCTGACTTTAAAAAATATTATTCTTGCTCTTATTCCTTTGCCATCAAAACCTCCTCAATCAAAGCCATGCTATGGGATGGCAGGATCTAATGAGTGGTTTTTTAAGAATGGAGGAAACATGGCACTAGGGAATAGAGAAAGCTGGAAGAGAAGAGAGTGAAGAGGAAAGATTGTGGATACAGCCTGCTAAAGAAGACAGGAAGGGATAGGATTAAATTGGGGGGCTGGCTCTGGCAGTGAGAAGGGAGTAAAGGAGCAGATAGTGGGGAAGTCAGCCAAATAATGTGAGAAGAGGAGGAGAAGAGGTGAGGGAGGGCTGTAAAATTCTCTGACCCTTCTGGGTTGCAGGTTTTGTTTTGATTTTTTTCTTTCTTTTTTAAATTATGCAAGCGGAACAGTCATGGCAAGGCTTAGACTGACTGCCTAGCAAGGGAGCCCAACTTGATAAAGGCTCTGGGAGTTAGTTGTTATGAAAATGTCCATACCCTTTAACCCAGAAATTGAACTACTGGGCATATACTCCAAGGAAGTAAAAAATGGAGATGATAGTCAAGTAAATATCAGTTAATTGAGCATTTATTAAGCGCCTACTCTGTGCTAGGTATTCAGGATACAAATACAAAGCTGAGGTAATGCCTGACCCCAGGGACCTTGCATTCTACTGGGTTATAACTGGGTCACAAATTAATAAATGCAAACTCTACCCAAAATAAACAGGCCATAGTGGAGGAGAAGGGGACCAACAATTGGGAGAACCTCTTGAAGGAAGCAGGACTTGTGCTGGTCCAGGAGGGGAGGGAGCTTGGGTCCCTAAGAGGCAGGGGAAGAGGGAAAACATTCTGTGGGGTCGGGGAGAAGGCAGCCTGTAAAAAAGGCCTGGAAATAAGAGCTGGAATGTTTCATATGAGGTGCGGAAAGTGGGCCAATTTGGTGGGAGTGTAGAGTGAGTTAGTGGAAGTAATGTATGATCAGACTACAAAGATAAGCTGGAGCCAGATGGTGAAGGGCTTTAAATGTCAAAGAGGAGATTGGAGTTCATTCTGTAGGCAAGCTCCAGGAGCCACTGAAGCTTCTGGCATAGGGGAACAGTATGATCAAATCTGCACATTAGGAATATCATTTTAGCAGCTGTGTGGCAGTGGGGTGAAGGAGCTCAGGGAATCTGAGGCAGGGAGCCCAAGACCACAATACCCATAACAGCATTAGGTGGTAGTCAATAACTGGAAACAAAGTGTGTACCCATCAGTTGGTGAATGGCCAAAAAAAGTATAGTACATGAATGTGATGCAAGACTGTGCAGTAAGGAATGATGGATATGAGAAATTTTTATATATATATATATGAAGATTTACTTGAACTGATGCAGAGTAAAATAAGCAGAACCAAAGGAACAGCATATACAGTGACTACACAATGAAAATATCACTAAGAGGAAATCAGACTAATTGAGAAATCAAATCACGAAACATTTCTTCCCTCCCATCAGAGAAATGGGAAACTACTGAGACACAGAATATTATATACATTGTTAGATATAATTACTGTATTGAATATTTTCACTTGTTTTTTTGTATCACAGGAGAGGTGGGAAATAACTGAAATATCTGTGTTGTATAGATAAAAGATTTTTTTTTAAAGCACTGACCCAGGAGGTCTTTCCAGAGTTGCAAATGCAGCTTTTCAGTGTCAGAGCCAACAAATGCCACCAGGAACCAGTACTGTTAAGTCATTCTAGAACCTATCAATGATCAGACCCCTGTCACTCTGGCTGGCTTTTAAACATCCACCACAGAACTCTCAAGCAGAAACGACAGGCTTGTCCTTATCATGTGCTATTACTGTTCTCTGTAAGTATATTCCAAGGAAATTGGTGGCAAAATTGAGGTGGGAATTCATTCATTCATTCAGCATCATACATAACACTGTGATATTTAAAGGACCACAAGGGAATTAGGAGATGCTTCCTGTACTTCTCTTGTATCTCTGACAGCATTTGAGTCAGTTATTATTTTGATGTCTCTACCCCCCCCCATAAGGTCATATTTTAAGTGGTATTAAAAACACTCTTATTTTTCATGCATAGTGCATATTTTAGTTATAGCCTGCCCTGGAGATCTTCTTTACTTATGAAGAAATTGTATTTCTGTATTTGGATTTTCTTTGAAGGTATGGCTTCCGAAAGCCACCACATGTGGAACTGAAGGCTCGGCCAAAACTTGGTGAGAGAGAAGTGACTATAGTTCATGTAACTGATTGGATAGAGAAGAAACTAGAACAGGAATTTCAGGTACATTTGTTATGAACTTTTCAATTCTTCGCCGTACAAGCAGTAAATGTTAATGACCACTATAGTCAGCATGGAAGTTCCCTAGGTCTCAGGAGCTTTCTGCCAGAATGTGAAAACTTTTTATATTCTCCTTAGCTATTGGAACCACAGTTGGATCCCAGATCGATCCAAATGGGGGTAAAGTTAACTCAGCCTCTTGTTCTGTTGTTTCTGAGTGGTGAAGTATGGGGGGTTAACTCAATCTTTCCCAATTCCACGTGTGAACTAGCCCACAGCTGCTAAGGAGCATTTCAGTCTCCTAAAATGGAAGCGTTTCAGTTATTAAAGGTCTTTGAAGTCACCTAAGCAAACCTCCTATCCATCGTGTGAAACCACTCATGACACTTGGCCACAAACTAAATTAGAGCCATATACTGTAACAGATGGGATAAATGCTCTTTGAATTTGAGGAATTTAAACATTAAGAGACTTGTTGACTTTCTTCTTCCCATTAAATGGTTCTCTGCACTAGAAGCAATATTGGTTCAATTTCATAAACATTTACTAAGCACCTACTGGGAGCAAAGCATTAAGGATGCTAAGATAGACAAAGAAGTCCCTGATCTCAAAACACTTAGCATTTTCTACGAGGGGAATACAACATCACTTGATCCACAAGCAGTGATCAGTTACTGATGTTCATAGAGGAGGAAGAACATGCCTACACCTGGGAGTGGGTGGTTGAGAAAGCAGCTGGGCTGAAGAGTCTAAGACGTAGGTGAGGCAGGTGCCCATTCCAGGCTCGAAGGGTGTAGCCTGTGGGAAACATAGGCATGAAACTTCAAGTGCAGGGGCCAGCCAGGAGTACTGTAGTGTGAAATAAGTCTGGAAAAGCAGTAGAGCCAGGTCAGGAGGAATCTGAATTTTATCCTAGAGATAGTTGGGAGCCCCTGAAGATTTTTATCAGGGAAGGAGTGGCGTGATTATTTTGGCAGTTGTATGGAGGGTAAGTTAGGGAGGACTAGTTAACCAGCATCAGAAGTAGTCCAAACCAAAAACAAAAAGTCATCCAAGTAAGAAACGGTGACCTGACCTCAGATATAGAAGAGACAAGAGGGGAGATTCCAGCATAGCAGTGGGGTAGATTGTGTAAGACTTATCAACTGCTACTATGTAAGAGGATGAGAGAGCAGCAAAGAAAGACTTGAATGTTGTGAACCAGGATGACTAAAACAGAAAGAGGGAAGTTGGGAGGAAGGTTGAGTTTAGGGGAACAGTGTGGAACAAAGCGGAAAGGCTATTGGATTTGGAAACAGGAGTGATTCTCACATCTGCCACTCATTACTCCCTACATAATGTTAGCCAAGTTACTTAATCTCCGTAGGGTTCCATTTCCTCACTGGTAAAATGACAGGTTAGACTATGCATGATCTAAGCTCTACATCTCTGCCCTTCCAGCAGGTCTGCTTTGGTTCTGTTGAGTTCTGTCGAGTCTCTGTAGGTCATCCGGCTAGAGCTAGCTATGCAGCAGGAAGTAGATATAGGAGACAACCTAAAAATAGACATGTAGATGGGAGCATTATCAGTAGAACTTAAATTTGAACTCATGGCAGGAGATGACTTCATAGAAAGAGGGAGATTAAAGAAGGAAGAGAGGAGGGCCCAACATAGAGCCTTGGGACACTCCTGCTCAGAGGGTGGGAATCAAATGATGATCCTGAAAAGCAGTCAGGAAACATCCAGCTATGGGCAGGAAGAGAACCTGTGTTCACAGAAACCGGGGGAGAGAGTCACGTAGTCAAGGATTAAAAAGGACTGGGAAATTTAGCAGTTGAGACATCCATGGTGACTGGGCAGTTTCAGTCAGTGGTAAGGTTGGAAACCAGATTGCAGCGGGTATTGAGAAGTAACAGGGACTGAGGAAGTAGAAACACAATGACTTTCTTCGGGAAGATTGGCTGCAAAAAGAAGAGAAATAGATGTAAATAGATAGAACTTCAACCTTAGAATTGAATTGAAAAGTCTAACATGCCAACTCAGTAATCGAACAATTTTGAGCCTCTACTTTTCTATAAAAGGCTTTTAATATATTGAATCTCAACTTTCATTCTGTTTTGTTACGGTAGAATTCAGCTGAGTAACTGGTAAAGACCCTACGCCTTGGTCAGACATCCAGGCCCGTTACTGGGCTCACCAGATGAAAATTGTTGTTGGGCTGCTTTTTAAAATCATTGCTTCAGAAATGAGAAGTCAGAAGGTGGAGATAAAGTCTGTGACGCGGATCTGATGGAAGTAGGGGGGCGGGGGGGAGGATGACTTATTGGGGAAACAGAAGCAACTTCTTTTCAGACTCCTAATTTCTAAGTCCATAACATGTTTTCTCTTGTGCTTTTTACAGAAAATTTTTGTCATGCCAAACATGGATGATGTTTATATCCCAATAATGCATTCGGCCATGGATCCCCGATCAGCTTCCTGTCTGCTCCAAGATCCACCCGTGGAAGTCGCTGCTGATCAACTGTAACGTGTCAAGACCTGCGGTTTACAGTATTATGAGATCGATTAATCATCACAGTTTTTGGTTCTTTGAGCTGTGTTGTAGTTGTGCCCTTCACTTGTGCCAGAGATTCCCCGCAAAAGCCTGCTTCTGCCATGTCTCTGCCTGCCTGTTTCCATTCCACTGTGAGGCGCCCCTCCCTGGGGCAGAGGATGAAAGAACTGTCCCAGCCCATCCAGAAGTTCTAAGCACACAACAGAAGGAGTCAGAGCTATTGCCTCCCTGGACTACAAAAAATGCCTTGGCAACAAAAGGACACGTAGGAAGCAAGAAAGGGGTGAGCCTGGGGAAGGGAAGATGCCTTCTCTCCTCGACTCTCCAGAGCTGGTCCTCAGGCAGCCTCGGTACAAAGGAACTGTTTGGGTTGTGTGGAACAGTCACAAACCCCACTCTCAGTGGTTCTGATGACGAGTGTTTATCGGGGAGGCACCAAGTGGGGCAAAGGTTGCTCTGACGGGTTTCACTGGCAGTATGGAGATAGGCCTAGCAACTTTTTTTCATATTAAATTGCGCATCTTTGGAAACAAGTAGCCATAAAATATATACACACACTAACACACTCTCAGCCAGGGTGGGGATATTGGGCTTCTGTGAAACAGGCAAAGCCATGAGATCAAACCATACCAAGCCTTTTACCAGTGAGGTACAATCACAGTGCTTTGTAACTTTTCTGAATGTTTTTTGAAACATGAGTACACATGAAAGTGTCTCATTGTGCCCAGTAACCAGAAAGATACAATTTTTCTGCTTGTAGGAAGAGAATCTTGATACCATGGCGGGTGGGATGACCTTTGTACTTTACAGGCTTCCCATCCAGTGTTCACTGTGTTATACCTGGAAGTTTTATATAGGAATTAAAATGCTTACTAAAAGTTCATTGTAAACTGGTTTTAGGAACAGTTTCTTTTTCTAAATAATGGCCAAAAATGGAAAGAAAACTGCTCCTGAATTCTTATCCTGTCGTGAGATTTAAAACCAAACGTTTGCACATTGGAACACTACATAGCCGAGAATGAGCATTTGTGACATCTCCTTAATGTTGCCAAATTTTACTTTGTGTATTCGTTTCAGAAGGTCAATCTTATTTTTTATGTTGTGTTCAAAGCAGCATTTGACCCAAATCAAAATCACCTTGTGTAACTTGGGATAATTTACCATACATACCTAACATGACTAAGCTTATAATGGTGGAGGGTTTAAAAAGGAAAAAATAAAAAAAGTGCACCTTGCCTAAATGTGATTTAAAGAGAGCTTTTAATATATTGAAGAAAATTATATTTGAACACTTATTTTGGTTACTTTTAATTGCATTCTATCTGACTAAACTCCTATTCCTTGACCATTCCAGTTTGTGTCCAGTTCTAATTTCTCATTATGTAGGCTTAGCTGCCTTTCATAAAGTCCGCATGTCTTGTTCACTGGTCTTTATGATTTGATTTTTGTGCAATAACTAAAAATAAAAGGACAAGGTGCATTATTGTGTAGAGATTACACATTGACTGTCTCCTATTGCACTTAATCAGAAATATGTGGAGAATTACAATCACTTGCATTGTCTCACAAAATAAATATCTCATGTCTAATACCTGAGCAGCTCATTGATTTTTCCTTGACCCTGCTTACCTAAGTCAGAGTATAGATTCTAAGACTGCCAGGCCCTGGAACATAACCTGCAAATCCAACTCCGTGTTTGTCACTTTAATTATGTGCTCAGCTGTGTTAAGTGGGAGTTGCTAAGCCACAGCAAAATGTTCGTGGAAAATTATTTACAGTTTTGCCATCGTTGTCTCCCCAGTACCTATCATGGTCTCTAGTATGTATCTCATACCCTAAACATAATCACAGTCAACATTTACATAGCACTTAAAGCTTTGCCCGCCACTTTAAAAATACTCCCTCATTTGAGCCATGAAACATCCACAGGAGGTAGGTGCTATTACTGTCCCCATTTTGCTGATGAGAAAACTAAGGCAGAGGGGAGTGAAGTGACTTGCCCAGGGTTGCACAGCTAGTAACACTGCCTAGGATTCCCATGTACCACTTACCATTTTTCTATAGCATTTAGTTCTATACACTTGTATCCTTTTCAAGTGTATTCCTAATCTGTCTTTTCATGGATTTGACTTTCTGTCTTCCCACAGACACATTTTTTAGGTGTAAGTTATTCAAGTGGGTTACCAACCACTTCAAACCTTTCTAACCCTGAGGACTGAGATAATTCTTGCCTTCCTCAGAGGGTTGTTTGGGACTGTGTGAAAACATTTCTGTAAAAGGCTTTGTACACCTTCATAAAGCATCATATTGATACCAGTTGCTATCATTTAGAAATGTTTTTCATCTTTCCACTTTTAGATGGTAAAGGTACATGAAGAAAAGGATAGTGTCTTATGTAAACTTCGTACTTGAAGTGCCAAATCCAGTGTTCTGCACAAAGTAGATATACAATACACATCTGTTGAATTTTAAGTATAGGTGGTCAGTAAAATTAACATGAAAATGGCTAGTGACTGAAGGTTAACCAAAGGGTACTTCAAAAACAACTTTATTAAGCAGCAAACACATCCAGAGTTCACTGGTTAATCAGCTGCCCTTGTTCTGTTTGTTGCTAATGAAGCTTATGTATGTGGAACATACTTTCACTAAAAAAAATTAGTATAGAAAGCAGTTATTGACAAATTCATGCATGTTATATACAAAATGCAGTATGTTCTTTGGGTTTCACAATCAAAGGTGAGCTTAGTCTAATTCTAATGGGTCAAACTAAATATACATTTAGTGGTCTCTTATGGGTTCCCAGTAATGAATTTCAAAGTAAAGAAAAAGCACTTAACTGAGACTGGAGACCTGACTAGTTGTACAACCATAGACAATGACTGCTCAGAAGGTTTTATCACCAGTAAAGTGAAAGATTTGGAGCAGATAACCTAAGATCCCCATCATCCTTACAGGTCTAGGGTCTCTAAGTTGTCATAATCCAGTGCTCAAGCATAGTCATCTCTTCACGGAAAGGAAAAACCATGGCATATTCTTCTGAGACTCTTGGAGAATCATCATTTCCAATCCCCCGAGTAATGAATCTTTCTACCCCTCAATGGAAATCATTCCAGCATCTCCCCCTCACACTTGGGAATCTTCTCACCTCTTGGCCTCCAACCCCCACGGTACATTTGGACTGTCGTTATATAAGCTTTCTTATTTATTCATCATTTTCAACATTCACATAAGCTTTCTTAATGGATGGTCTCAGGGTTCTGAAAGAGACCTAGGTATTATACTCCCACTGTCACTGAACATGATAGCTAGGACGTGGGTAAAAAGTGTAAGAGCCAACTATACCTGCTTGAAGATCTTCGCAAATATTTTGCTGACATGGAAAGATTTATAAGACTTATCAGGATCATGGAAAACCGATCGATTTACATTTATTAATTGCCTACTTTGTGATAGGCACTCTGCCAAATGCTGGTGATACAGAACAAAATGCAAGATCCCTGTTTTATTAAGGAGCTTGTATTCTATCAGGGGAAATGTATACAGAAGTATAAAATATATGCAAGATAAATACAAGGTAATTTTTGAAGGGAGGCATTAGCAGCTACAGGTTAGGTATCAGGAATGGCCTCATGTGGAGGGTGGTGCCTAACCTGGGCTTTGAAGGACTGAAGGACTCTACTCCAGGAAATACTTCTAAGCTGTACAAAAGATGGAGATGGAAATGTTATAAATGAACAGCAAGAAATGAGCCAGTTAGATTCAGATATAAAGTGTATGATGTCATCAGCCTAGAAATGTGGTCAGATTATGGAAATACTTTTAATGACAAATTAGAGGAGTCTGCATTCTATCCCAGAAAGAGGAGCCACTGAAGCCTCTTGACCAGCACTGACATGGTCAGACCTGATACTGAAACATCACATTGGCAGTAGTAGATTGAGAGGAGAAAAAGACTTGGGGCAAGGTTAATCAGTGGGGCTATTTCAGTAGCCTAAGGAAAAAGTGGTAAGGAACTGAATTAGGTTAATAGACCTGCGAGTGGACAGGAAAGGTTATGGAGGCAGACTTGCCACAAGGATGGCATCTTGTTGGAAATGTACAGTTGATGACATACGATGGGAGCTCATTCCCTGATGCTCACTTTCAACTCGACCCTTGATTCTTTGACCCCTATGGCTCAAAGGTTCTTGACTTCTTTTGTGTGTCATGGGCCCAGCTGGCAGTTTGGGGAAGCCTATGGACTCCTCAGAGAATGTTGTCAGGTGCACAAAAGAAATCAGTTATGTTAAAAGTTACCAAAACCGTTCATAGATCCCTGGTTCAGAATCCCTGCTTTAACTTCTCAAGGAATGAGATGCTTTTCATAACTAATTATTAATCAAACAAAAAACTGAGGGTCAAAATGTAAAATTATTAATTTTGATTACATAAAAGTTTTTGCATAAACAATGCAGTTAGAAAGGAAAGATAATTAGGGGGAAAAGAAAATCTTAACTATTATTGCTAATGGTCTGAAACCTTAAATATAAGGGGATTGATACAAACATAAGAACAAGATCCGTTCCCCCATAGATAAATGGTTAAAGGACATAAGCATGCAGTTTTTGAAGGGAAAAAGACAAACTCTCCACAACCCCAAAAAAATGGCCCCAAATAATTTTTAAAAATGAGAATTGGAGGGCAGGGGTAGGAACTGTGCTCCAAAGGTCCCTAAACTGACCTTTTGATACCATGATACCACGGACTAGGTGAATATCCCAGAGACGAAAGAAGGAAAGGACTCCTGTGGACAAAAATACTTCTAAGCAAGCACTTCTTTTGTGTTAGCAAAGAACTGGAAACAAGCGATGCCTGTATGAGAATGGCTGAACAAATCAGGGCATATGAATGTCACATTTTATTGCTGGAAAAAATGACAAAAGGAATGGACTTGGAATTTGTGGGAAGGTGTATAAACTGAGCAGAATCAGAGTAAGTTAACACAACTAAGCTCCTGTGGAGAAAAATGAAAAACTTAACTATGGGTAACACAATAACCATGATTTAGAGTTATACCTTTCACCTCTTGACAGGAAAGTGAGTGACTAGAAGTATGGAACATGACCTGCACTTTCAGACAAACTCATCGTGTGGATTTGTTTGGGTCATGGGGAGTGAGTGGGAAGAGAGGGACAGTGACTACAATGCCAAAGTGCATCAAGGAAACATTTCTTTAAAACCCATGTTTTAGTTTCTTTTGTTCTTCCTGCCATATAAATATACTTGTTTGTGCAGTGCATTTAATATTTCAGTATATTTACCTAATGTTTAAATTAGGGCAGCTAGGTGGTGCAGTGGATAGCACACAGTTATTTCTTTTCCAGAGTTCAAATGTGACCTTAGTCAAGTTCATTTTGTTTCCCTCAGTTTCATCTGTAAAATGAGCTGGAGAAGAAAATGGCAAACCATTCCAATATCTCTGCCAAGAAAACTCCAAATAGGGTCATAAAAGTTGGACATAACTGAAAGGACTGAACAACAAATATTTAAATTAGAATTAAAAAAAAAAACAGTTCCTTTCAAGGTACAATTGCCAAAAATAAAAAGTCCCCCAAGGAGGTCACATTCTAATGGGAGTCACATATACCAAACTATTCACACTAACAGCTGAGGGAATTGGGAAAAACTTCTCTTAGGTGATATTTGAGTGTTCAACCCAGAGGGAGGGCTTTGCAAGAATGAGCGACAGCCAATGCAAAAACACATTCGTAGTCTCAAGATTTAGGGTTAGAGAAGACCCAAGATGATTAAATCCACCCTCCCCTCCAGTTCCACTTTCCAGATGAGGAAAACACTGGTTAAGGGTGGGATTTGAACCCAGTCTTCATGATGCAATTTTTCCAGGAGTAAGTCCAGGGAGGGCCGTGCCCACCAGCATGCAATACCAGAGATTCCAATTTATCCTGTATATATTCTATTTATACACAGGGATTTGCATGTCACGTCCTCCACTGGACTGAGTTCCTCTAGAGCAGGATTCTTTTTGCCTTTTGTATTCCCACCAAGTAGGTACTATGTGCTTATTAAATGAAAGGCCATACTGACTTAAGTGCCACTTTATATTTGATTCTAGAAGAGGAAGATATTGGGATGGGGGTGGGGAATAGTTGAGTTGTATTAGACATGAAGAATTTGAGTTACCCTGGCCCAGTGTGGGTTCTAACCATTCAAAGGTCCTGTGAGTTATTCCCACGTGATTGGGGTCTACAGCTCAGGTCTGCGTCTGGAAATCAACTGCACACATAATTAAACCCATGGGAATCAATATCAAGAGAATGTAGGGCAGAAGTACTTGGAGGTCAATATTCAGTGGTCCTAACACTAAGAACAGGAGACTTGAATGGTTCAAAAGCGCAGAAACTGCAGTCACAAGTGATTCTCTTATCTACAATCTAGGCCTCTTCTGGGAGAGAGATTTCAAATGCTTTTTGCTCCTCCCTCAAGTTTCCACGATTCCAAAATGTCAATTGCTCTAAAGCATTAAGCCGTTCTCATCTGAGGATGAGAGCCCGAGGTTTTCTCCTCCATTTGAAAGTAAGCTTGAGGGCAGGGACATTTAGTTTCGCCAGACTCCAGGCATTTTTACCACATTAATACACACCTGGCTTTTTCTAGACCCTCATCTCTACCTGACTTCCTACTCCCAGCAATAATCCCACAAGACTCACTCCATCTCAGTTAAAATCAACCTAGCCAAGCAAGTTTCTGGAAGGTTACAGGTAAACAAGGTGATAAAGGGGTACAGAGTGAAAAAAAAAGTGAAGTCAAGCTAAGATTGCCAGCAAGGGGTAAAATAAGCCAAGCCTTGAAATGATTACAAAAGTAGCAGTTAGGAGATTAACACACCCCAGAAGTGGGTGACTGTTACTGCCCGCAGCAAATCAACCTGGGGGCGTGTACAAGTGGGTAAAATTCATAAAAGTGGTATAACATATGGAAAAGTACTACCAAGAGCTTTAAAAAAACAAGTTTGAGTGTCAACCTACGCCAGAGCTGGGAATATTTAAAAGGTGAGGGGGACAGGGTGAGATGTACTGGAGTGCCTTGCCTCCAACACCTAACATTTTTGCCATCGACCAAAATGTTTTCTCTAAGACTACTCCTAATGCTCTCATGAGAGAGTAAGTCCCCAAATTAAAAATATAACTCTTAGAATTAGCATTTTAACTGCCCGCTCCCGCTTCCCTAGCCAAAAAAAATTAGTGCCATTTTATCTAAAATGCTTCCCCCCAAGACTTTTAAAGGAACTCCCCCTTTAACGCGGCAGGTTTGTCCCGAACTGCAGAGTATTCCAATAGGTTTCTCTTTCCTAAAGTTTCTCAAGACACCCCCATACCCCAATTCCAAACACTTATGAAGCATCTACGGGTCAGGCCCTGGGGATACAAAAGGAAGCAAAAGAATGTTCCTTTCCCCCCAAATCCTACGGTGCAAGTCTCCCCGTGTAGCCTGCAAGCTTCCTGAAGGCAGGAGTTGTTTCACTCTTCCCACTCTAACCGACCCCACCACTAAGCAGTCCTCCTTTCTCTCTGGGTGCACCTCCGCCCCTCAGTTTCGGGGTGCACCGCCGGGGAACGCTATCCCGACCCCCGCCGGTGCACCTCCGCCCCTCAGTTTCGGGGTGCACCGCCGGGGAACGCTTTCCCGACCCCCGCCACGCAGCCTGGCGAGGGCTCCGCAGACACGCTTTCCCGCGGGTAGCCACGTGCGCCCTGCCGTGCACAGGAGCACGTTTCACGGCCTCTACCCACGAGCCCTCAGAGCAGGGGCTGGGGCCGGACTCCGGGGGCTCAGTAACCCTCCCGTCCAAGGGGGGTGACGCGTGTCGCTTGTCCTTAAAAGAACCGCTCAAATTTGGGCCAAGCGGAACCAGTTATAAACAAGCGGGGCTGCTCTGGCACAGCTGCTTGGCCCGGGATGCCACAGCACAGGCGTTCCCCGGGTTCAAAGCCAAGTGCGACCCACGGCGGCCAGACAGACACGCGACACGAGGCGGAATGGTGGGAGCCTTTTTTTATTGGCAGTTTTTACACGAGGGGGAGGGGCGGCGGAGGTCGTGGGGGCGCGCCTGCGCAGAACGGCTCCGCTTGGAAGTCCGGACACGCTGGGACCTGCGGGGACAAGGGCAGAGTCAGTGAAGTGGTCCCCGGGGTGGGAGGATCCCGGCCCAGACCACCCGGAGGGGCCTCGGCTCAGATTCCGATTCACTTCACGGAAGTCAGTAGTCTAACACGCTTTCCTAGTTGTCATCACGGCCGCCAGCTTCCTCCTCTCCCACCTCCCTGCCAACGCTGAGGTACGACTTACCCCAGGACACCCGCCGAATCGAAAGGACCTTGGGCCCGAACTGACCGTGAGTTAAAACCGAAGGCGGGAGCGGAAGGGGGCGGGCTTCACCGAAGGCAACCAATAGTAGACTAGAATCTAACCATGTGATTCTAGAGTCGTCTTCCGATTGGCCGTTCTCGCACAGGCGTCTAAGACGTCCATAGGACAGGTCTCTATCAACCATAGAGACGTGAAAGAGACCCGGAGAGGGCGAGAGAGGCGCTCCTGCTTTCTACAACGTTTGGCTCCCCCTTCAGGAAGTTAAGTTGTACTTCACCTTCGAGTGCTCTAAACTTCAGCCAAACTTCATCCCCTGGATGTGCTAGTAAATGTTTAACCTTTCGGGGGGGGGGAAAAATATGTATGCAGACGTAGAACACCTTTAAGGGTCATTCGCATTATTAGCAATTTCTTAAATCTGAACATCCACAAAACCACGGATCAAGCCCTGATTTGTAGCGTGTGCCCATTTCCAAGGTGTCAATGCTCACACACAAATTTAACAACGGGCTCCAGTTGTGACCTGCTCCAGTACACTTCTGGCCAGTTCCTCACCCCATGCCTTTGCAGAGGCTGTACTACTCCCTCCTGGCATTCACCTATCGCACTCTTGTTGGCTTTCTTTTTTGCTTTATTTTCTAACAGCTAGCATTTCTAGGGCACATTTTAAGCTTTATAAATTTCTTTACAAATATTATCTCATTTTATCCCAGCAATTCTGGGAAGTAGGTGTTCTTGTTATTTCCATTTTACATATAAGGAAACTGAGGCTGAGAGTAAGTGATTTGCCCAGTATCATACAGCTAGAAAGTGATAGAATGGAGTTGGACTCAGGTCTTCCTGATTTCAGGTTGACCACTGTGTTTAATGCAGCTCCTAGCGGGACTGAGCCATCCATCCCCAGTCGTCTCTATCTATATCTGGCCACTGGACCCAGAGGGCTCTGGAGGAGAAAGTGAGGCTGGTGACTTTGCACAGCCCTCCCTCCCTCAAATCCAGTTCAACTACAAGTCAGGTCATCATCTCCCTGATGTCTTCTCTTGGAGAAGGAAGGACAAGCCACAATAGTGGCAGTAGAAGTAACAACGATAATAGCATTTATATAGTTGAAGTTTACAAAGTGCTTTCTATAAGCTATCTTATTCTATCCTTAACCTTCTGAGGCAAGTACAGTTATTTACCCCATGTTACAGAGTAAAGTAAGGCTAAGAGGTTAAGTCTCATAGCCAGTATCTGAGGTTGTATTTGAACTGAGGTCTTCCTGACTCCAGGACCATTATTCTACCACTGAGTCATGAGACTGCCTATTAAGTTCCCTCCCACTCCCCATTTGTGGAAGCAATTGTGGTTAAGGGACTTGTGAAGGGTTACACAGGTAGTAAGTATCTGAGGCAGGATTTGAACTCAGATCCTCCTGACACCACAGTTAGTGCTCTACTATACCACTTCACTGTCCTTATTAAGTTCCATAATCACTTTAAAAGTTCTTTTCATCCAGGTCTAGCATTTACCAGCTGTGGAACCCTTCTCTGATCCTGTTTCTTTGTAAGTATGATAAAAAAGAATAATTACTTTTACTACATATTTCATAGTGCCTGGTACGTCACAAGGACTAAATAAGTTTCTTTGTTGACTGGGGCAAAGTGCTACATAACTGTGAAGAATTATTAATTAGAGAACAAGAACACACAGAACATAATGAAGGGCTGCTTCCTTCTTTTGAGTCATCTATAAAATGAGTATGATACTGGCCCTATCTCAGAGGGTTGTTGTGAGGAAAGTACTTAAGAGGTAGCTAGATGGTATAATGCATAGAAGGCTGAGTCTGACATCAGGGAGATCTGAGTTCAAATGTGACCAGAGCAATTGATGTTTCTGTCTTCGTCAGTTTCATCATCTATAAAATGGACACAATAATAGCACCTCCTTTCCAGGGTTGTTGTCATAATCAAATGGGAAAATATTTGTGAAATGCTTGGCAAACCTTAAAGTTCTGTATAAATACTAGTTATGATTTTGGTTACTGGTGTGTTGCAGTTCGAATAGAATAGGATCAGCATCAGGTGCTTTGCCACATGAAAGGAGCCTAATGGCCCTCAAAACCTCTTCATTCTGTTCCAGCTGAGATTTACAAGGTTAGGGGGACCACTGTTCATACAAAAGCTGACTGAAATTTTCCAGGTTATATGGCAAGAGGAGGTTATCCCCCAGGGGTTCAAGGATGCCTCCATTGTCCATCTCTATAAAGGTAAAGGAAATAAATTGTCCTGGGGATCTCTCTCTTAGTCATTGCTGGCAAAATTCTTGCTAGAGTCCTCCTTAACAGACTGATCCTTCACCTGGAAGATGGGCATATACCTCAGAGCCAGTGTGGCTTCAGAAAGGGCCAAGGAACAGGGGATATGGTGTTTGCTGTCTGACAACTCCAGGAGAAATGCCTGGAGCAGAACAGAGGTCTGTATACAATGTTTGTAGATCTGACCAAGGCTTTTGACACTGTTAGTCGTGAGGGCTTATGGAAAATCATGTCAAAATTTGGTTGCCCAGAGAAGTTCATCAGTATTGTACATCAATTTCACAATGGCATGTTTGCCTGGGTTCTGGATATGCTCTTGTGCCTTCCCAGTCACCAATGTAGTAAAACAGGGCTGTGTGCTTGCTCCCATGCTTTTTAGCATCATGTTTTCAGGCAGGTTGTCAAATGCTTTCAATGAGGATGAACATGGCATCAAGGTCAACTACTGTACTGATGGTAAGTTCTTTAGTTTGAAAAGGCTACAAGCCAAGACCAAAGTGGAGGGAATGTTGGTGCATGATTTTCTGTTTGCAGATGATTGTGCCCTCAATGCAGCCTCTGAAGCTGAGCTGCAACAAAGTATGGATCAATTCTCTGCTGCCTGTGCTAATTTTGACCTAATAATTAACACCAAGAAAACACAGGTGCTCCATCAGCCCCCACCACACCATTCATATGTGGAACCATCAGTTACAATAAATGGAGAAGTTTTGAATGCTGTGGATAAGTTCATTTACCTTGGTAATATACTTTCCAAGGATGTACACATTGACAACGAGGTTGATGCACACATTGTCAGAGCTAGCTCAGTGTTTGGGAGGTTCTGAAAAAGTTTGGGAGAGAAGAGGTATTAGACTGACTACCAAACTGAAGGTCTACAAAGCCATCAAGCTGACCTCATTGTTGTATGCCTGTGGAACATGGATAATCTACCAGCGCCATGCCAGGAAACTGAATCACTTCCATTTGAACTGTCTTAGGAAGATTCTGAGGATCACCTGGCAGGATAAGGTATCAAGCACTGAAGTCCTTGCTTGAGCTGAACTGCCAGGTATTCAAATTTCACTTTATCAAGGTGATGTCATTTTGGTCCTCTCCAAGAATGAAGGACAACAGCCAACCATTGTGTTGCAGTCTAGAGGTACTAAGAACCCTACAATTCAAGGGCAAAAGACACAAGTCTTCCTGGAAAGAATTTGACTCAAGACTTCTTTCAGTCAGAGACAGAATTAGGGTGGGCAAGATTTTAAGAATCTGGGCATTTATGCAAGCAGGCCAGATTTTTAGAATCTGAGCAATTTTATGGGGGAGCTATGGGCCTTTTATACAGAAAGACTAGGGGAAGTTCTGGATATGATGTAGGAGGGGCCAATAGCCTAGGGTGATCCAAAAGTAACCAAGAAGGGATCTAGATGGGATTAAGGGAGGGAAATAGCCTGAGATAACCGGGAGATAACAGATAGTGAAGGTTGGGCTGAGTTAGAGGTAACCAAGAATGAAGGGTTTTGGCTGGGGCCACAATGAAAGGACTATTGAGGGGACCATTGGATGGGTGAATGCCAGAGATCTGGGTTCAGGGGCTGGGTTATATGGGAAAGTTTCAGGGGCTTTTAGGGGTCCAGGTCCCATCCCCATCAGTTGTTGTTATAACTTTGCTATACATCTTATGGTGCTATATAAATGCTAGCTGATAGAAAATGAAATGAAAAAGAAAGTGTGTGTTCTCATTAAATTAAATAGATAAAACATGAGCTCTCATTAGTTGGGTTCCACTTCAAGCACATTCCCCTCTGGTCAAGGCGTGGCATCATCATCGCGCAGAACTGTTCTCCCTTCAAAATCTCTTAACTGTGAAAGCCCCATCTCTGATTACAACCTCTTCTCTTTATACATTTCTCACTCTCGTCCTTGCTAAGCTTAATGATGATGGTGACAATAAAATTAACTTAATAATGATATATAATAATATACTCTTAAGAATAACTAATTTTTATAAAGTATTGCCACGTTTGTCTAATTAATTTTAAATGGCTACCTGATTCCTGGCACTTTGTCTGGTTAGAGATGGGCTCAGTAAAATCCTGTTAACATTTGCAAACCAAACCAAACCCATCTGTGATGTTATATAGAGGAAGCTGAATAAGTGGTGACAGAGTAGTCAGAGGAGAATGCTAATGTTTACCATGTAGTGTGGGCCTTACATGGAATTGTTTACATACTATTTATTGCATGGTTTGAGATTGATTTTGTTTAATTATTTTCTTATTCATGTTCTTTCACTCTTGTTTTAGTACCATGCATCATGTACACTCGATACATTTGTCTGTTAACTGTACATAATTGTGGTTGTGTGTGTGTGTGTGTGTGTGTGTGTGTGTGTGTGTGTGTGTGTGTGTGTGTATGGTGGTATTTAAGTATGTCTTGCCAATCTAAAGACTCACTGATGTTCTTGCTCCTGGGTTGCTGTTGTGCATATTTGCTTGCTCTATGGATACACATGAATTTCTATGATGGGTGCATGTAATATGCCCTGCATGTCATTTAGATTGGTAACCGCTGAAGCCTTCTATCAAACAATACTTTGCACTATGTGGCTGTTGTTGTTCAGTCATTTTGACTTAGGGAGTGTTCTTAGCAAAGATAATGTAGTGGTTTGCCATTTCCTTCTGTTTCACAAGTAACACTCAGATAACACCTTCTACACCAGGTGTCAGACAGGAGACACAGGAGAGCTTCTAGCACAAGCAGGTATTCTAGCCCAAGTTCATTCTTGATCCAGGCAGAGAGGAAGACAGGATCAGAGACACAGTGAAGGGTTAAATAAGCTCTTAGTTTGTTCTACTCAAGAGGGATACTGATAATGGGAGCACCAACTCCCGATAGCTTCCCTAATCACTCTTCTTGCAGCAAGAGTGTAGTAGGAGCTGCAATTCCTGCAGGTCCTCTAAGCCTCAATGGGGGCTGGTTGAGCCAAGCACACATAGACAAATCCCCCAAGCCTTGATGGGAGCCGATCAAGGCATGCACAGTGTTACACTGTCATATTCCCCTAAGGGTTCTCCCTAGGCTTCAGAGGTGGCCGATTGAGGCAGGTATATGCATTCCTCTATGCATTACTCACATCCCAAATTCCCACTTGCTAGTGCCTACTTGCTTTACAAGGCAACAGACAAAGAAGTCATTTTGCTGACATTAACCTCACAGGTTAACTTTAGCAGTATCATCATTCGGTGCAAGCATAGTAAATATCACATTATGCCAACCCTATATCTCATTGTGCAAGTACAGTAGGACTGTCTACTGTTTCTGTGACTCTAGGACTGTCTAGTCACTTCTGTGACTGTCTAGGATCCTTGGAGCTATTCTGGGAGTTATTATCTAACACCTGGGAACTAGAGATTGTTATGGCCATGGATCCTGAGAACTAAGCTCTAAGAAAGAATAACAAAATCCTTCTTACTTACACCTTCTCCAGCTTATTTTACAGACAAGAAACTACCTGGATTAAGTGACTTGTCCAAGGTCACAGTTAGTAAGTATCTGAGGCCAGATTTGAACTCAGCAAGATGAGTCTTCCTGATTGCAAACCCAGTGCCCTATCTACTATGCCACCTAATGCTTCCCCTACTTTACACTGTGCTATCTCTATTAAACATAATGTTTATGTATATTTGTTATGAATGGCACTCTGACATAGGATGTCTCTTGGATGCAGGATTACTCATTCTTATTCTGTTAAGATCTAATGTTTATTTTTGTACTATAATGTACAATGACAGATGTCAGCTGGAACAAGAATGACTATAGAGACTACGAAATTTCTGACCTTAGGAAAGGATGTCACAGCACATTGGAGAAGATGTCACGAATGGACAGAAACTTCCAGTGGCCCCCAACTCCTGTCCCTGGAGAGTTGTTGGAAACCTCTGACCATTAACCAACCTAGACCTTACCCTTTCAGGAAGAGAAGAAAAAACCTTAAAAAGGAGCAAAATCTATGAGGATAAGCTGGAACAAGCAGGGGAGACAGGAAGAACCAGAGCCACTAGGTGGCCCAGGGGCTAGAATGCTAGGCCTGGAATCAAAAAGACCTGAATTCAAATCCAGCCTGAGACACTTCCTAGCTTTGTGACCTTGGGCAAGTCACTTAGCCTCTGTCTACCTTAGTTTCCTCAGCTGCAAAATGAGGATCATAACAGTACCTACTCCCCAGGGTAGTTGCAAAGATCAAATGAGATAATATTTGTAAAGTGCTTGGCACGTAAAACATTTAATAAAATGCCTGTTTCCTTCCACTGGAACCAGTGGAGATGAAGACAAAGATCCCAACAAGACCACTGTCTTTCTGATTGCTAATGCCACCATGTACAGTAACATGAGAAAATGAGACAACGACCATGGCCATGTAATGCTGGAGTCACATGGAGCAGGTACAGGCTGACTAAAGCCTTTCCTTCTGCTGGGAAGAGAATGAACGGGCCTTCATTTTGCCATCCTTTGTTTCATTCCTTTTCTTGCTTCCCTAAGAGCAAGGAGCACCTATTCCCAATCTTTGTCCCTAAAGAATTTTATTTGCTTCCTGTTGACAATTTTTTAAAAATCGATTTCTCTTTATTATAAAGTAGTTAACTATTTCGTTGTTGATCTGTGTGTTCTTATGCAAAGGGTGGTGGAAGGAGAGGACATTAATAGTTGAATATAGGGGAAGTAGAGGGGAGAAAAAGGGAGAGAGAGAGAGGGAGGGAGGGAAGGAGGGCAGGAGGGAGGGAGGGAGGGAGAGGGAGGGAGAGAAGAAAACCTGAGCTCAAATCCACCCTTAGATACTTACTAGCCGTGTGATGCTGGGCAAGTCACTTAACCCTGTTTGCCTTAGTTTCCTCATCTGTAAGATGAACCGGAGAAGGAAATGGCAGGCCACTCCAGTAAGTTTGCCAAGAACTGCAACAACAAAGAACCTTTGGGACCTTTCAGTGTAACTCATATTTTTTTAACTTCTCACAGCAAAAAAGAAAGACATGAATTGGTTTCTGTCCATGTGAAAAAGGCAGGCTTTGTAGAAGGGAAGGTGACAAGTGACATGGGAGCTAGTATTGCTGAGGCAGCCGCGTTGGGCACTTTTTTCCCATGGTCTACAGCTGATTAGAGAGAATTATTCCTCGAGCTGGGAAAGAGTGCTACCTGGGGATGGGAGACAAAAAGGGAAAGTACCTAATCATTCCCACCCCACTTAACCCACCCCCAGCACAGTAAGTAGCACAAGCATTGCCCATACATATACCAACTACACAAAAATATGGAAGTTTCCAGAAAATGGCAGGGAGAGCATGTTGGTCAAAAATAAGGGACATACCCAGTGTCCAGAGCAGAGTCACACTATCACAAGTAAGTTTTATGGATTTTATGGATTCCCAGAGGCTCTGTCTTTTTTGACCTTGACTCAGTTTTCATCCTTTGCCTCTACAGTCTTTCACCCTGTTGACTGCCCTTCCTTCTCAAAACGATCTCTCTTTTCTCTGGATTTTTCATGACCTTCCAACTAATTACTTCTTAGTATCCATTACCACATCTCTAGACACATTATGTCCATTAACTGTGGATGTGTACCTCAGAGCTCTGTCCTGGGCCATCTTCTCTTTCTACACTCTCATTTGGTGATCTCATCAGCTTGGGTTCAAGAGCTTCCTAATATGTCTCCCTGCCTCCACGTTTCTTTCTTCTTCAATCCATAATCTACATAAATACCAGTGTGATATTTCTAAAGCACAGGTCTAAAAATGTTATTCCCTCTTCAATAAAACTCAGGAGTTCTCTATTATCTCTAGGATGAAATATGATCTCCTCTGTTTGACTTTTAAAGACCTTCACATTTAATTCAAAATTACCTTTCTAGTATATGTGTGAATATGTTATAAGCATGTATGTACACACATATATGTTACATATATACACGTGTATACAGGCATTGTTATATATACATTGTATAATATTTATGCTTGCATGCTATATATGTAGTATGCATGTACGTATATTATGATATATCTGCCTACATGTGCCATGTATGCACACACGTGTGTGTCCATATATATTCCTCTGGATTCTATGGTTTATTCAAACTGGCTTACTTGCCATCCATCATACAGGACATTCATTCTTCCAACCTTCTCCCTTTTGGACCCCTTTGGCAGACTGGTGAACCCTAAGTAATATTTTTAAATGCATAAAATAAATACATAAAGTTACAAAGGAAACCAATTATATTAAAATTTGGTTATCAAATATATAAAAAAAAATTTTTACAGATTCCCAGAAATCTATGGACTCCCTGGTCAAGGAATCCTAGATTAAGAACCATTAAGATGGTGAGTTACTCCAGATGGTCTTGTTTGCAGATAATATTTTGTTGATTGGACCAATTCCCAGGATATCCATACATGGAAATTTTTCTAATAAAGAGAAAGGGAGAGAAAGACTGAAAACATAGAGAATATGAGATGAGATAAGCCAGGCCACACCTATCCTTTGCTCAACCCTGAGAAGGAGGGAGAACCGGAATAAAGGATGGGAACAAAGCCAAGAGACTCCCAGGTGCTGTGTTTCTTCTTTGTTTTTCAGTTGCATCCTCAAATCACTGATCTGTTTTTTCTCTCTTTTGCCATTCTATTTTTTATTTTGAACTTAATTCCCTCAAAAAACCCCCCACAAGCATTTCCATTTACACAGCAGAACACAAAAGAATTGTCTGTGAAACTATGAATGTCTACTTCATCTTACTTGTTTATATGTCCATGTGTGTATACACACACATATGCATGTATGTGTGTATTATATGTAAAAATATCTCTGGAATTTTCTAGCTAGATCTAGATATTAATACCAAAAACTGTCCTTTTTATCTGTGCTTCCTTTGGACATACTTTCAGTTCTCTTCAAGGCATTAAAAAAATATTTAAATGGCCCTCTTTTGTTTTTCATCAAGGTTGCTAACCCCTCCTCTACTTCTTTCTCAATTAGAAAATCAAACAGAAAGAAAAAGAAAAACCCTGGTAGAAATAAACAAAATCAAGCAAAACAAATTCATATATTGACCAGGTCCAAAAATGTGTATCTCTTTCCTATCTCTGTCAGATGGCAGATAACATGTTATAGGTCCTCTGGAGTTTAAATTGACCAGAATTCTTAAGTCTTTCAAAGCTGGGTTTCTGTTATTGTTTTTTAACAATGTTGTACATTAGAGTAAGCTGGGTAGTGCAATGGATAGAGCACCGGGCTTGGAGTCTAGAAGACACAAATTCAAATCCAGCCTCCGAGTTACTAGCTGGATGACCCTAGACAAACCACAATCTCAATCTGCCTCCGTTTCCTCAAGGATAAAATGGAAATAATAATAGATCCCACCTCACAGGGTTGTGGTAAAATCAAACAAGGTAATATTTGTAAAAACCCTAAGCCCTTAGTGCCTAGCCCAGAGAAGGGACTTAATGAATGTAGTTGCCTTCTCTTCTCTCCCTCTCCCCCTTTTCCTTGTATAAAATGCTGTTCTGGTTCTGCTTACTTCACTACCATCAGTCAATGCTATCCAGAATCCCCTGAAATTGTCTCTTTTGTCATTTCTTAGAGAGCAATAATATTCCATTACATTCATGTGCCACAATTTATTTAGTTATTTTTCCACTGACAGGCATCCCCTTAGATGCTCATTCTTTTCTTTTTTCTTTACTCTTACCATCTAGTCTTCCTTTTAGCATCAGGAAGTTTATTTACAGCTCTTCCTACTCCAATATTTTCCTCCCTCTGGATTTGCAATAATTTGGGGGGCATTCTTAGTGTTAGGGGCCCAGCCCATGAGCAAAACATTTCCAGTGTTGCTTCGCAAATGGAAGAAGTTAGGGAAGTGAAATTTTTCATTCAACTTCTTGATTGTTTTTCAGTCTGTTAGGAATTTCAGGTTTTTGTTGAGTGAGTATGGAGGAATTAGGTAGTCTGCCTCCATTCAGGCAGCCACGCTGGCAGAAAGTCTTCCCCATTTTGTTTATCAAATGTTTAAAGATATAAAGTTTCCCTGAAGGCCTGCTTTGGCTGCATCCCAAAAGTTGATACATCATTTCATTGTGGGCATTTTCCTTAATGAAATTATCCATTGTTTCCATATGTTTTTTAGGATGACATTATTTAATATATATTTGTTTGCATCTTTTCTTCAGAATCTTTTTTTGATTTTAACATTTAAGTGAATTGTGTTCCTAATGATTTGTATGATATGACTTCTCTTCCGCCTTTGTTCACAGGTTTTTGGGGTTATCTCCTGTAAGGTGAAATGCAGTAGGCATGAATTTTGCATGGGTGAAACAGGCTCAAAAAACTAATGGACTGACTCTTCATGACCCCATTTGGGGTTTTCTTGAGTTTTTTTCCTTGGAGTGATGGGCCATTTCCTTCTCCAGCTTATTTTACAGATGAGGAAACTGAGGCAAACAGGGTTAAGTGACTTGCACAGGGTCCCACAGCTAGAAGATGTCTGAGGGCAGATGCAGAGTCTGGAAGATGGGTCTTCTGGACTCCAGGCCCAGCAGTCGATCTGTTGCACCACCTAGTTGCCCTATAAAGTGATTTTTCTAAAGCATGAGGACCACATCAACTCCTTGCTCAGTGAGCTCCAGCAGATCCCTACTACCTTCCTAAAACGAAATATAAACTTCTCTGTTATGCTCTTAAAAGATAAACTGGCCTCATCTTACTTTTCCAGTCTTCTCACACTTCACTCCCCTCCACACATTCTATGGTCCAGCTACACTGGCCTCAAACAGGACACTTTAGCCCCTGCCTCCATGCCTTTGTACTAATCTCTGTACCTAAGTGCTTGCTCTTCCTCTTCGTTTCCACCGCTTGGTTTCTTTCTCTGGCTTCCTTTAAGCCTCTACCCAAGTCCTACTTTCTGCAGAAAGCTTTACAGGGCACCTTGTAGTTTCTAATACTTTTCCCTTTGAGATTATCTTCCATCTATCTCATATTTATTTTGTATTATCTTGGTTTTTACATGTTGTCTACCCCTTTAGAATACAGACTTCTTGAGGGCAGGGACAATTTCTGCCTTTCTTTAGATCCCCGACGCTTAGCAGAGCACACACCATGGTTGTTGTTGTTCAGTTGTTTCAGTCATGTCCTACTCTTCATGACCACATTTAGAGTTTTCTTGGCAAAAATACTGAAGTGGTTTGCCGTTGCCTTCTCCAGTTCATTTTATGAGTGAGGAAACTGAGGCAAGCAGGATTAAGCAACTTGCCCACGGTCACACAGCTAATAAGTGTCTGAGGTCACATTTGAACTCAGGTCTTCTTGACTCTAGGCTCTCCATCCACTGTTAGCTGCTCTACATGGCAGAGAGTAAACTCTTATTGCCTCACTCTCCAGTTTTGTGAGAATGTCTTCCTTTTCTGTACCTTTTCAAAATCAAGTTAGCTTATGGTAGAATCTCATCTTAGTATTGCTGTCAGGGAACAAAGCAGTGTAGGCTCCTGTGTTATAATGAGAAAGATCTGCTATAAAAATACAAGGGGGCAGTGAAGTATATTTACAATAGAATTCTACTGAATTTTCAATTCCAGTCATTTTAGAACAGAAATACCAATTCACATATAAATAAAATGGTTCGTGTTTTTACAGTTTCATTTCCTTTAAACACTAGAAGGAAAAGAGTTATGCTTTTTAAAAAATGTCCTAAGTTGTATTGATGTCTCTTGTTTTTATGTAACAGTAATTTCCATATTTATCTCTCTTTCTGTCTAGTCTTCTATACCCCTAGTAAGCCTTCTATTATAGGGAGCTGCTGACACACTGGAGAGACTCCTGGAGTCAGGAGATCCTGGGTTAAAATGTGAACTCAGACACTAAGCTACTTGTATGACGTTGGGCAAGTCACTTAAACCTGTTTGTCATTTGTCTCCTTTTTCCAAACTGTAAATTGGGAATATAAATTGCACCTGCCTTTCAAAGTTATAGTGAGAATTCAAAGGAAATAATATTTGTGAAAATGCTTGGCACATAGTCTCCACGATTTATACATGCTTATTATACTTATTCATTTCCTATCCTGTAAAAATGGAGAAAAGGGAGAGTTGGGGGACTTTCTGGTTGTTGATGAATGTGCTCTCAATGCAGCCTCTGAGGCCAAGAAGCAACAGTGCGTGGATGGATTCTCTGCTGCTTGTGCTATTTTTGACCTAATAGTTAACACCAAGTAGACAGAGGTTCTCCATCTGCCAACACTGCGCCAACAATATGTGGAGCCATCGGTTACAGCAAATGGAGAAATTTTGAATGCTGTGGAGATGTTCACTTACCTTGGCAGTATGCATTCCAGGGAAGTATTCATAAATGATGAGACTGGTGCACATATTGCCAGAGCTGGCTTAGAGTTTGGAAGGTTCTGAAGGAAAATGGGGGAGAGAAGAGGTGTTATATTTACATCAATCTGGACTGAAGGTTTACAGAGCTCTTGCACTGACCTTATTGTTGTATGACTGTGAAACTTGGACAGTATACTAGCACCATGCTAGGAAATTGTATCCCTTACATTTGAATTGTCTGAGGAAAATTCTGAAGATCACCTTACGAGATAAGGTACTAGACAATGAAGTCCTTTCTCTAGCTAAACTACCAAGCATTCAGCTCTACTGCAGAGAGCACAACTCAGATGGGCTGGCTACTTGTTTGAATGCCAAATGTACATTTGCCTAAAAGACTATTTTATGGAGAACTTACACCATAAGTGTTCACCTGGAGGTCAGAAGGAGCAGTATAAGGACACTCACAAGATCTTTCTGAAGAACTTTGGAATTGATTATGAGATGTGGGAAACACTGGCACAATATCACCAAGTGTGGCGTGCCCACATCAAAGAAGACTGTGCTCTATGAGCAAAGCGGAATGGCAGTAGCTCAAAAGAAACATGAGATGAGCAAATTTAGAGCCATCTCCACTCCAAATGTTCATATGGACTATTTGTGCCTGACCTGCGGTAGAGCCTTCTGAGCTGGTATTGGTCTGATCAGCCACAGCTGGGCATACTGTACTTGATTCCAACATACTGAAGTCATTTTGGTCCTCTTAGAACATGAAAGATGACAACTAATCATTCCTTTCCCTTCCCTTTCCTGTTGTAAAAAAAGAAAAAGCAAAAACTAATTGACTCATTGACCACATCTGGCAGTGTAGGTTACTCTCTTTGTCCCCTTCTTCTCCACTGGAAGAAGAGAAGTGCAATTTCTCATTTCTTCTTCAGGGTAAGATTGGTCTTTATAATTTACACAGGGTTCAATGAGAAGAATTAGACTTGTTAAAGACTCAACTCTTGCTTCTTTGAGCTCTATATACTCCCTCCCTTCTCCCCTGTGCCCCCCCACACCCTGGTTGTCAGTGAAGCACTTCCAGAAGAACCAGTGGTAATATTACTGAAAAAAGTGGAATCCATTTTATCATGATGGAGCCATGTTTGTGTGTATCTCTTCCAGCCTCTTCTGAAGCTTCTTATTCATCACTTTCCTTTCCAGTTTGGCTTTAAAGGTCTTTGACATCTTCCTTCAGAGAATATCAAGTCTCTAACTATGCTTCATTGAAAATGTCTCCCTAGAAACCAATTACAGATTAGTCTTGATGACCTCTAAGTCCTTTTTAGCCTCTTAATTTAGATTTCTAAGGTTAGCTGCAAATTCATAGGTTGAGAGTGTTTTTTTTAATTGTTGTTGTCTGTTTTTTTCAAAGCAAATGATATGATAACTCCCACTAGAGGGTGAAATTTGCTAAGATAAAATAAGGTTCATGCATGAAGAACTTTGTCAGCATCTTTCTTCCCCTGAAACTATACTGAACTCAACGTAGAATTTATGTTGTCAGGAAGAGAGAAACCTCCATTCCACTTGTGACAAAATACTGTGCCTTTAGCAGATGTTATTAAAAAATACTTGCAAAAATATATTTACTTTTTAAAATTTGAAGTGGTCATTCATTCAACAAACCTTTATTAAGCTTCTGTTCTGTGTAATGCACTGTTATAGACAGAGGAAAAAATGGAAAGTAAGTAGGATGTCATTCCTGCCCTCAAGGTCCCGGACTGGGTCCTCTTCTTTATTACTACGTTGTTATTGAGTCATTTTCAGTTGTGTCTGACTTTTCTTGACCCTATTTGGGGTTTTCTTGGCAAAAATCCAAGAGTGGTCTGCTATTTCCTTGTCCAGCCCATTTGCAGATGAGGAACTAAGGCAAACAGGGTTAAGTGACTTGCCCAGGGTCACACAGCTAGGAAGTGTCTGAGACCAGAGTTGAACTCAAATCCTCCTGACTTCAAGTCTGACTCTGTATCCGCTGCACCATCTAACTGCCCTTTCTTGGTCGGAAAAGGTTTCAAAATCATCACGCAAAGCATCTCCATTTATATTAGTTTACAACTGATGTTGGTCTCCCATTTTATCATAATCCTATCTTACTCTTGATTGTAGTTTGAATTGGCCTGTATTGATATGATTAGTTGTGAGAGGAGCAAGAATGATAATGGGAAACAACCGTTTACTCTGAATGACTAGTGTGAAAAACACAATGTTAGAGGCTATGAGAGACACAAAAATTGTTAGGTTATGGTCCCTGCTCTCAAGAAGTTTATGGTTGATGAGGAATGAAAAGGTAACATATATAATAACATAGCACTACAGAATTATAGAGTAGGTGGGAACCCAGCATGTGTCATATTGGCAGGAATAGAGGGCAAAAGTTGCCTGTTCTTTCTCTCCCCTTCCAGTGTGCCACCTTGGGGCAGATGGAAACTCAGGGCCATTAACATGCCTCAGATGCTAACTGCCAGAAGAGACCCAAATACGTTCAGGAGTAAGATCTAGAGGACTTTCCATCAATCTAAAAAACAAAGATTTTGAGAGTTGCCCAGGGTTTTTTTGTGCATATGATACCAAGGCTCCTTGGCCTAGGGAGTCTCACAGAAAAGGTATACTGTCCTCTCAAGAAGTTATAGCAGCAAATGCCCTGTATAGTAGATGACAGCAGTAGCATGGTAGAGAAAGATCAAATTCAGAGGCACCATAAAGAACCCTCTGAATAGGAAGACTGGAACTTCAGTGGCCCATGACTGTGGAAGTGGAGTACAGCAATAGCTGAGGAGGTGACATGGAGTAGACCTGGACAGGTACTGTGTTAGGGGTGGTGGGAACAGGAGCAGGAGTGGGGGAGGGAGTAGTAACACTAACCACTAATATTTAGTGCTTTGAAGCTTTCAAAGAACTTTACATATGGTTTCTGGAAGATGGCAACATGAAAGTCATCACAACCACAATTAAATTTCCTCACCACTAGTGTGGGAGAGAACTCCCTTCTCCACTAAATTAAACACTATTTCTTTGTGTATAGAGTCAGGGGAAGGCTTAAAAATGAGTCTACTGCTTAATCGCCTGGTATTATTCACTTGGCTATTCTTTTCTAATCACATTCTTTACTGTTTGAGTCGAGGCTCATGCCTAGTTTTTTTGGTAGGGAATGCACTCCTGAGGGGCTCAAGATATATTTGAATTAATTGTATTTACCCCTGTCACTCACTTCTTGGAATTCTATCAAAAGGCTTGGAATGGAGTGTGGAAAGTTTGGGTAGGACTGTGTTCCCTAAACTCTGAAAGGATGTCAGACATTAGGGAAGGGTTATTGTTTTTATTCAGTTGTGTCCTACTCTTTGTGACCCTGTGGACCATTCTGTCTAAGGGAGTTTTATCGCCAAAAATACTGGAGTGGTTTGCCATTCCCTTCTCCAATGGATTAAGGCAAACAGAAGTGAATTGTCCAGGGTCACACAGCTAGTGTTTGAGGTTGGATTTGAATTCAAGTCTTCTTTAAGTGAAGCCCAGTGTTCTATGCACCGAGTCCCCTACCTGCCTCCAGGGAACAGAAGAAAGAAAATATTTAGATATAGCACCTATTATGTTCTAAGTATAATACTAAGTGCTTTTTATAGATATTAGATCATATGATACTTACAATAACTCTTGGAGGGATGTGACATTACTATGAGCATTTTATGATTGAGGAAAAAAAAGTTTTACAGTTGAGGAAAGCAAATGGGGGTTAAGTGATTTTTTTCTCTGCTAGCCCGGTGACCCCTGCCTATGAGGATCTGGTTCCTTTTCTGTCTGGTTTTCAGTAATATTTTTGTCTGCTACAAGAAACGCAAATAGCTGGACTTCAGTGGTTCTTAATCCAGGAATCTGGGATGCCCCAAAAATGACAGTCCAGGCAAGTCCTCCCGGGGGGTTTAGTCATGATCTGTGGCTGATCTGTGAGACAGCCATGAAAGCCTTGAGAAATAAGATCTTTATCTGTTCTCCTGCCTGGTAGTGGCCCTGTTTGTGGCTGAGTAGTCTGAGGCCTGGAGAGAACTATATGGACTCTTCTGTGGGGGAGGATTTTTGAAGGATGCTCTGCTACCACATATAATTGTTTGTAGGATGTGTTCGCAAATATCAGAGCATTATACACCCTCCACTGAATAAAACAACCAGACTGAAACCTGGAAGAGTTTGAGAAGTGGGTCTGTTTCCAATCTGGATATGGGGGCTACAATGTCATGTAGTGCTGTACATGCAACCATATGATCCTCCTACTTAAATATGAGGCAGCTGTTTCTGCATGACTAAATTTGAACATTTAGTCCTTGACCTGCTCCCAACCAGAAAAATGGTGTTATCCCTCCATCTTAGGGAAAGAGATCTGCCCTCCTGCTAAATAATAGCTTTGTCATTATTTCCTTGATGACCAAGATTGAGCTTCTATAAGGGAAGAGATTTTGCATGACCTACTATGCAGTTACAAGGGAAGGGGACGTCCTGGTTGGTGAGCTGAGGAATACTTTCTTCGAAGGTGATGATATCAAGAAAGCCTGGATAATATTGGCAGCAAGAAAAATTGCGTGCATAAGGGTCATGATCTCTCAGCTACCTTTCTACAGATGAACCTGATTCATGATGAGAACTGGTGATTGTGCCCTAAGTGTTACCATCTGTGTTATCACTGTGCTGTGCTACTCCCACTCTGTGACACAATTTTGCATTAGGAGAGCTGATGTGAACTGTCAAGATTTGGCATCATCCACCACATGGATAAGAGTGTTAAGATTGGGGACTGAGTGGTGCAGTGGATACAGCACTAAGCCTGGAAGCAAGAAGATTCATCTTCTTGAGTTCAAATCTGCCCTTAGACACTTACTTGGCTGTGTGACCGTGGGTGAGTCACTTAACCCTGTTAGTTTCACTTTCCTCATTTGTAAAATGAGCTGGAGAAGGAAAACTACTCCAGCATCTTTTATAAATTATTATAAATATTCACATTAACTACAAAGGACTTATGAAGAGAGATGCTATCTGCATACAGAGAAAGAACTGATAAACAGAAGTAGACACAGAATGATTTTACATTCTGTGCGTGTATAATGGTAGCCATCTGTAGAGTATGGGGAGGAAAGATAAAAAGAAAAAAGTTACATGATAACATTTAGAAAGAATACTAAGCTGTTTATAATAGATTTGCAATTTCATATGCAATAATTTTTTTTTGTTTCTACTATGTTATGGAAATGTTTGTTTTATTTCTTAAGTCCAGAAAAAATAATTTGTTTTTTTAAAAAATGGATACTCTCAAAAGAAACAAACAAAAAGGACACTCTCAAGGTTTCTCTGAAGAACTTTGGAATTACTTGTGAGACATGGAATAACCCAGCATAGTGTGCCCACATCAAAGAAGATGCTATGCTTTATGAGCAAAGCAGATTTGCAATAGCTCAAAAGAAGGATGAGATGAGCAAATTTTTTTCTATCAATTAATTTATTTTTAGTTTTCAACGTTCACTTCCACAAGATTTTGAGTTCCAAATTTTCTCTCCATTTCTCCTCTCCCCCATTCCAAGATGGCATACATTCTGATTGCCCTTTCCCCAATCTGCCCTCCCTTCTATCACCCTTCGCTGATCCCCTTGCCCTTGTAGGGCAAGATAGATTTGTATACCCTATTGCCTGTACATCTTATTTCCCACTTGCATGTAAAAACAATTTTTAACATTTGTTTTTAAAACTTTGAGTTCCATATTCTCTCCCTCCCTCCTTATCCCTCCCTATTGAGAAGGCAAGCAATTTGATATAGGTTATTCATGTGTAGTCATGCACAACACTTCCATAACAGTCATGTTGTGAAAGACTAACTATATTTCCCTCCATCCTATCCCACTCCCCATTTATTCTGTTCTTTCCTTTGACCCTGTCCCTCCTCAAAATTGTTTGCTGCTGATTACCTCCTCCTCCTATTTGCCCTCTCTTCTATCATCTTCTTCCCTCTTCTCCCTTTACCCCCTACTTTCCTGTAGGGTAAGATGGACCTTCATACCCAATTGAGTGTGTATGTTATTAACTCCTTAAGCCAAATCTGATGAGAGAAAGGTTCATTCATTTACTCTCAGCACCTCTCTCTTCCCCTCCATTGTAAAAGCTTTTTCTTTCCTCTTTTATGTGAGATAATTCACCCCATTCTACCTCTCCCTTTCTCCTTCTCCCAATATATTCCTCTATCACTCCTAAATTTTATTTTTTGGTTATCATCCCTTCGTATTCAACTCACCCTGTGCTATCTATCTATCTACCTACCTATCTATCTATCCATCCATCCAAATACACATGCATACATAAATACATATGTGTGTATATATATTCCCTCCAACTACCTTAATATTGAGAAAGGTCTCATGAGTTACAAATATCATTTTTTCATGTAGGAATGTAAACAGTTCAACTTTAATAAATCCTTATGATTTCTCTTTCCTGTTTACCTTTCCATGCTTCTTTTGATTCTTGTATTTGAAAGCCAAATTTTCTATTCAGTTCTAGTATTTTCATCAAGAATGTTTGAAAGTCCTCTACTTCATTGAATAGCCATTTTTTGCTCTGAAGTATTATACTCAGTTTTGCTGGGTAGGTGATTCTTGGTTTTAATCCTAGCTCTTTTGACCTCTTGGAGTATCATATTCCAAGTCCTCAATTCCCTTAATGTAGACATTGTTCAATCTTGTGTTATCCTGATTGTGTTTCCACAATACTTGAATTGTTTCTTTCTAACTGCTTGCAATATTTTCTCCTTGACCTGGGAACTCTGGAATTTGGCTACAGTATTCCTAGGAGTTTTCCTTTTGGGATCTCTTTCAGGAGGTAATCAGTGGAGTCTTTTAATTTCCCCCTCTGGTTCTAGAATATAAGGGCAGTTTTTCTTGATAAATTTTTTGAAAGATGATATGTAGGCTCTTCTTTTGATCATGGCTTTCAGGTAGTCTAATACTTTTAAAGTTATCTCTGCTAGATCTATTTTCCAGGTCAGTTGTTTTTCTAATGAGATATTTCACATTGTCTTCAATTTGTTCATTCTTTTGGTTTTTGTAATTTCTTGATTTCTCATAAAGTCATTAGCTTCCATTTGTTCCATTCTAATTTTTAAGGAATTATTCTCCTCAGTGAGTCTTTGGACCTCCTTTTCCATTGGCCAATTCTGCTTTTTAAGGCATTCTTTTCTTCATTGACATTTTGGACCTCTTTTGCCATTTGAGTTAGTCTATTTTTTACAGTGTTATTCTCTTCAGCATTTTGGGGGTCTCCTTTAGCAAACTGTTGACTCATTTTTCATGATTTTCTTGCATGACTCTCATTTCTCTTCCCAATTTTTGCTCTACTTCTCTTACTTGATTTGCAAAATCCTTTTTTGAGCTCTTTCATGGCCTATGACCAATTCATATTTTTCTTGGAGGTTTTTGATGTGGGAACTTTTATTTTGTTGTCTTTTTCTGTTTGTATATTTTGATCTTCCTTGTCACCAAAGTAAGGTTATATTAATCTGATTTTTTTCCCCTTCTGTTTGCTCATTTTTCACAGCCAAGTACTTACTTTTTAGTTCTTTGTCAAGGCAGGATACTGCTTCTAGCACGCGTGTGCACGTGTGTGTGTGTGTGTGTGTGTGTGTGTGTGTGTGTGTGTGTAGGTGTACTAACTGAAGCTTCGGGGCATTTTTGCAACTGTTTTCAGAGATACTTCTAGGGACCTGTAAATTTTCAGCTTTTCCATGCTGGTATGATCAAAGAAAAGATGTTTACTCCTCTTCTGGTCTGTGCTCTGATCTGTGAGTGACCTCAAGTGCTCTTCTCTGCCTTGGAACTGTGAGGAGGATTCCCTTTCTACCACTGCTACCACAACCTCCACCACACCAGTGCTTCTCTTTGCCCCCAGACCATTACCCAGAACTGTGACCCAGATATAAGCACGGGCAAAGCAAGAGAATCCTGTCTCAGTGCCAGCAAAGAGATGTCTGCAATCCATGTACATCTTTGCTCTGATCCCTTTCAGGAGCTTCAAGGCATGGGGTGCATGGTGACATTCTCAAGAGGTCAGGCCAACCCCTTCTAATGAGATGATACTTTTTGAGGAGTGTCTTCTGTGTGATTGTTCTCCTTTACCACTCCCACACTTTCTGCTTCACTAAATTTGCTGTAGGCACAGTTACCTGCTCATATCAAGGGATTCCAGAGTTAAGCAGGAACTATGTTACTCAGTAACTATATAACAGGTTATGATTTGGCCTGAGTACTAGGAAGCAGCAATGTTGTGACTTTGGAATGGGATTATAAATGTGATCCTCTGCGCTGAAATACAGTACCTGCCAAGGGCAACTAGGTGGCACAGTAGGAGAAGACCTGAGTTCAAATTTGAGCTAAGACATTTACTAGGTATATGACCATGGACAAGTCACTTCATCCTGTTTTCCTCAGTTTTTTCATCTATAAAATGAGCTGGAGAAGGAAAAGACAAACCACTCCAGTATTTCTGGCAAGAAAACCCCAAATGGAATCATAAAGAGTCAGACACAACTGAAAGGATTGACCAACAACAATTGCCTGCAAAAGCCCATCAGTTACCTAGGAAAGTGAAGCTTAGGTATAAGCACGGTTCTGTTGGATCAATAAGAAATTCTAATAAAAAAGTACATCCCATTCCATTCAGACTGCAGTTTTGCTTTATCTCTCATATTTTAGTGGATCATTTCATACCTCGTAAATGATTTAAAATTTTGAGTCAGCTCATTCTTACCTTCTAAAGAGGTATGAAGCTTTGAGTAACTCATTTGCATATGATAAGGCCAGGAAAGCAGCTGAGGACCCAGGTGATTTTCCTCCCAATTTAGGCAATGAATCAGTCAGTAGTAGGGCTTGGGAATATGAGTGGTTGAACCGTCCTGTTCATTATCCCATTCCCCTCTACCTACTGATTCACTAAGAATGTCTAATGCTGTAGAAATCCTGCCGACCTGGACACATCATGCTAGTTCAACTTTAATTCACCTGATGAAGACTCTGTTATTCAACATTTTCTTTTCCGGATATTTAAATCTGATTTATGACTCTGGCTGAGGCAATACTCCCTTTTGTGTTCCATCTGTGCTGCTTATGGTCAGGTCACAGTGACATTTTAATCTGAAAAGAGCTATTAGATTTCCTAAGTTCTTTCAGGCATCTTTTTAAGGAGAGGGGGAAAAACAACAACCTCCCCAAAAATGTGGAATGTGGTGGAACAGTGGCAAGGAGGGAGAGAAAGGTATCATAAAGGGGCCTACATCATTCCTATTTCTCTTTGAGTACCATACTCTGACCTAATGGGGAATCTTATTCTCAGCTTGCACGCCAGGCAAAGTAATAATTAAAAAATTAACTCCCAGCTTGTTTGCCTCAGACTTCTCTAGATATATGACTGGATTGCTCAGGAATGATGGGATTCCCTGTTAGCACATGGAACCTATTCATTTGAAATCATCTAAAAGCAATTCTACACTGTGCAGGATCTCCATTTACATATATCCTTGCTTGCAAATTCTTATTAAAATGAATGTAACCACATACCTCACATTTGCTTAGATGTGTTTTACTCCTAATGGGTATTTTGGATTTATCTGCATTGCTATGTGCCCTGGAGGAAGGGTAGTAATCAGAAGCTCTATATAGATTACAATTTAATTTGGGCACCTCTGTTTTTCATAGGTACATCTAAATTGATCCATGACGTGGATGTGTTGGACATTTGATCAAGTCTCCACATTTTTTTTATCATCTTCCTCAATTCCATCTCCTTATTGCCCTATAACTTTGGGAATCTCATGTAACCACCTGACAAGGTAAAAATACAGGGCACAAGTAACATTTTCTATTTTTTTCAACTGATTTGCAAATAACACTTCCTTTCTTTTTTACAGATTAAAAAAATTAGTGTCTGCTATATTTTGTTCTTCTGTCACCTTCATTTCCAAATGGCAGCTAGGTGACACAGTGGATAGATAGAGTGCTGGGCCTGGAGTCAGGAAGACTTATCTTCCTGAGTTCAAATCTGACCTCAGATATTTCCTGGGCAAGTCATTAAATCCTGCTTGCCTTAGTTTCCTCTTCTGTAAAATGAGCTGGAAAAGGAAATGGAAGGAGAAGGAAACTCCAGTTTCAAATATATCTCGGCCTGCCCTTCCCCCTCAGAAAACCATCCACTGAAACAAAGAATAAAAAAGGAAAAGAAAAAAATACAATTCAGTTAAATTAAACAATACATTATGTCAACCAGTATTTGCAGTGTTCCACTGCCAAAGACCCCTATCATTTTACAAAGGGAAAGAGGTGCATATTCTCTTCTCTTCATTAGGGACAAGATTAGTTCTTATAATTATACATCATTAATTTATTTTTGCTTCAGTTGTTTCCACTCATTGTTATCATGTGTACATTTTTTTTCTAGTTCTGTTTACTTCACTCTGCTTTAGGGGGTGTCTTCTCATGTGGTTTTTTTTCTGAATTCTTCATATTTCTCATTCATTATGGCTCAGTAATAATACATTACAATCACATCCCAAAATTTGTTTAGATGGTCCCCAATTGATGGGCACCTCCTTTGTTTCAAATTCTTTGCTATCGCAATTACTTCTATGAATATTTTTGGTGTATATGTGACCTTTCTTTCTGTCTTTAACCTCTGAGGGTATATACTTAGCAGTATGATTTCTCTGTTAAAGAGTATTAACATTCCAGTCACTTTCTTAACATAATTGCTTTCCGGAATGGTTGGATCAATCCACAGCTCCACCAACAATATATTAGTATACCTTTCTTTTTCCTTTCGTATTTTCTCATCTTTTATTATTGTTGCCATGTCACTGGGTGTGAGAGAAAACCCACGAATTGTAACATTTTCTTTCCTCCAGCGTATCTCTGGCCCCTCACCTCCCATCTTACAAAAGGCTTACAAAAAAGATGGTAGGACCATAGATTTAGAACTGGAAATCTTCTTAGTCCAATCCCTTCATTTTACAGATGAGGGAACTGTAAGCCAAAGAGTGATTAGTCCAAGGCTACACAAATGAGTAGGGGAGGCAGGAATTGAACCCAGATCCCCTGACTACAAATGTAAAACCCCTTCCTAGAGATCCAAACTGTCATTCCCTATTGTCTGTAATAATTTGGTGAAACCAGCAGGAGAAAAGCTACAACCCCTTAGTCTCAAATTATGTATGTCTGTATGACTATACATGACATTTCCAGAATGACCACTGTACAAACACATCAACAAATGTCACACAATACATATGGTCAGTTTTGTATTATTATTTCTCGTTTGTTTGTGATCTCTGGTGAAGGACCATAGAATTTGGAGGCAGAAGTGAACTTTGAGATCACTCAACCCCTCTGGTTATATAGCTGAGGAAACTGTGATAAGCTCAAGGTCACACAGGTAGTTTAGGAACTGATCAGAAGTGTGACTTGGTCTATATCCCACTCTCTTGACATTGGGCTCCTGTGTCAGTAGTTAACGTTTGTTGAATTGAGTTGGTTGGTCTGAGTTGAGGAGGTAGAAAAATGACTGATAGGGAAAATGACCCAAAGAGTCATTAAAAAAAATCTGTCTCCCAATGGGGAAACCATTTTTGCTAGCAAACTTTGTGTATGCACTCCCTTCACAGGGACAGAATACAACCCATCCTTAACTGGTTTATTTTTTGATTCTCATTCCTAAGTCCTCCGTAGAGGAGAATCAGCATCAGAAGACTTCTTGTGGTTTAAAAATATTTCATGGACTACATTGTAACTTGATGTAGTTAGTAATAAGATGTGGGTGGCCAGATGGATAGAGTGGATAGAATGCTACATCTGAAGTCAGGAAGACCAGAGTTCAAATTTAGCCTCAGATATTTGTTAGTTGTGTGACCGTGGGCAAGTCATTTAACTTTTGTCTGCCTCAGTTTCTTCATCTGTAAAATGGGGATTACAATAGTACATACCTGCTAGGGCTGTTGTGAGGATGAAATAATATTTGTAAAGTGCTTTGCAAAACCTTAAAGATAGCCCTGCCAATTTGTTAGACCTTTTTGATTTGGGCAATTTCTATAAATTTAGGTTGGGATAGATGATTTAGAACTTTGAATATGTAGGTCAGATTCTGAAATAGGAATTGTTTCAGGACCATTTTCAGGAAGATTGGGGCAGAAGTATGACTTTGAGGTTTAAATTGATTTTAAAGTCTAGCAATATTAGCTTGCAGTTACAAGTCTCCCACCTGATGATAAAGATCAATGGTACCTGGAAGTCCCACACTGATTTTTTTTTTAAAAAGGAAAGCTCAAGTGTTGAATCTTAGAAGGAAAACAGTTTTATGTCTGGATAAAAAAAAGCTATACACACACACATATATACACATACACACATAAATACATATGCTAGCTATTATATTGTGGTGTAGTTGATCTCAAAAAGAGTCATAGAATTTAGAACTAGAAGAGAGACCTGAGTCATTTAGTGATTGCCAAGAAATGACACCTTACAGTCTGCCTTGCTGTTGCCTCCCTCTCCTCATCTGTACTAATATCCTTGAACTAGATCCCTATGGTCCATGCTATCCTACTCTTCTCCCCTCCCCCTTTCTCCCTACCCTTAGTTAAACCACCCACTTTTGAAGCTCTGCCAGATTCTGAGCCATTCTAATTGATGAGTGAATACAAACTCACCTAACCCACCATATTTAGCCTGCTCCAGATTATGCTTTACATCTATCCATCCCTGACATTTTGACATAGGCTCTGCTACAATAAGCATTTCCCTTGTTTCCCCTTGTACCCTTTGCTCCGGGAATAATAATGAATTTGATTCCACCATTGCTTTAAAGCATGACAAGGAAGGCATGACAATAGACTGTCCTATGGTTCCATTCACTCTTCTGCAGTTCCTCAGGCCAAAAACACTCTTCCCTGGCCACCACTCCCATATATATGTTGTTTCTCTTATTAGAAATGTAAGCACCGTGAAGACAGGGGTTGTCATTTGTATTTATATCCTTGACACCTAGCACAGTGCTTGGAACATGGTAGGCACTTAAATGTGATTTATCATTCATTCATTCATTTCATTTATTCAGGTGGTCGCACAGTGGGACATAGTGCTAGACTTGGAGTCAGAAAGTTCTGAGTTCAAATCCAACCTCAGACACTTGGGGCCATGTGATTGAAGCTGTTAACCTCCCTAGTTCTTAGTTTCCTCATCTGTAAAATGCGGTTTGTCTGGCGGATCTCTGAGGTTCCGTCCATCTCTAGCCCACAGACCCTAGGGATCCATCTTCCATACCTCTAATCCTTAGGGGGAGGTACTGAGGGTACAGGGTTGGGGAGAAGTACAGTTTCAGTTCCAGTTTACACTTGGCTCTCTTCCTTCCAATAAATACTCAGTTCTCTCATTTATATCCTTCATCAGTCCACATGGGGAAGCAAACCCAGGAAATAGGAAACTGTATAGGGAAGACTGCCGTGTAGGAGTGTTAGTAGCAGCCATTGTGTAAGTCAAGTCATACTGAAGTCAGACTAAGGGGAAGGTTTCGAATGGGGACAAAATATGTTGCTGGTAGATGGGGGTGGACTAGGTGGAATATGCCCGAATTAATAAAAGGGACATCTCTAGGATCCTGGGATTTAGAGGCTAGGGGAAAGAGGAGAGGAAATGAGAGAAGAGAGAGAAAGAAGGGGAAAAAAGACATAGAAGGGGAAGAGAAAAAGAAAAGAAGACACGAGAAGGGAAGCGAACCTAGAATATAAGAACTGGAAGAATTGGAAAGATCTTCCTGTCCAAAGAACGGGGGCTGAGCGAGCTTCTGACACCAAACTTCATTTAGGGCCGGCATTTGAACCCGTCTTTCAGGCCAGCGCTCTTAGCACTTCTGGGGTCCAGACCGAGGTCAGATGGGGAATTGGTTCGACCCCCGGAGATACCCCTAGGGGTGCGCTCGCCCTTGAACTCAGCTGCCCCAAGGGGCCGCTCCAGCCCAGACTTGGCTCTGCAGACGTGGCAGTGAGGGAAGGAGGGTCCTAATCCCGACCCTTCTCCATCAAAGTCACTGGGGCCCCACAGAGCGGCCACACGCCACGGGACGGTCCAGTCCACCCTGGGGCCCCGGGGCTGCGATGCCCAGCACCAGGAATAAGTAGGAGGGAGGGAAAAGAGTGGGAGGAGGAGCGGAGCCGGCGGCGGCCGCTCGGCTCCGCCCAGACAGGAAGAAGCGCCCCGGACACGGCGCACATTGGGCCGAGAATGGAGGAGTCGCCCCCGGTGAGCCAGCCCCGTGTCCTCTGAACCGGAGAAGCTGCTGCGCGGCCGCGGTGCCAGCCGCCGTCCCACCGCCCGCACTGCCCTCTCGCAGCTCGAGGCGAGCCCGCATCCATGCCGGTCCCGCCGCGCCGGCTCCTGGGGCTGCTGGCGCTGCTGCTCTCGCTGCCGGGGCCCGGGGTGAGTGAGCTCGGGAGCCTTCGGGTGATTGACAGCAGGGTCCCCTTCACCCCACTTCGCGGTCGGGTCTAGGCTAAGGCCCAGGCCGGGAGCTCTCCCGGGATCGCTAAGAGCGGGGTCGGTGCGCTCCGGAGAGCCGAGACGAGAGCGGTGCGCCCCGGGGACGGTGCGCCCGGGAGAGCGGAGAGCGGGGGGCTGTGCGCCCGGGAGAGCGGAGAGCGGGGGGCTATGCGCCCGGGAGAGCGGGGGGCTGTGCGCCCGGGAGAGCGGAGAGCGGGGGGCTGTGCACGGAGACTGGGACTGCGGGGAAGGCGCGAGGGAGGAAGGACTTGGGGCAGCTCCGGCCGGATCACTGCCCCCTTTCCCTTCCAGAGGCCAGAGTCCAAGCCCGGGTGCTCCTCGCCCACTCCCTTTCGGGGTCTCTCAGCTCCTGGGAAACGCCCATCTGGCCGAGCCTTCTAGGAGGGAGAAGGAGGAAGTTGTGGAGCCGGGAACTCCTTTGCTGGGCCCTTGGCAATTTGGAAATAGTCTGGAAAAAGCCCCGTCCCCGTAGTGCAGGAAGGGAGCTCCCGAAAGAACCTCACTCCTCGAAGGAAACCTTAAGGATACTGCTGTGGTTCCCACAGGCTGCTTACCTAGTCGGCCCAAGGGTCGCTTTTCCCCTTGTTTTTTTTTTTGGGTGGGGGTGATAGTGGGAGACCAAATGAACTGGTTGATTTGTTTAAACAGGAGACTTACTCCACCTCCCAGGTGAGGAGTCCAAATCAACAAGTCTTTTTTCAGAGCCTGCTATCAGTCAACAAGCTGTTATTAGGTACCTACTATGCTTTCTAGGGCAGTGAAAGAGTTCTGGCCCTGGAGTCCTACCTTTAACATATACTGTCTATGGGACCTTTGGGTAAGTCACTCAGCTTTCCAAGCTGAGTTCCTCATCTGTAAGAAGAATAGGTTGGACCTGATAGTTTCTGAAGCCCATTTCAGCACATCTTTGAGCCTAAGTGTCAGAGACTATATATATGAAGACAAAAATGAATCATCCCCTGATCTCAAGGAACTTACATTCTATGAGGGAAGTCCATATATACATGAGTGTACAGGATAATTTGTGTGTGTGTGTGTGTGTGTGTGTGTGTGTGTGTGTATGAGAGAGAGAGAGAGAGAGAGAGAGAGAGAGAGAGAGAGAGAGAGACAGACTACTAATTGGAATCATTAAGTCAAAAAACTGTTTATTTAGCACCTATTAGAGGCAACCAATGGCTCATTGGATAGAGCAGTGGGCCTGGAGTCAGGAAGATCTGAATTCAAATCTAGCCTCAGATACTTCCTAACTATATAACACTGGGCAAGTCACTTAACTGCTGATTGCCTGACAAAATGGATCCACTGGAAAAGGAAATGGCAAACCACTCCAGTATCTTTGCCGAGAAAACCCAAAATGGACTCAAAGGGTTGGACTTGGCTGAATAATCACAACAGAAAAAGCACCTACTATGTTAAGTGCATTATGCTGACTGACCCTGCCCTCCAAGAGCTCACAGTTTAAATGGGACAGACAACATACAAATGACTTTGCAAAAACAAGCTATTGTTTGGATGTTGGGATGTTGTTCAACTTCTATTGAAGGCATTAAGATTAAAGAGAACCAGAAAGGCTTCTTACAGAAAGTGGGACTTTAGCTGAGACTCAAGGAAGCCAGGAGGCAGAGAGGAGGAGGGAGCTCCAGGCATGCAAAAATGACCAGAGTCATGAGATTGTGTCTTGTGTGAGGAGCAGCTAGGAGGTCAGTGCCACTGGATTGGAGAGTATATGGGGTGAAGTAAGGTGCAGGAAGACTGGAAAGGTAGGATAAGACCAGGCCATGTAGGGCTTTGAATGCTCAGTGGAGAATTTTACTTTTGCTTCTGGAGATGATAGGGAGCCACTGGAATTGATTGAGTAGGGGAGTAGGAAGGATGACATGGTCAGACTTACACTTTAGGAAGATCACTTTGGCCACTACATGGAGAATGTATTCTAGTGGGGAGAGACTTGAGGTAGGCAGTGCAACTAGCAAGTTATTGCAACATTGTAGACATGAGGTGATGGGAGCCTATATCAGGGTAGTGGCAGTGTCAGAAGAGAGAAGGGGATGTCTTGGAGAGATACTCCAAAAGTAGATGACAGGAAAAGTGTAGAGCCAAGCTTTGAAGAAACTGGAGATTGTTTCTAATTGTTGTTTAATTGTTACCCTTTGTGACCTCTCTTTCTTGGGTTTTTCTTGGGAAAGATACTGGAGTGATTTGCTGTTTCCTTCTCCAGCTCATTTTACAGATGAGGAAATTGAGGCAAACAGGGTTAAGTGACTTGCTCAGGGGTCACACAGCTTCTTTGAGGCTAGATTTGAACTCAGGAGGATGAGTCTTCCTGAATTCAGACCCGATACTAATAGGCACGCATAAGAAGAGAGCCTGTTCCAGGCTTGAGGACAGCCTGTACAAACTTAGGACACAGGTGTTGTGTTATGTGTGAGGAACTATAAGAAGGCCAATTTGGTTGGATTAGAGAGAGAAGAGACTAGAAATAGAGAAACTGAGTCTGAGGCTCCTGGTGAAAAGTGAAAATAAGGGTCTAAATGAAGGTGTGGCTTTGTGCCTGGAGAGAAGGGAGATGGGTGAGAGATATTGTGGAGAGAGAATCCACAAGACTTGTCAGCTGATTGGCTATGTGGACTAAAGGAAATGAGGAATTTTTTATAGATTATTCTAAGGTTGGAAACCTGTAGGCTGGAATAATAGTGTTACTCTCTACAAAAATAGGAAATGGGAAAAGGAAGGGAATAAGCATTTATATAGCACTTACTGTGTGCCAGGAATTTTTCTTTGATTCTTACAACTCCAGGAAGTTGGTACTGTCATCCTCATTTTACAGTTGAGGAAACTGAGGCAATAAAAGGCTAAGTGATTTGCTCAAGGTGACAGAGTGTCTGAGCCTGTATTTGAGCTCAGGTCTTCCTGAGTCCAGGCCCCCTCCTCTATTTACTTAACATCTAACTGGAGTGGGTTGGGGTGAAAGATAAAAGGGTTTTGGATTGTACACCTTCAGTTTAAGCTGCCTTTGAACATTGCTTTGCAAATGCCCACTTTGTCCAAATACTAGATGGGGGCGGGGGGAGTAGGGTTGATTGTATATAGACATCTGGGAGTTATTTGTATAGAAATTATAATTGATCATGGAAGAAGAGAAGGGGCTGTGGGGTGTGGGATATAGAAAATGATCTAGCAAAATAGAGAAGGAGCCATCAGGCTAGTAGGAGGGGAATCAGAGAGCATTGTCATGACAACAGAGAGAGGCGAGCATACCCAGGAGACCCAGGAGGACAGGGTGGTCTTCGCTGCCACATGCTTCAGAGAGGTCAGAAGAACATGGATTTGTGCTGAACTGAGACAAAGCTGTTGAATTTATCATTCGAGATCATTAGTAACTTTAGGAAGAATATTTTCAGTTGAATAATGAGAGTTGAGAAGAGAGTAGGAGGAGAGGGAGTATAGATAACTGGTTTTTTCTTTCCTAGGGGTTTGACTGTGAAAGGGAAGAGAATATAGACTGATATCTGGAAAATATGATAAAGTTAAATGAGGATTTTTAAGGATGGAGGAGACTTCAGTGTAGACAGAAGGGCAGGGGTCAGTAGGACAGCAGGAGGAGGGTTGGGGGAGACGATCCTGGGAGCTAGAGGACATGGTAGAAGATGTGGGACAGGGTAGGAATGCAGCTCGGTATACTGGGGGAAAAGAGCACCAACCTGGAGCTGGAGGATCTGAGTTCTAATCCTGGCTCTGTCCCTCTGTCACCTAACCCCTGTGCCTAAATTCCTCATCTGTCAAAGCAAAGAAACTGACTGTTCTCCCTCAAAATTCTCTTTCAGCTCTAAACCTGTGGTCCTAAGTAGACACATTGGCTTTGGCAAGGAGAAGGACCACTTTTTCATAGTAACAAGGGGAAAGGAGAGAATGAGAATTATTGTCAAGGGGTTTTGAGATGTCCAAGTGGGGAGAAGGAACTTAGAATGAATCACTTGTGATTTCTTAGTAAAACATGAGGTGAAGGCTTTTGCTGGGAGAGCAAAGAGAGAAATGTGGAAGGCTTGAGGAGAGGAGGTCTAATCTGGAACAGCCTCTGTTAGAGTAGAGAAGTAATTTAGGAGCAGTAGAAGGACTGCTTTGTGTCATTGAGAACACAGCTGAGATTAGATGACATCAATTTGTAGTGTACCCAGTGAGCCGGTTGCAGGGTTTTCTTCACTGTTCAGTAGCATATGAGTAGGAGGGACAGAAATAGGTGGTGAGAATAGTCCAGGATTGGGGTTTGGCAAGGCATGAGTAGTGATAGGACAAGATTTGGGGTTGGAGGAAGGTTTCTAGGATACAGGATCACTGTCTGGTGTCAAGAATGGAAAGGGAGTGATGGTTTGGGAGAATTTTGGGAGAATACCAAGAAGTAGGACGAGGGAGGAAAGTAAAATAGATTTAAGAGAAGTGAGACCTAGGAAAATGTGGCTCAGTGGATAGATCACTGGGTTTGGAATCAGGAAGACTCATCTTCCTGAGGTCAAATCTGGCCTCAGATATGTACTAGCTGTGTGACCCGGACAAGTCACTTAACCCCTTTTGCCTCAGTTTCCTCATCTGTAAAATGAGCCAGAGAAGAAAATGTCAGTATCTCTGCCAAGAAAACCCCAGATGGGGTCATGAAGAGTCAAAACTGCAATGACTAAAAAGCTGCAACAAAGGATCAAATAAAGGAATTTCTGCATTCTTGATCATGGAGGTGGAACATGGTTGGATAGTGAATGTAAGGACAGCGTGAGCTCCTTGAGGGCACCTTCTGTGTTTTTGCCTTTCTTTGTATCCTCATAGTACCTGGCATAGAGAATTATTTAATAAATGCTTGTTGAGTTGTTGACTGCCGGACTGACCCTCCCTGTGTATGGCTGAGGTGGACTGAAGGGGGGTATCATGGGATTTTAAGGAACTTGAACTGGAAGAGTATGGAACTTATGAAGTCAAGGGTTGAAGATGAGAGGAAGACTGTGAAATAGATATTGAACTTCAAAAGGGAGGGGGAATGACCTGGAGCCTAAGAGATAACTGTCACAAGAATCTGCCTTTTTTTTTTTTAAAGGGAATTGGAGTTAAGTGACTTGCCCAGGGTCACATAGGCAGTAAGTGTCAGATTCTGGATTTGAACTCAGGATCCTCCTGAGTTCAGGGCTGATCCTCTATCCACTGGGCCAACTAGTTGCCCTAAGTGTCTGCATTTGTACCATGTACAAAGCACAATGCTGTGAGGACCTCTTGAAAGACCTCCTTGTCTAAGGCTAGAAGCAGGCAAACTTTCCACTGTGTTGGCTGGTACCTCCATTTCTTCTAGAGCTCCTTGGGCCTCCTGTACAGCCTCACTTTCCAGACCCATCTTTGGAGTACCTGGCAACTTTGTCCTTAGTGGGTATAAGAGGGTTAGCAAGTCATTCAGCTCATTCATTCTCATTTGTGTAAATGTTTCAAATTGTGAAAGGCAAAACCAAAACACACACACAAACAAAAAAAACTCCAAACCTTCCAAAACTTTGGTGAGTTAGCACCAACTATGGGTGGGTAAGCATTATCACCTGCAAATGGCTTTCTGGTTCCAGCAATATTGAAGGTGGCGTCCTTCTTGGCCTAATTCTTTGTTTCTTTGCTGAAGGTCTCTTCTCTTGAGAATTATGGGATTTGGGTATCTCTTAGGAGTTAAGACTTCAAATAGTTCACTGTAGGGTTTGATGATCCTTATAAGACTTCAGAGGGACACTGGTGAAACCATTTTAGAATTTTAAGTGTCTTACTGGTCTGTTTTCTCCTTTTAAACACATTCCTATAGCTGTTTGGAAACTATCTTCATCTGACTGTTCAGTCACTGGGGTCTGAGTATGGGAGAGTAATGTAATAGGTAGCACTTTAAGATATGCAAAGCACTTTCCAGATATTATCTCATTTACTCCTCACAATAATCATATTAGGTAGGTATGGTTATTATTTCCATGTTACTGAAGAAACTGAAGCAAACAGAAGTTAAGTGACCTACGCAGGGTCACACATCTAGGAAGTGACTGAAGCTAAATTTGAATTCATTTCATCCCTCCTGTAGGTCCTGTACTCTGTTCACTTAACTCTCACAACTGATATGAACAAGGCCCTCAGTGAGTACTTATTGATTCCTGGTTTAGTGCTCCCACCCCTGAGTCATTCTAAGTATAGGTTCTAAGCCACACATTGCTGGGTAATTGTAGGAACTGTTTACCTTCTGGTTGGAAGAACTAGGATTTTTGAATTATCTTAAATAATATTGTTCAAGTTGTGGATTTTCTATGGCAGATTATAGCCTTTAGCACAAATGCCTGGGCTCTGTTAAGTGATCTCTACAATTTTAAAGGCAGGGTGTCGAGTAGGTGCCTGCTCATATGGAGGCATTGGCATTGTACATGAATTCCTCAACATGAACTTCGAAGCAGTGCTCTGTTAGCAAACAAAATATAGATTATGCTTCTGGGGAAATAAGATCTTGGAAACAGGACAGTAATGATGAATTTGGTGGGGAATTTTGCAAAATAACTAGTGTTTCAATAAAACAAAGCTAATCACTATGCATTTACAATAAACAGCTTGGGCGCCAGAAAAGAGAAAAATGGAAAAAAGAACTAGTGTTTCAATAAAACACAGCTAATTGTTATATATTTATAAAAACAATTTTGACTCTAGAAAAGAAGAAAAAGAAAAAATAACTAGTGTTTAAAAAAGATGGACAGTTATTCGATCAGTTGTTCTTAGGAACAGAACATGAGAGAAGAGGGGGTATAGGGTAGGGGTTCTTAACCTTCAATGTCATGAATTCCTCTGGCATTCTGGTAAAAGCCTATGGAGCCCTTCTCAGAGTAATGTTTTTAAGTACATAAAATATGTAGAATTACAAAGGAAACCAAGTATACTGAAGTGTAATTATCATTTTTTTTCTTTAAACACAGACCCACTGTAAGAGCCTCTGATAGCAGATAGAGAACTGAACTGCAGCTAAGAAGAACTGGCTTCTGGTTCTGATTCAGACACACACTGGCTCTGTGACTCAGGGCAAATCTTTTAACTTCTCTGGTCCTCTGGGAACTCTAAGGCTAAGAGCTGCAGAATAGCGGCTATACAAAGGGAAGAAATAGTAGAAAATAGGCTTTCTTTTTTCCCCTTATTAATTTATTTGTTTTCAGTTTTCAACAATCACTTCCATAAATTCCAAATTTTCTCCCCTTCCTCTCCAAGATGGCATGCAATCTTATATGGGTTCTACACATATGTTCCTATTAAACACATTTTCACACTAGTTATATTGTATAGAAGAATTAAAACAAATGGGAGAAACCATGAGAAAAAACGAACAAAACATAACAAAATAGAAAATAGTCTGCTTCATTCTGCATTTTGATTTCATAGTTCTTTCTCTGGATGTGGATGGCATTTTCCATCATGAGTCCTTTGGAATTGTTTTAGGACCTTGCATTGCTGTGAAGGGCTAAGTCTATCAGAAACAGTCCTTCCACATTGTGGCTAGTACTGTGTATAATGTTCTCCTGACTGCTCATTTCACTGTGCATCAGTTCATATAAGTCTTTCCACCTTTCCACTTTCTGAAGTCCACCTGTCCATCATTTCTTATAGCACAATAGTATTCCATTGCATTGATATACCACAGCTTGTTCAGCCATTCCCCAACTGATGGACATCCCATCTGTTTCCAGTTCTTGGCCACCACAAAAAGAACTGCTGTAAATATTTTTGTACGTGTGAGTCCTTTCCTCATTTTTGTGATCTCTTTGGGATACAACCCTAGCAGCAATGTTGCTGAGTCAAAGGAAAATAGGCTTTCTTTAAGGGGATTGTAACTGCTTTAAGATTTGTATTTGTTTTCACTCCATCCTACTGCTTAGTACACAGTAGGGGCTTAACAAATGATTGCTGGTTGATTAGGAGAATAAATATGCAAAAAAATGACATATTACTCAAGTTGAAACTTGTGGCCCAGTCATAACAGGTGTGTGTTTCTTCTTGAACATTGTGGTTCAGAAAGTCACTTAAAGATGTATTTCTTTTTTCTGCTTTCCTAGTTAATTGAACAATGAAAAAAAATAAGAGCCTGCTGTGGTTAGTGTTTATTACACAAAAGAAAAAATGTAAACTTGACAAAATGACCACAGGCTCTGCTCTAATTTAAAAATAATTTCTCATGTATATATACATCATATGTGAGTCCTTGATAAATTCAACCAGAGCTGAATGCCTAGGCCCTGTTAAGTGATCTCCATAGTTTAAAAGGTAGGGTATCTACCAGGGGCCTGCCCATATGGGAGCACTAACATGTATGGTGCAGTTCCTCGACCCAGTTCCACAACTCTATAATGATTAATGTCAAGAGAGACCAAAGACAAGAAGATATGCTCTTGTAATAAGTTCAAGTGTTAGAAGAATTCCTTATAGATCTTTTTGTGTGTGTGTGTCCAGGACCCCTTTGACAGTCTAGAGAAGCCTGGGACCCCATCTCAGAAGAACGTTTTTAAACGCATAAAGTAAAATACATATGATTGCAAAGGAAACCAACCAAACAGAAATAACAGCTATCAAAATATATGTTAAAGAAAAATAGATAAGCTTGTGGTCCCCAGGTTAAGAACTCCTACTATGGAAGGAGGTGCCCTCCAGATGATCTTGTTTGAAACTGATGATATGCTGATTACATCAAAATTCAAAGTATGATCGGATCCTCTCGAAGGGACACAGGACTATTCAAGAGAATAGTTTGGTAATCCATAAAAAACTACATGGATTTATAATGTCCATTGTCCTGATTATGACATGGAATTAACTGACAAGTCCACTAAGTTAGTACATCAGAATGGGAAACTAGGTGACACAGTGGAGAGGATGCCTGGCCTGGAGTCAGGAAGATTCATCTTCCTGAGTTGAAATTCAACCTCTATCACTTACTAGCTGTGTGATCCTGGACAAGTCACTTAACCCTATTTGCTGAAAAATGAAGTGTAGAAGGACTTGGAAAACTATTCCAGTATCTTTGTCAAGAAATGTAATCTGTAAAATGAGCTGGAGAAGGAACTAGAAAACTATTCCAGTATCTTTGTTAAGAAAACCCCAAATGAGATCATGAAGAGTTGAACATGACAGAACAACGCTTTCCTGGTACGTCCAGAATAGACAAGGATGGTTAGAGTACATTTGGAGAAACTGTATTGCTTTTAATTTTAATGTCACTCTCTACCATGAAGACACATCTTTTCATAATGCTGAAAGGTTACAAATCTTAGAACACCATAGTCCCTGAGAAATAAATGGGTGGGTGACCAAAAGGACACTGGAGAGATACATGGTAGATGGAAGGATTCTTGTCACATGTTTCTAATGATGTCCTGTGCTGCGGAAGTAATATAAGGTATATCATTGAGGAAATGTACACTTAGAAAAGATGAGCTGGTCTTGTTTGATTGAAGGACAACAGATGAATTTTCTGGGTTCTGGTTCTGATTTAGACAGGCACTGTCTGTGTCACTCTGAGGAAGTGTCTTAACCTCTCTGGGTCTTAGGCCAGCTCTCTGAGGCCAAGAGTTGTAGAATAGTGGATGGTCTGCATTGATAGAGTGGTTTTCCTTTTATTCTATACCAATGAGATCACTGATCTGGATAAAAAAAAAAGATACAAGTGAATAAAGAAAAAATTGGACTGTGAAATTAGGTTTTAAGTTATTTCAGAATTTAGGGTCAGATATGAATATCTTGTGGCTAAGCATATTGAGACATTTTTCCCTATGAATGTTAGTAAATTACTCCTTCTGACTGGATAGATTGGAAGCAATGTCAAAATGTCATCCTCGAGCTAAGTTTCTTGACTTGGGGTCCAGCCCATGAACTTGTTTTATTCAGAGTTTGAATACTGTATTGCAATCCAGTTGGTTTACTTTGTAATCCTAGGTATTTGTTTGGGGGGGTGTTAATGCATTTAAAAACATTCTTCTGAGAAGGGGCACACTTTGTGGTCGTTGGCATTAGCCTATGTGGGATAGGGAGAAGAAATAGTCAAAGAAAAGGGATCCATAGGCTCCATCAGACTGCCTTTCTTCTTAATAACAAAAAAGACTCTGGCCTAGGGGAAGTCTCCAGGATCCTGTGGAGGATCCATGGAAGAAGGCATGGATAGGGAGTACCTAAGTCATTGGGATTAATAACTGCTATCCTGATTCGAGTTTTGCATGGATAGGGAGTACCTAAGTCATTGAGATTAATAACTGCTATCCTGATTCGAGTTTTGCATGGATAGGGAGTACCTAAGTCATTGAGATTAATAACTGCTATCCTGATTGGAGTTTTGCACAGCCCTTTACCTTCTTAGCTCATTTGATTCATTGAATTGAGTGAGATAATTGAATGGATCACAGATTAATTGAATAAGAAGTAAGCCAGAACATTGGAAAGAGGGCTTCTCAGAGTCAGAAAATCCTTTTAGAAAAACATTGTTTACAATTTTTTCAATCAATAATCATTTGTTTTCTCTCTCTCCCACTCTCTTCCTCCTTGCTCTTCCATGAATAACAACTAAAATGAAAAAGAAAACCCTTGTAATAAATATGCATAATTAGGCAAATTTTTGGTCATGTCCAAAAATGTGTCTCCTATATTTTGTGTCCATCGCCTCTTAGTCAGGAGGTGGGTAGTGTCCTTCATCTTCAGTCTTCTGGAATGGCGATTTGTCATTGCATTCATTAGACTTCCTAAGTTTCCAACTTGTTTTTCTTTATAATCTTGTTATTGTATAAATTGTTTTTTTGGGTTTTGCCCATTGTCACTCTTCATCATTTCATAGAGGTCTTCCCAGTTTTCTCTGAAACTGTCCATTTCATCATTTCTTATGACACAGTTGTATTCCATTACATTAGCACACTAATTTGTTTGGCCATTCCTTAATAGGTGGGTATCCCTTTAGTTTCCAGGTTTTTGCCACTGCAAAAAGAGTGCTTATACTATTTTTGTGTATGTGGGTCCTTTTCCTCTCTTTTTCATCTCTCTTGGGTAGCCTGGTACTGGGTCTGAGGTTATGCATGCTTTTTTGAGTCATAGAATTTTAGAAAAAGAGGCACCCAGCTGGTCATGCCCTGTAATCTCTGGTACCAGGGGAGGCTGAGGTTGGTGGATCTCTTAAGTTGGGGAGTTTTGATCTGAATTAGAGCCAAAGTCAATCAGGTGGCCATACTAAGTTCAGCCCATGGGAGCAGAGGGCCATGGTATTTCCTAAGGGAGGCAAATTGGTCCAGATTGGCATTAGGCTGGGTGACATAGGGGGAGAGAGGGAAGGAAGGAAGTAAAGATGGATGGAAGGAAAGAAGGAAAGGAAAAGAAGAAAGATTGGATCCTTCCACAGAGGTCCAAATAGATGTCTCTGTTTTAGCATTTTCATCTGGTGAACTGCATTGTGGCTCATTAGAGCTGATATTCCTGAACCTTACCATCTTAGGTCTTCATGTGCCACTGTTTGGTTCACATTGCTAATACCTTCCCTCTGAGATTGCTTTCTATCTATTCTGAATACATTTCTTATATACATAATTGATTGTATGTTGTCTCCCCCTCTAGAAAGTGATCTCCTTGATGCAGGGACTAAGGTTTTACCTTTCTTTGTTTCTATAATGCCTAGCACAGTACCTGGCACAACAGTCAATGTTTGTTGACTGACTAGATGAGAATGCAAAAAACAGTCTGGACAGTCTTCTCTCAGTCCAAGTCACTTTTTTTTTTCTAGTGCCTCTGTTTCTCATCCCCTTTGAGGAGAATTTGGCTTTTTATTCAACACTCAGCACGTTTCTGAATCTGTTATGTGTGAGAAGCTATGCTTGGTCCTATGATGGATATAAAAACCAAGGCAGGGCCTACCCTAATGTATTTTACACTCTAGTTGGGGAGATATGACATGTAAAAACATCATTGCAATATAAGATAGAATGTGGAAATGTTCTCAGTTTCTAAGGATCTCTTCAAACTCTCAAATTCTACGCTTGATAGATGCCTCCAGCTCTGGGGCATTAGAGAGGAGAGAGCATTTGAACTGGGCTTTGAAGGATGGATAGGGCTTAGATTGGAAAGACTGGAGGTGCTAGGGAGCTAGCGAGCCTTTCAAGGGTTATCATGTTGAGGTCACCTCATGTTGTCCATCAGTTTAGAGAAAGGAGACTTTTTTCTTCTTCAGATGTTTTTGTACATCCCAGCCCACGGGTGGCAAAACTAGTTTAGTTTCCCATTAACTGCCTACTAAATGTATCTGAGAGGACACGAAGAGTGCGTCTCCTAGCCTTGCCTTTTGTTTTTTTCTAATTTTAATCACCTTCATCTATTATCCCAACGTGAGACTTCATGGCATTTACTGAGGTCAGGAGCTAGCATGCGTCATTAGTGTGATAACGTCAAGGCTTATGGGCATGACATTTGCTGTGGCTACAAAAAGCGCTTATGTGTTTATCAACATTGACACTCTACTACGTCTGCTCCTCAAGCCACTGAGGCAGACATACAAAGAAAAGGAATCGGTACTTCAAAGGTTATTTATGAAAATTTAAATTGTTTGTCCTTAAAGAAATGGAAACAGTATAGAAAATTCATGGTTAAATAGCAGTAGCCATGGAGACCAGGGAATGTAACTCAAAAGCCTACTCTCTGTGTGACTTCAGGCAAGGCACTCACTTTCTCTGTGTCTCTGTAACTTTCTGATTGGTCTCCCTTATCCTCCATCCAGCTGCCAAAGTGATTTTCCAAAAGTATAGGTCTAACTGTATCATCCCCTAACAACAACCCAAACTCAATCCACTCCAGTGGTTCCCAATTGCCTCCAGGATTAAATATAAAATCCTGTGTTTGTGTTAAAAGCTTTTCCTAACCTCTCTCTCCTCCTTCCCCCCAGCCCCTCACCTTTCCAGACTTCCATGTTCTCTGTGATGCAGTAACACTGTCCTACCTATTCCTTTCATAATACACTGAATCTCCTACCTGGGCATTTCTCCTGGTTCTCTGGGCATTTTCATTGACTCGCCTCACTCCTTGCATCTACCCCCCACCCCCACCCCAACCCATGCCTGGAATGCTCTCTCTTCTCATCCCCACCCCTTGGCTCTCCCGGGTTCCCAGCTCAAATCCTACCTTCCACAATAAGCTTTTCCCATCCCCCTTAATTCTAGTACTTTCCCTCTATTATCTCCAGTTTATCCTGTATATAGCTTATTTGTACATAGTTATTTTCATGGTTTTTACCCCATTATATTATAAACTCCTTGAGATCCCAGACAGTCGTTTGCCTTTTTGGGCATTCCCAACTCTTAGCACACTGCCTGGCACATGAATAATTCTTTTTTTTTTTTTAAATAAATTTATTTAACTTTTTACATTCATTTTCACAAGATTTTGGGTTCCAAAATTTTCTCCCCATTTG